>VXAL01006945.1:13842-49547 GCA_013399475.1 Chauna torquata
CCTGCTCCTGCAGGGGCTCTCCATGGGCTGCAGCCTCCTTCAGGCCACATCCACCTGCTCCTCCGTGGGCTCCTCCACGGGCTGCAGCGTGGAGATCTGCTCCATGTGGTACCCCATGGGCTGCAGGGGGACAGCCTGCTCCACCACGGGCCTCACCACGGGCTGCAGGGGAACTTCTGCTCCAGCGCCTGGAGCACCTCCTGCCCTCCTTCTTCACTGACCTTGGTGTCTGCAGGGCTGTTCCTCACTCCTCTCTCTCCCAGCTGCTGTAGTGCAGCAGTTTTTTTTTCCCTTTCTTAAATCTGCTCTCCCAGAGGCAGAACCAGCGTCGCTCACTGGCTCAGCTCTGGCCAGCGGTGGGTCCCTTTTGGAGCCGGCTGGAGCTGGCTCTGATCTGACATGGGGCAGCTTCTGGGATGTTCTCACAGAAGCCACCCCTGTGGCCCCCTTGCTACCAAACCCTTACCACGTAAACCAATACAAGCCTCATTCCTGAAGGTTAAGCAGCAGGTTCTCAGGAACCATCTAACACCATAGTACTGAGGTTAGAAATTGAGTCAGTCTCCACAACGCTGTTCCTAATTAAAGTGCTAAAAAGTAAAATACCAAAACTGCAAATGGCGAAGGTACCATGCTTCGTTGCACAGCAGAACAATTGTACACTGGTAACTCATTGTCTTTCTGTTTCCTTTTTTCATTGTGAGACAGCCTGTGATAAAGTGTGCTTTAAAAAGCACAAGGTCAAACAAGACTTGCAATCTGCTTACTATTATAGATCCTGCCTCAAGCCATGAATCAGTGCCTCTTCTCTGCAACAGCCCTGGGTTATTTGAACATATAGGTTTGTGTTCTAGGAAACAGTAAAAATTGTCTCCTCAATGATAAATAATTGCTTCTTCTTTAGAAGCACTTGTTATCACTTCCTTGTACTGAGTATTTTTAGTACTAACAAAGTATCTTCTTTTCAGCTCCCTGGAGACATCTGCTCTCCATATGGCTGACTTGCCACTGCTTACACAGCCTGTTTCTGGGAAGGAGACTCCCGATATGACAAACTGGAATTATTTCCAGCTCTTCGAACCCTTCACTAGTTCCTGACTCATGTGATTGAGCTTAACAAATTCTGCATGATTTTACGCTTTTTAATACCTCTCATCAACAAAATTTTTGTCACTTTGCTTCTGCTGTCAACAAGCTGCCCTTAGAGCATCGGGGTGAGGTTGTCCGCGGTGCTGAGCCCACCTAGGGCGCATCGCCCCACCGAGCCCTTCTGCTCCCAGAAAAGCGGGGCCATCCCTTTGCTATGTTGCTGCTTTCTGTGGCTTTTAAACCTTATTCTGTGGAGCGAAGGCTTGTTCTGCAATCACATGGAGGGGCTATCTTTTTTCTTTTTTTTTCATTTTGGCAGTGAGTGCGGGAGTATGGATCAAGAGCTAAAAGATAATGTGTTGTGCGTATATCTATAGTTGCCTCTTATTCCCTGATGTACCCCGTGATGTAAGCACACTCTCTGATTTCACACTATAAAGCACATGCACTATTTATTTCCTCTTGCCTTACTGTAGGAGCTGCCAGTTTGAATCTTTATAGAAGTTGTTACAGTAAAAAGCGACACGGAGCTCAGTCAAGTAATTCATTCAGCACAACAAGACCGTATTGCAAATAACAGCAGAGGAAAACCCCACAGGGTTTTTTTTGATATTTTAAGGGCAAGACCTTCATAAAGATTTAGTGGACAGTGCTGAATATTAATACCTTTCACTCTTGATATTTGCATATTGCAAGAACAGCCGAAGCACCCATTTTCCTTCCACGCTATCAGAAACCAAGGAGCTGCCACGCAAACCGATCACAAAAGCCACGGGTGTGGGAGAAGCCGTGCCAAAGCCCTGCTGGGCTGCAGAGAATCGGGCAGCACTCGTGTCAGAGCGGCACAGCGTGCTGAGCCCCCGCGGCACCCTCGGTCACTCCTAGTACTGAGCTGGCTCTGGTTTCGTCTTGAAAATCTGACACTTTGAGCTTTCTGCACGCTGCCGTTTCCAAGACCTATAGCTAAAACTCCAAGGATATAATATGTGGTCATGAGAAATTCATCCAGCCATACTATCTTTTCTATAGTATATATTAAATCCTTCTTAATTAGAAACAAGAGAAGTCAATTATTTCGGCAGCTGAGTGCCACATATGAAATTCCTGGAGAAAAATACTCTGGATCCTACTGAAAATACTGGGGACAACATTAGAACAGAGTAGCCAAGGTGAAGAATAAAACCTGGGGGAAAAAAAACACAATGTTTTTGTTAAATTTTTGGGTAGTGAGAAACTAGCCTACCTGTCTTTTTGTCCACTAAGTAAGATATTTGGAATACAGATTTTGTTTCTTGCAAATTAAAATAACACGTGGACTTGCTCTTTTGAGTTAGTTCAGAAATCTGTGTTTTATGGATATGCAAATAAATTCTACATATGAAGCAGCACACAGGGCACATTCAGCAAGCACGACATTGCTTAGCTTCTGCATATAAGACAGTTTCTGCAGCTAAGCAATGTTAAACGCATTAGTAATTCATTGCATCATTAAGGACCTAAAGGGCAAAGATCTGTCAAGTTCAGTACGCTGCTTTCTCTCAACTTTTCCTGCATCCAAGGTTAGAGCAGGACAGTTCAGTAGCACGTTCCCAAACTCTGAGCCAACATTTTCTTGATGGGATTAAATTTTGCCTTGTTACTGTACAAAGACATATTTTAAGTGTGCTTGGCCCTTCATTTGGAGTAGGATTCTCTTTAGCTGAACTGTTATCCTGGATTTGTGAATAGTAAAGTCTTTATTTCATTACTCACCATATTTCTTCTCCTTGAATTTATCCAATTAGTGATAGATGTATTAACAGGAGGAGAAGCAAGATGGATGTTTTAGATCCACTAAATCTTTTAGAAGCTTTTCCCTTGTGTTAGTATCTATCAGTAATTGAATAAATACTGAGAGAAGTGCAGCCTTTTGACATATATACAATTCAAAAAAAAAAAGTACTGAATAAACAACTGTACGGAGGAACTCTCTTGAGATGACATCCTGCCTTGCAGAAGCAGGAGGTTTACTGACGACAGCAATACCAACCACAGCTAAAGCAAGGCACAGGCTGCTCAGGGAGAGGGCTCAGAGGCTGAGGTGGGGATGGGGATGAAGAGGAGACTGCTGCCAAACTGGGGCTCTGGCATCTTCTGCCCCAGACAATAGAGCAGCAGGGATCATCACTCCAAATTGAGTCACGCTTGGGCCGTGATGCAGGTGGTAGTCACAGCCACAGCAGACCAAACATGCTGAAAATACTTCTGTTTGCTGCAAACGGCAAATGAATTTGTGAGGAAAAGGCAGTTCAAGTTCAGCGCAACACAAGCCGGTTTTCCTTGCACTGCTGAGCAGCCTGAGCAAGCCCGGGCACCAGGGCTCTGCACCTTGTACCAGCGCAGCAGAAACAGATTCCCTGCTGCAGAGGCTGTTTTCAAGGTCTCCTGTGAAACGCTTGCTTGTCTGCTGCCTTTCAGCTCACGTAAGAAGTCGGTTGGCAGAGGGGCCATTCCCTGCTCCTCCGTCCCAGGCACTGCGATGCCACTTCACCCGCGAGCCAGGACCGGCACCTGGGCTGGGCAGAAGCGCACGAGGCAGGAGACAGCAAGTGCCTGCTGCGGAGGCAGTGGGGACCTCAGCCAGGCCAAGGGGATCGGGCAAGTGCAGCTCATGCCCCCGCACTGCAGACCTCCGTGTGCCCACAGCGGGTGGCCTGCCGGATGCCAGCAGCATGCTGTAGCTTTACAATAGCTGCAATCTTTACAAATACCGGGCGGCAGGGCTGTATCTGTACTACCACAGCCACAAACTCTTGCTGAAGGCTTGTTAACCACCGTAAAATGTCCTCTCCGGTGGTTGTTGAGAACTCAGCACTCACTATGAACATATCAAGAAGGGGAAACTACACCTTTTGGTTCCTGAAATTGTTTGGTAGTGGAAGTCCTTCACTCGCTTAAGCATGAATTTATTAAAGACTTGATTCTGATCTTATTTCACAGCTATATAATTCCACTCCTATGAAGTTATCCCAAAGGTCTTTTAAAAATACAGTGCGTGAATGTGGAAAAATTAGGAGGGTTGCCAAAACGTGCATGGGGAGAGCATTTATATATTTGATTCAGATGATTTATATATTTGATTATTAGATGATTTTAGAGGTATTTTCCAACCTAAATGGTTCTATGATTCTATGATTTTGATGTAGAAGATGGAGCATAAAGCCTGATTCTCCCCTCTTGAAGAGTGGTAGAAACCAGGAGCGAGTTATGTCACAGTGGCACTGGTAAATAGGAGAGGAAAATTAAGACAACGGCTTATATTGCAGATGTATGTTTTCTGTCTTTCCAGCTTTACTCCAAAAACCTTTCCATTTCTGTGGACCAAACATGAGCATTGGTGACTAACTGTGCTTTGTAATTAAGCAGGGTCGCTCAGCTACTTCTCATAAAGAGCCTGGGACAACACTAACAAGGTCTGCGCTTCTAACAATGACTGCACCACTTCCAGTGCAAAAGCCACTATTGGTAGAATTAAAACAAATTTATGGCAAAAATTAAAACATTTATATTTTAACATCTCCAGAGTTTATTAGGTGTTCTTTATACAGTCATCTGGTATGTTTAAAAAGTGAGCAATCATATAAAAGGAAATATGGTCATAACTGATTGAAGTAATAAAACCCTGAAACTAAATAACATCTCATAACTCATTACACAGCATATATTAGATTTCATTACATCAGTATATGACTTAGTAGTAAATTCTCCTGTTGGTCATAAACCTCTAAAGTGTTGTCATCCTGAAAAATGAAATTAAAAAAGAGAAGACAATGCCAGGACGCTCTGGTAGTGCTCGTACTGTTACGGCACAGCCCCACCTGCCGTTGGGGCGAACCAGCCCTGACGGGCTGAGGGCGATGCTGGGAGCATGGCTGGATCCCAGCGGGACCGTAGGCTGGGGCCTTTGGAAGGGACCTCAGAGAACCAGGTCACCAGCACACGTTACCCCATGGAAACACCAGCACAGGGACCTTCTAAACCCTTCCCTCTCTCTGAGGCTCAAGCATCTCCCAACGCTTGGGCTACCGAGTCCCAAAGGTTCTTCAGGACACTGGTGCCTTCTGCTGTCCTTCAAAGGTCTGAGCACACCCCATGAGACTGGTGCCTTGCTCATGGGTGTGAGGGGGCAGCACCCACCCCTGGGGAGGAGAGGAGCAGGGCTCATTCCCAACACAAGATCATGAGGTCTCCTGTGCCCTGCTCCTCCCCTCCTCCATTTAACAGTTTATAATTACGCAGAGCATCCGATCAGCAGCTGCACTGCTTGCAACATCTGGGAGATCTTAAGGCAGATCCTAGTCCAAGCTGCACTGATGTAATTGTTTTGCTGGGTGAAGGATGATAACTTTCCCCACGTGTGTTTATACTCCTTCAAAATAATCCAATGGTTTTTTTGAAGATCATTTATGTCAACACGTGCTTTATTGTGTCTTATGTGTTTTTAAAGTGCTGGATGGGAGCAGCTGGAAGAGAAGTCCCCTTTCAAAGCATACCTCCTCTTGTTCTTCTTGAAACAGTTTGTTGAATCATTGTAAAGCATCACGGCTTTAATGGCTGTGTTGGAGGTGTCCAGCCACACAGCAGATCCATGGGGTTAGATATATGTATCAAAAGCTACGTATAAAAATGAAACAAACAAATCCCCCAAAGCTCTATGGGTAGAGATGGCTACTCACCTCCTTTCCACAAGAAAGCTCGCAACCAGTTAAGAACGAGGCTGCGCAAAGCCAGGCACTCTGTACCCCAAACCAGAAACCAAAAACCAGCCCTGGGGAACAGCTGCAAACCTACAAGCTGTCCAGCAGAAGATGCTGCTCCCAGCAGAAGCTGTCCGCCAGGTGTGGGCAACAGATGAGCCAGATGATGATGCTTCCTGGGACAAGCCAGGTGAACCTGGGCTACCATGCACAAACATTAAACTACAGACACAAAACATCTGTCATAATTGTATCACCAGTCCTGTAACGGGAGCAGCAGTCTCTCCTTAAGACAGATGTAGTTCTGGAAGGAAACACGCTTTGTTAGATTTTCCCCAGAATTTCTTTTATTCTGTATTTTGCAGGGCCGGGGGTAAGGCACCCCTGCCTCTGCTGCCAATGCAGACTCAGGTTCCGATTTTGCCCTGCTACAGTGCAAGTATTCCTAGGCAGGGACCGGTGCCTTAATAAAGCTCTGAAATGCTGATCTCACCTCTCCTCTGGTAACTCGGCTTTTGCAATGCACAGAGCAGAGTTGAGCCAAACCTCACCTGGCAGCAGAATACATTTTGCTTTTTATCAGAGCCACCTTCACACTCCCGTGACAGTCTCGTTAGCTCTAATAGCCAGGCTGGGCTCAGAGCATCAGCGGAGCCCTGCCTATACACTGATGGAAAATTAAAGGAGTTTTCTTCTGCCTTCTTCAGTATGAGAACACAGCTGAGAATCTTTCAGGATTTGGAGAATTTTTAGTTAATTGAAGTAAACCAAACATACCTAGATGCTTTTATGACTATTTCAGAACAGTATCTTTTTAAGCTAATACTCCACCAGGGAGCACAACTTGCAGACAAAAGCCCTCTGAAGTGCCTTGAAGAGATCTGAGCTTTGGACTCTGAACTTTGCTGCTTATAAACAATCATTTCAATCTGTCGGGCCGCAGCGGGAGTATGAGGCTTCATAAAAGGGCTTAGGTGTTGTAATACTGAGCACAGCAGCATTTCACTGGGTGTCTCGCTATCCAGCCTCCCTGCGCAATCCAGAAGATTTAGACACAAAGAACCAGATCCGCACAGGCCAGCAGGGAACCACTTTAGGAAATGTTGAAGAGAGCACAGCCCAGCTGTGCAGAGGTACCTCTTTCTGATCAGGTTTCAAGCCCCAGATCCCTTCCCAGAGTAGGAACTGAAGCAGCACACGCTCATAAAACAGCAACAGCAATTATAGCACTTGCTTAGGCTTTGGAAGGGAAATATCCAGGTCTCCTTTTTCACTGCAGAGATGTGAACACCCTACTCCCAGGCCTGCGCTGTGACTATCCTCTTGAAGCCCTTCTGTTTTTAATGGAAAGAAACAGATGAGGTTGGGCCAGGGGAGATGGGTACTTCGGTTGTGTCCACGCACTAGCAGCAGGACAAGGACAGCTTGGGCCCCTGTCCTGGCCCAGTTCAATGGATGATACCCAAATTTTCTTTAGAGAATACTGAAGCCTCAGTGACTGCCATGAACTGGGGGTTCCCAGAGTTAAGACACACAGGCATGACCCTCTCCGGTGGCCTGCAAAGCACCATTTTTTTTGTGAAGAAAAAGGAATTGAGCTCATAGCCTGCCAGCATAAACTAGCATTAAATCACTAGTAGAAGGTATTGAGGCGGTTTTCTCCAGACTTGCTATGAGAAGACCCACCTTGCCAGAAAAGCAGAAGCACATGCGATTTCTGGCACTCCAGGCTGTCAGACCGGCCTGTCACCTAGTCACTGAGGTCCCGGGCAAGCCAAGAACCACTCGACACTGAAGCATTTATGAAACTGTACTGGAGGACACTTGCACCTCTGCACGGCCTGCAGAGGAGTCTGGGGAAACGGAGCTTTGGGATCAGGCCTGGTTCTTCAAGGGTACTTAGATACTAACCCAAACTGTTTACAGTGGAGATAGTCGCCTAAATATTTCTCAAAATCTTAGTCCTTTGGGCCTTAGACTAGCTGGAAAAAAGAGGCTAAGAAGTGAAGTCACTCAAGGCACTTAAGTCAGCTGCATACCAGGAGGGACACCGAGTTCCAGCTCTGGTCTCTCCCCAGAGCAGTGGTGGTGCAGGTTGCATCTGCCTGCTCTGCACTGCAAAGGTCACCCTAACTGCAGCCAAAGCGTCAGCTCATGAAGGCTGACTGCAAGGGCACGACAGCGTCGGTGAAATCCTTAAGATAATCTTTGACTTTTGCTACCTAGAGAGAAAATGCTTCAAGCAGGAATGTGTTTACCATAATAATGCTAAAACAGTTCCATTATAATGACAGGCATGATGTTTCATCAAAATTCTTACAAGATTTATATCTGCTGTAGCTCTCCCTTGGATGGAAATTGGATGTAAAACAAGCATATGTTTCTTGTTACAGAGCTGCAAAAGAAATCCGTTGTTTCTTGGTTGACTGATTTGAAATTTAAAGAAATCAGTCTGCCATAACAAACTTGATCTTCAGCAATCGAAATGTATTCTTATATTTCACTACGCATTTAATAAAAGAACTTCAAGTGAAGTGAAGGTTCACTTAAAATGATGAAAACTAATTCAAGCTAAAACTGTCATCAAACTGCAGGATTGATAATATTAACCCAGACTCTTTCTTATTAATTTGACACACAAATAATTTAGATATGCCTAAAATGCTGTGAACTCAAGCTAGAAAGAGATCTCAGTAATTTATGGAATCTATATAGAATTTATATAAAAATACATTAAGATCAAGGTTTCAAAATCAAGGCTGAAAACCAAAGATGCACCACCACCTTGTGCATTATGATATGACCTTAAATTACAGGTTCATTTTTTCCAGTAGTAACCCCTCTCTCACTTAGGAGTTCTTTTCAGTCTTCTTCAGTGCACAGCTCAACCTTGCTTACTGCACCCTGTACAGGTCACAAAAGTATCAGCTCCTGTATTTCTACACTTACCATCCTACGAATAAGGACTGAGGTCTTTTTCAAGTCAGTCAAATTCCCCACTAGATTTGCTCCCAGTACCATCACCTGTAGTATCAGTTGTGTGCCCAAATGAATACCAACTCTTTAATATTTTTCATAACAGACCCATCGAAATGACATAGCTGCAACTCCTCTGCACTTCTGCAGATGGAAGTGAGAGAATGCTGCAGAACAAAGCGCTTTGCAGTGTTACAGAAGAACCTCATGACAGCAGCAGAAAGAAAACCGAGTTCTCCAAAACAGAATGCTATTTTCTTCTTCATCAGACTATCTTTCCATCCCTGTTAATTTATCCCCCTTTACTGCTGTCAAGCTTTTCCTTAAAACAAGACAACTTTGCAAACGGCAAACCCCACGGCTGTACAACCCCAGATCATTCAGACAACAGCATGCAGCCTACCCAAGGAACGTGGCAGGATCCCGCAGCTGCACAGATGGGATGGAAGTGTTACAAGGAGCTTATAGGTATTATACGCAATTCCCTAATTTTTGCAAGACCATTCCTCCCCATCCTAGACATTTTTAAGGAAAAAGCTAAGGATTCAAAATTGGGAATCGCACTGAACCTCCAACTTGCCACCAGCAGGATTCAAATATTTCATACAAACTCCTACGTTTCAGCTGGCTACAGGTTCACGCTAGTAACTCAGTACACACAGAGAACACTACTACAAGGTGAAATATGAAATGTCTTCCAAGTTACTCAACTATTTGCTGGTAGCACAAACATCCAAATCTCACACTACATATTCCAGATAAGAGTTTACAGTCTCTAACGTGAAACTGCTACAACTCCTGGTTCCAGTGCAACAGATGTCCCTCTTTTACACCTACCTGCTTCCTCACTGTTTCACATTCTTTTTAGATTCTCCTAAATGTCTCAAAGAATACACAACCATCTCTGCCAAAAAACATTTTGCTTTCTAATGTCATGCTGAGAAATAAGCCAACAGTCTTCACCAAACTTTTGAAAAATACTTCAACAGAACACTACTGTACATTGTGAGAACTGAAAACTGATTAATCCAAGTCAGTGTGTCTGAAAACATGACTAATGGAAGCTGTCAACCTTGGCTACAGTCAACAGGCAAGCTTGTGACACTTTCTTTTATCTCCTCCCCTTAAACTGCAATAAAGATCACTCAGAAAGACTGAGTTACTAACCTCCTCTATTTGCCCCTGACTCTTAAAATGTTAAAAACATGAATGTAAAGAGGTCAATGATTTCAGGTGTGTTATGCCAGTTGGCACAAGGATGCTTTGCACCCTACACAAAGGTCAGTCTATTTTTAAGTGCCCGTGGCCAGCAAAACCCTTTCGTCTACCCCAACTTATTTTTGAAAACTTTTGAACCACGCTAACCTTAATGCAAGCCTATGGTCAAATAAAGACACGATCTTTCTACAAAACTATAGCTTTCATAGAACTTTGACCAGTTACGCCCTTCAAGTGCTACTTCCACTAGATAATTTTCTAATATTATTCTAATAGATAATGATGTTTTTCTAATGGAATTAGAACTACTAAGTATTTTAATAATTCCATAAGATCGAAGTGTGGAACTTTCAGTCCCTATTTGTCCCTTGAAAAAGATTAGGAAGTTCTCAAAAATACATCAGCAAATGATGCATATGCTTCAATAATAAGATTTTACTATAGGAGATGAAAGAAGCCTCACATTTTTAATGCAACCTCCCTGCAACTTTTTTTTAAAGAATACTGATGCAGATGTTTTTGCAGCATTTTGTTTTACTGCACCAGGTTGTGAAGTGCTAAGATAAATATTTCACCTAGGAACTGCTGTATCCATTTTACAGATGTAAGCAACTGAAGCAAGCAGATAAAGATTAGTAAGAGTCATGACCAAAGCTAAAATACAGAATCCTGGATTAGGAGTTAGAATGAAAGCTACCTATCTGGTCATATTAACCCAAAGTTACAGACGTAGTCTGCTCCACACTTACGTACTTTTTTTTTTTTTTAAAAAACTGCTCTAGCTTTTGGTTGATGGATTCTTGCACTTGGCAGACAAGCATGTATAATAATAAAAAAAGAGATACCTTGTTACTATCGCACAAAACTGTGTACTTCCTACTGAGGGATATAACAGGCCCTAGATTTTGCAACTCGTGTGTAATACCAAAACCTGTCTCAAAACTAACTCTAGCATTAAACTACGGAAGACTAAACTCAATGTCTTCAGCCAGCAAGAGCTGGTACTTTCTGGATACAGCTGAACTGCTTCTGTGTTTAAGTAGAGCCTGAATTCCATGCATCATCTCTGTTATTAAGCCTGTTAGCATGATGATTTAAAATAATTGATGCCACTCACTGTAAATAATAACATGATCTAGGCCAAGAAAAAAAATACATGGGATGATAATTATCCTGCAGAAAGCACATCAGCATACCACTTTTACCCTTTAAAAAGGATAAAAAACCTCAAGAAGATTAAATGAAATGAAACAGTCGTTAAGATTTATATCAAAATAATCTTTTAAGCATTAACAACACATGGTATAAGAACTAGTGAAACATTTCCTGATTTTGTGATTAAGGAACCATTTACATCTGTCATTAGGGTAATATGTACGTGCTTAAATGCACAGAATACTACATTCTGCTGTCTCATGACACCATTGTGACATCAAGCACTGGTCCAGTATTCTCATCTCCAGTGAGAAGAGGTGACAAATAGCACCCACTTTTTAAGTTAACAGAGCAACTAGCACCCGCAGCCTTGGATGTTTCTTACCTAATGCTCTAACTGCAGGAAGCAGCTGTACTATGAAAAGAGTAAGAAGCAAGAAGCTGGAATGAAGACTGCATACCATTAAGCTAACATGTAATGTATATGCTCATAGGAAAGATCTGAACATTAACTTGTTAACGTTTACAAAGAAGTCTTCCAAGAAGATTTTATACTTTGACACGTTTATTTTAGTTGGATGAACAGATTCAATGAACAAGCTGAAATAAGTATTCCTTTAGCCTCACATTTGCCTCCCTGAAGACTTCAATAACCAAATGTTCAGAAATATCAGAAATACATAGATATTTGCATCAAGTAGTTCAATAGTTATTTTTTGTTCCATGCTTCTCTTTCAAGCCGTTCACGGATTACTTCTTTTAGGTATGGTTCAAGATAACGCTTATCCTGAAAAAGAAGAAAATATTTAAACTTACTTAACTTAAACTTAAAAGGGAGGTCCAGAAACAACTCAAACCATTCCTACAGATTATTTCCATCTCATTCTTCCTCAGGTTTGACTACAAACTAGTCTATACAGGGGGAAGAGGGAAAAAAAAAAAACACATTACTCACTCTGAAAAGGTAAACTTGGTATCTGCCAAGTATGCAATGACTGACACTCTAGTGCAACCACCAATTCCTAATGCCGAACCAACATTAACAAATAAAATGATACTTTCAGCTATACAAAAAAAAAAAACCACCAAACTACATTATTTGTTTTTTGTTGTTGTTGGTGGTTTTTTTTTTTGACAAATATCCAAATGTGCAAGATGCACTTTAATTAGATCAAGTCCAAGTAAAATACTCTGCACTGGAGAAACTTATTTTGAACTTAACTTTTAAACAGCAGTGCAAACAGATTCAAACAGAACACCTTGACTGTGTTTAGCTGCTAATCAAACTGCTGCTCAAGCAACTTATACAAACAGATAGTTAATACAGCTACCAAAATATGACCAATAACACCAGAGGAAACAGCCTCCATTTCCACAGAGAAATTAATGCTCTTATACCATCTTCCAGTTTAAAGTTTAGCAAGAAGATTGCTCTCTGCCAGGAGATTTGTAGAAAGCCAAAATGAACAGTAATGCAAAGTCTATGAATTACTCCACTATAAAGAAACATTTTAATTGCAACTAACAAGGAAGGTGTAGTTTGATTTGGTTTTCAAATTACCGTAAGACACTTCTTTTATTAAAAGGTTTTCCTTTACATTATTCTTCTTTGGCATTTTCATGAGTAAAACCATTGGCCCAAGATTTTCCATAAAAATCAAGAAACTCATCAGAAGAATTTCCAAGCTAGTTAGAACATATTACCTTACCTGACAGCTTAGAATATTTCATCTGAAGTGCTATAGTTTTGAGCTGTGTGTTATAATGTTATAATTTCCATTGTTAAAATACAGATTTTTAAACAGCATTCAAAAGCTGTGTTTTTCAAATGTATCCTACGAGATACACACATTTATTCATTATTTTTAATACATAAGCACGTATCTCTCCATAGAGATTGAAAATCCTAAAGACTGATCACAGTAGTGCCATTAAGACCTCCACCTTGAAAAGACGCTGTACACATACCTCTTCATATTTCACCCACTGTTCTTCCGGAAGGATCTGATGTTTCAGGCTTAAGTCAAGTGCTCGCTTTATGCGAAATATTCTTTCATTGTAAAGATCCTCTGGAAGTCTTTTCAGTGCTTCTTTTACATCATCATCTTCATACAATGTATCATCTCGCATTAATCCTGTACCAACAATATTTTACAATATCACTGAGTAGATGTTCCTAAGTAAGACTTAGGACTGAAAGAGGTGTTTCTACTTAACATAGGCATAACACTTAAAAATGCAAAATTATGAAGAAAAAAAACTAGACCAACCCAGGCAAAGAGAACCACTAACTGCTCACATAGAACAAACTGTGAACACTGACTTTCACATACTCTATTTACTTGGTTTTGCTCCTTTTCATAAGAAGGAATATGGAAAATTGATATTTGATTCAATGTGTTTCATAAGAGCATTCAGAATACATGCAGAACAGTAACTACTGAGGATCTGAGGGGTGGACTTACGCTCACCTAATTTTATATCCTTGATTTCAGATGACTGTCTAGGCAAAGGGCTTAAGAGCTGATTCTACTGCAGTCAGTCAACCACAAACGTGACTACATCAGTACTTAAGAACTATTCTCTAAACCTGAGTGTGCATAATGCCTTGATCTCCATCAACTACAATAAGCAATGGAAACCTGAAGCTACTGAGATTGTTTGTGTCTGAGCTTTGACTTCTTCTCCCCACCAGAATTTAATTCAGGGAGGAGTATCGTATCTAGTCTTCTGAAAGCCAACGACATCCCCATCCTGTTTTCGGAGTGAAGAATTTCTGAAATTTAACTAACCCTGTTTTAAATTTCAGTATTAACAACAAAGGACAAAACGTTACTTCTGCAACATTCCAAGGCTGATGCAGGTTACAAAAGTACACCTACTGACTTGAGGTTGAAGGTAGTGATCTCATGTGACTGACATGACAGCAGTCTCCCAGTAAAATTTATTCTGAGCCACACATTCTTGAATTCAGTTTTGCAGTTTCTTTTTAAAGGCACAAGAAGCATGGCTGCTAGTTTAATCACTAGATTTCAGTCACATTCACAGAAAATGCAGCAAAAAAGTATTAATGCCTTCAAGAACTTCAGTAGACAGATAGCACTGCACCTCTAGAAGTGAGACAATGGTAGAGGAATAAACTTCAGCCTAAATTTTTTTTTTTTCCTAACTTCCCTGGGGCAGGCATGCAAAATTCCTTTAAACGATGCACTCAAATTGCAGTCAGTTGTAGTAACAGTCTCTGAATATTCAGATTCTCTTGTTATTCAGGAACAGTTCTGTAATCTATATTGTCAAAACAAGTTTGGTAATAACATGGGACAAGTTAAGGGCAATACCATCAAGGCAATGTCCTTTACTTAAGGAAGCACTGTGTTTACAGATACTTTACCATTACACAGGCCAGAGAGACATCAAGGGAAATAATGGTGATAAGTGCAGAAATAACTAAATCCTTTTTTGCAGGTTGGACACTTTGCACAAGTATCCCAGACTGACTGCTATTAGCAGCAATCTTTCCAGTTTCAATGGCAGCTTTTGGGAAGGTAACAAGACTAGCAGATACTGACCCATGCAATTGACTCGTTGGGAAAAAACAAAGAATCAAGCTTTCAGGACTGCTTTCTGGAAGTTTTTTCAACAGCTCCAGCTTAACCTTAGCTGTTATAAATTATTTCACTGAAAAGGAGAGCAAACACAGAAATAACAGAAAAGAAGTCACTGAATCATTACTACGTAGCAGTCATGATGACTGAAGTTATTGCTAATTTTTTCTACAAACAAAAGTACTAGCTAACTTTGATAAAAAAGATATACATCAAATTACACATACATACGCCAGTTAAGAACCATAACAAGATCAAGGATTGTTAAACTTGCCAAGTTTTTAAGCCTCACTGAAACACTCACCAAGTTTGTTGAATCCAGCCGCATTGTAATACCACTTGCGAATTCTGTCCAACAGGCGGCCGCCTCCTGAAACTGAAAGTGACTGTCATTAGTTGGAGAGCAAGATAAAATTCAACATTATACATCACTGTGACAGTATGTAACTATTTGTTGACCTCTTTCACATACAGTAATGCAACACTATATCAGGTTTGAACTTGAACATATATGCCAACGCCTCCCTGCTTTCCAATATTCTTAAATGGACACTGAAAATATGGAATGAGTGCTTGCTCCACACGATAAATTGACCTCTGGTTCACTCAATTTAAATATTAGAGTACTTTAAGATTTGGAATGCTGCTAACAATTCATTATCAAAGACAGCAACAGCAGCAATTTTAAGTTCCATAACTCGAGCTAAAAACAGTGTTCTACCACCATGCTTTTCAAATCATTTATCTAAGTTTCATAGCTCTTGCTATGGGTTAGCACAATTTCAAGATCAGCATATTATTACGTTGTTAACCTTCTGCTCCCCTCTCCAATTACTTAGACACTATTCCAGAGCTTGCTTTTTCAAACAGCTGCCAAACTTAACTAGAAGGTCAACAATGAAATCTCAAAAGAATCGTTGGTTTTAAAAAAAGAACTAAAACACATCAAATGCAGAATACTAATGTTTTCTTAGCTGTGATTTTAAATATTAAAGTTTTTTTTTTTTTTAAATATGTAGTCAAGTACTGTGTAGTA
The DNA here is from genome assembly GCA_013399475.1 of Chauna torquata. Taxonomy (NCBI): domain Eukaryota; kingdom Metazoa; phylum Chordata; class Aves; order Anseriformes; family Anhimidae; genus Chauna; species Chauna torquata. The sequence continues at coordinate 29,658 of VXAL01006945.1, forward strand.
CCCAAATTAAAGTAATTCGACAAAGGTTTGCAAACCTGGAAGCTGCACTATACGGGTAACGCAGTGAGCTCAAGGTATCTCTCATGACTTTAAGTCAGTTGCCTTACGAAGTCACCCCAGAAAGCCAGTGCTGCGCTGACACCAGTACACCATCAGCACATCACCTCGTCAGGCCTTACGCCTTCACGCCTCAGGACCCGAGAAGCACTAACGTTACACGAACCAAGTCCGAAGCCAGTACGTGGACAGGTCACCGATCCCTGAGGCCTTTCCGGGGCAGCGGGGGCTCCCAAGGTCTCCTCCGCTGCTCCCGAGCACCCCCCGCCTCACCCGCTGCGCATCGAAGCCCTACAGAGGGCCGCACCGAGGGGCCGCCGCTCGGGGGGCGGGATGGAGGCCGCCGAGGGCAGCGACGACCCCCGGCCAAGGGGGCAGGCCGCCTGCCGAGTCCCCGTCATCCCCACCACGGGCTACGGCCCCCAGGAAGGACAGCGGGACGGGGACTGGCCCAGCGCCGCAGCCACCGCCCCCCCGGGCATCCCCGCCGCCCCCTCACCCGTTGCCCTCGCCGCCATGTTGACCTCAGCGCGGCGCGCTGCCTTCTGGGTAAGCCTCTGCGCCCGCGAGGGGCGGGGGAGCGGCCACCAATGGCGCCCCGGCGCTGGCGCATGCGCCCGGGCAGCAGGGCGGGGCGGGGCGGGCAGGAGGTGGCCGCGGGNGCTCGGGTGGCGCAGCTGCCAGGGGGAGGGTTGTTTTCCCATGAGCGCCTTCCCGGCCGTCCTTTCAGAAACGGGCCGCTGCGTTTTTAAAGAAAAAGAAAAAAAAAAAAATTATTCTAGAACCGTTGCACACCGGGCGATTTCGGGCGGCTAACCGCGATGCGCGGGCGCAGCGGCGCTGGGAGCCGCTGCCCCCCCAGCGGCAGCCGCAGCCCAAAGCACGATCGGTAACCGCGCCAAACGTTTCTTCGGCTGCTCTTTTCTTCTTAAAGCCAAAAAGTATTTGGCACGACTCAAAAAGGTCTTCTGTCCTCTCTCCCCTTTTCTTTTAGCACTTCCATAAAATCTTTTGCTGCCTTTCTTTACGGTGTTTCTGGCAAGCTATTTTGGCATAAGCTCATGCATTTAGCATTTCAAAGAAACTGGTTTAGCTCTGGCAGCAACATTTTTTACATTTAAAAATATTAAAGGAATTCAAAGCTCAAAGTTTAAGAAATTCAAAACACCATATGTATTCTATAACGGTTTGTCACATGGTAAGATACATAGTGCTAAGGTCAGCAGAGTAAATTTGCAGAAACTAATTTCGTGTTATGAACCCACACGTTTTCTATAATCATTACTTGTAGTAGATTGTTTGAAGATTATCGCTTAGTAGCATTTAATACAGTTAAATCTAATCTTGAGCTAGATTTAGATATTTTGACTTGAAAGGAAGGAGCGGGGAAGTGTTTAGCCATCATGGTTCAGCCACCACTTCAACTACTTCACTTCAAATGACGATGCTCCAGTAAATCGATTTGTATACTGCTTATTCTGACAACATTCCTTCTCATGGGTGTTGTTGTAATTCAAAGTTTGATTTTTATTTTGGATAAAAGTCCCAAGTTGTGATCCAGAGAACTCGCTCCCATTCTCATTCTTTAAATGACCCTTTCATGTTACTGTATTTACCCCTTTTGAATTTTATGCTGCTATGTGCATACAAAGTCTCTTACTCCGTTGACTCAAATGGGTATTTTAAGTTCCAACACTGAGCTTTTAAAAAAATTGAGACATTTTCATTAAATAAGCTTAAATCCAAGTGAAAACATCTGGATTTCAATTTCCTGACCTATTTTAACTGAAAGAATAGAAACTTCTAAACAATAAACTATTAGACAGTTTGCATTTGGGCTTAGGCAGTTTCCTCATTTTGCCCAAATACACTGTGAAACATTTCATAATTCTGCATTAACGTCGTTTATTCACTGACAGTATTAGGTACTTTTAATACTCCCACAATTTCTATTTTACTTCAGTTATAACTGAGCAAGATAACACTGTCAATTAAGTACACACTACGAGCTCTTTTCATATGTTTACTTCTATACTAAAGCCATACAAATCACATCAGGGTGGAGTAAAACTGCTTCTCCCTCTCAACAAGGCAAAGACAAAAGTGACTTAAAATAAAACTAGACATGTCCTTGAAATCTAGGAGGAGCTTACTTTCTTCTTGTAATTTGCCTAGATTCAATCTGCTGATTTTCTGTTATATTTCAAGCCAAGTTTCATTGCATAGCTTTTAGGATATTAACTTCAGCAGCCAGCTTCACAGAGAAACACCTTTGTAACCTGTTGAAAAATGCATCTTTGCTATAACATATGTGAAGCCCCTCAAGCATACTTCTCTGTCCCGTACAAAAGAACAAGTAACGTTACTAGCTCTTAAGATGAGAACAGGTAGTTTTACCACTTCTTCGCTACTACATTAGCTTGTTAACTTTTGGGAAGGAGGGTGAGGGGAGAAGATGAGAGACTGCAAAGAAGTAAGTTGCTAGCCAGGTTTTCTACCTCCCAAAATTCCGGAATTATTGAAAGCAAAAAACAAAAGTCACTTTAATATACTTTCCTGTTAGTGTGCTCTGTCATTCATACTGAATTAAGAGTTAGCAATTAATTACAAGGATTATATCAATAGCAATCAACATATACTCACCTAATCCTTTTGAAATATACTTAAGTCACCATAAAATTACTGTAAGCCTTTACATTCTGCAAGTGTTTCATAAATAATGACTTCTTAAATGAGTAATTAAGAAGTTAAGAGACCATAAAAGGGAGCAGTTTTTTAAGATGTTTATTTCATAACTTTATTCTATTCCTTTCTACATGTGTTAATAATTAAATCGTTTTTAAGAATTTTTCAAAGTCCTGTATTGAGGCTTTGGCAATCTCTGTACAAAACACCTCATCGGGCAGGGATACTAGCTGGTCCAGAGAGATGTAGCTGGGTTGTGCTGGGTCGTACTGGGCTCTTCCAAGGAATACAAGAAACATGTGTCTCTCTTTGATTCGTAATAGCTTTGAGTTGAAAACCTAAGAAAGAAAGAAAGGGAGAATCTTTCAGGTAGTCTGAATTTCAGATTCTGATGAATCTAAAATAAGAGCATTTTTTAGACAAACTGGACATCTAGCAAGAAAACAATCTGCATCTTTTCCCCTCATTTACGTCAACCATCAGGTAGCTTGTATTTATATATAAAAGTGATTTAAATTCTAAATGACTGTCTCAATATAATATGCTGAGATACACACGCAAGGGAAATCAGCAAGTGATACAACTCTCTTGAGCATGATACTTAGTATGTTTATATACGATAACTATGTGCTATATTTGTGTAATCACAACCAAAAAAAAGGTGGAGAGGACACATTCAGAAAAAGGGAGCAGGAATACCCAAGCTTTTTCCCTGTTATCAGAAGCACTTACTTTTACAGTCAGATTTGGATTAGCATTGTTATAGTGAAGAAATGAAGAGGTGACGACCACGTGGCTTAATACAAAATAGTGCATTGCACAGTGGCATCAGAAAAGGTGAGTGGCTGCACCACCTTTCATAACACAGCCAGAAGGCACAGGGCAGTGGTTCAGAACAGCCACTTGTCTTCTCCTGCACAGTAATGCTTACCTTTGAAGATATTTGTCACAAAAAGAATTATAGACTGTCAAAGGGTGAGAATAACGGTAAGGGAAACATGAAACTCGTTAGTGGAATACATCTGAATGAAGAGAGAAGTGGGGAAGACGAGAGAGCAGGTTGCAGATGCATCATGAATGCACAGTAAAAAGTCGTAAAAGCAAGCTCTAACTCTGCATTTATGAGCAGTACAACTGAAGAGAGATAAGCTGCTTTAGAGAAGGTGATGATGAAAACAAGAGTGCTAGAGTAATGAAAACGAGCAGAGTTTTTACTAAAAAGGGAAGACTACACTATTGAAGGAAGGACTTAACGAGGATGGAAACGAATTTGAACTGCAACAGAAAATAAAACTATTGTTTCTCTTCTGCCATCCTAGAATTTTAAGGGAGAGTCAGAAGACAGGGTAAAAACCTTAACCACTGTTTATGGAGTTACCTGACAGGAAGTATGGTTACAAGAGCAGCTGTGACATCAGAGATTTGACAAAAAATACTGTGTGCTTCTCTATTTTTTGCATCACTGTCATTCAGGATAGAAACAAGAACAGATGGAGACAAGTGTGCACTTGTGAATGTGTAAGTTAATGGCCAGACTATATACAGATTCAGCTGTCCCAGCCACATCCTGAAACTCATCATTTTTGAAGATGGGAGGGAAGAACACAGAAGAGAGACACTGACCGCACCATGAACACGGAATGGAGGAAACTCTCCACCTACTCTTGCAAACAAAGGGAACAAAAATAATGAGGTGAAGCACCACAAAGCCACAATAAGACAGCTGAGAAGGAAGTGAACAGGACTTGTGATCACTTACAGGTCAAGGAGGACAAAAGTGAGACCTGGAGACCTGGATTGGAGTTACAGCAAGCATCGGTGTTAAGTAAAGATAGGTATATTAGATACCATGGTAAGTAGTCAAAACCTAGCAGAGAAGTCATATTTCCCCATACAATTTTGGCTTTTAGCTAGTTAAAGTTAGACTTGTTTTAGACTTACTCTCTTGCTTTAACAAGAAAGTTATTGCAGTTCGGAAGTTGTAACTTGTACTTTCTTTTTTTCCTTATAAGAAGTTAATGTGACTGCCTGACAGCACTTGATGAAATGAGTAATACTTTGAACTTTTAGTTTGTGAGGAAATAACTGTAATGAAGAGATGGCACAAAAATCATCACGAAATTCATTTATTTTCACTCTGTGCTTTTTGAAGCTATTGCTGCAGCAGAAGGAAGGTCAATCTGATTGCTTAAAGGATAAAACTTCCCTTACCTTTAAACTGTATTTTCAGATCTTGGAATCCACAGAATTTAATTTTTAAATAGACAAATCTGAAAGAAATCGTTATACATTTATCCTGTCTAATGAGCAGATCCTCTGCATAAACTGTCTTCTTCCATGTCTCTTACATAGGTAAGATTTCAGGACAAGGAATCTCTAAGCTGGTAGTAATCTCTCTTGTCTGAATCCAGAAGAGATGGGCATGATTTTTTGTTAAAAACTTAAAAATTCACAGGGGGGACACGACACATGCACAAGGGGAAGAAGAAAGGCACATCTACACTTGAATATTCAACAGTTGCTGTGTTGCTAAGAAAAGTTATCCCAATTAGAGTAAAAGCCACATACAAGTTGAAGAATTTTGTGCCGGGCATAAAGTGAGGCCCCACTTTCACCAAACTAGTGAAGCAGTTGTGTAAACAGCACCTACAATTTATTCCCAGATTAACAGCTCACCTGAGGAAAGCGAGTAAGCATGTGGTGGGGAATGCCCATTATGTTGTGCAGATAGTCAAATGTCTGTCTGAGTTTCTTTTTACTTGCAGTTAAAATCTTGGGCGTTTTAAACACAATCTGTTGAATTTCATTATGTTGAAAACCAAGTTCAATCTGACAAACCTGAAAAAGAGTACAATTTGATCTTCAAAAGTCAGCTGCAGCAAACACCTTATTTTAACATGCCACTGAAATACACTAATGCAAAATTCTTCTAACCTTCGTCACACAGCAATATGAATGCAATCCACAATAGTATCTTCTAGTTCTTTGAAGTCAGAGTGTAAACTGTTTATCATTATCATCCTGGATTAAAGTGTAATTTGTTTATAGAGTATTCCTGAAGTTAAGATGACTTCTGTGAATTCTATCTATTTTTCAATTTATCCAAGATATGAACAAAAAAGTTTGTGTCTCGGTATGCATGGCAGTTACAAGCATAAAAACTCTCCCCAGAGTCTTTCATCAGTTCCAATACCTAACTGTCAAAAGAGACTGACTTTTTAGTTGTGGAGCTGTTGAAGTCAGTAAAACGGAGCAATCAAAGTGACTACTTTTGTTAATGTGTTATTTCTTTTGCTAATGTATTCAAGTAATTTTTTTTTCTTTTTCTTTTTTTAATATCAGGGACTATAATTTCAATCCTGTAGCCTTAAACTGAAGTCTGCCGAACCTGAAAGGGTCGTGTAGAATTTGCAGTTTATTCAGTTTATTTTACAGTTGGTTCATGTCTAAAGTAAGATGTCTTTTTCAAAGACTGCCTTGACTTCAATTATGGTTTCTCAAAAGGAAAATAAAACACATTTTTTCAATAAAATCATGAGAGCTCCTCCCAACGTGCAGGATGGCAAGCAGTTCACTGAGTTGTTGAGAAAGGAATTCAGCATACAAGTGTCTGGTAATTCAACCATTTCTTCTATCCTCCAGTGACATTTACAAGGAGCTTGTTTTCAGTCATGAAGTGAGTGTGCTTGCCAGTCAACATAACCAGACTTTCAAATCCAGCTAAGGTACTTCTTCACAGTTGGCAAAAAAGATGGTGCTTTTTGTTTGTCCAGTTTGATGTGCCAAGACTAAAGCTCTTTTCCAGGACTGCCTGGCAAATGCAGAGGGAAGGGCATGGAATCTGGATTTTGAAGATACCTTAGGATTTCCAGGTCCTTACCGGCAATTGTTTCTAGAGATGACTATAATCAAGTCTTTCAACTCCTGATTCTTCCTTATCTGCTTTGTAAGTATTTGCCTATCATGAGAAATACTAATCAACTAAGACAGCACTTAAGTATGAAGAGATGTGTTTGCACTGTAGTGGTGTTTTCCAGAGATCTGAGTTGGCAGGGGTAGCTCACTGAAATTAAGAAATACAATTGAAAGTAAGACCTGATGTTAAATCAGTGGAGACAAATAGCTGGCCCCACTGCAGAGCTATCTGTGGCAAGTCTCTTCACCTTTTCTTTTCACTCTGTAAAACAGAAAAACATTTTCCTCAACATAAACAGTGAGCTCCAGCATAAGCTGCTTTGCTTGCACTCAATCTATTTAACACTCAGTAACTCTCTACACAATATATGTTAGTATTCTTACTGTGCAAGTCCTAGCAATGATCAACATACTCTCCATGATTCCCACAACAGGCAGTGATAATGCAAACTTTTCAGTTTTATCCTCTCAACCAATCTCTAATTGTGCTTGAAGAGACCTTTAGAGGATGGAATAAACTATCCTTGAGCTTGCTTAGTCCACGACTGGTATCTTTTGACAACCAATGTCCGTTGCAGGAGTTATTCCTAAATAGCAGCCCACTCAGTGAGGGATAGCACCAGATCACTTCTGAACTGCTGTTACATGGTGACATTTTCTGAATGCTGCTTGCCCACCACCAGCTTAACACATACAGGTCTGAATTCAGATTCTAAGTCAGAGACATCCAACCTCCTGAAAAGCTGCAGCTTCCAAGTATCGGTAGATTCTAATACCAAGGACCTAAAATTCCTTCCCCTCTCTCCATAACATATGTTAAAAATAAGGATGCTACACTTTATACTTCCTTGCAGATAGACAAGATAGTCACATAGAACTGAGAGTCTCAGAAAATGCATTCATTATAATATACTGAATCCCCAGCCTGTGGAAACAATGTTCATTAAAAAGAAAGCAGTATTAATTGGAACAGTCTGTTACTTTCCAGTCTCCTCCCTTACCACACACACATTTCAGATTGCAAGATTCACAGTGCTTAATGGTTTCAAAGCAGTAAGTCTGTCTGAAAATTATATATTTTAATTCATAGTTACGCATTACAGGATAATGGGATTTCTCAAATTGTTAGACTACATCATGCTGTTTGGCCTAGCTAGCTTTACAGCACAATAATTAAACCAATACATGGTTACATTTTCAAAGGGGAAAGGAGTCCCTGTGGGTTTGAAGTTATTTACCCAACAGTTGTTAATAACGACCATCTGCTATCAGACAATAGGTGTCAAATGCACATTTTGGCAGATCAGCTACCTGCCAAGAGGAAAATAATCAAATGCACATTTCTTGCTCCTAAATCCTCACGAACAATCCAAGTTAGCAAAAAAACCATAGTAATTAAGAGAAAAAAAAGGAAGGAGCAAGCCTTATTTTTCACTTGTAAAAAAACGGGTAACAATTTGTGTCATCAGATAGCAAAATTTAACAGGAATGGACCCAGATGAGGTTTCTAACCTTCATCAGAATAGAAGAATAACACATTGTTCAACGTACGCTGCAAGCTTGCAGACCACAGAGGAAAAGAAGTTGTTTGACAAAATCCTCTTATACTTTCTGTCTTCACTAAAATTATTGCATGAAATTCTTTCCGTACAGGATTCTCCTCCAGGAAATCTTATCTTCTGTCAACTCTTCAAGTATGTGGATACTCAATATACTTTTTTATCTACTAATAACCTTACCTGAAGATTCTCTTTTACAGGCTCTAATTTCCCAGTCAGTAGCCTTGGCAGACGAATTACCAGATCCTTTGTCTGAAATTAGGGAAAACACACACAAAGGAAAGATTAGTACTGAGAGTCTGAATGCAAATCTGTCTGTGAAGCAAAAATACAGATCCCCTCCAGTTGGAAGAGGGATGCACTTTCACTTGCATTTCATTTTATTTCTAGCCCAAAGATGAGTTTGCAAGAAGCAGCAATTTATTAAGATGCAAAAAGTTACTCAGAGGTCATGCTCATTTGGAGAGCAAAAAAATACCATAGCTACTATAAAACAGACAGGAAGAGGGAGCAAAAGCATTCCCCAAAAGTAGAAAGCATGCTGAAAAGCCTTCTCTCTCCATCTCTGTGTGTGCTCAAGTTGTTTCTCCCCATCTCTTTAAAGAGAAGTAAAGAAAATATTATCTGATAGAGGCTATAAAAGGATTTTTCAGCTGTAGTAACTTTATTTGTCTACCTCAGGATCTAGTCACACCATATTATTATGGCAACACAAGAAGTTACTCCACATTCCCTGAGCCATGGGACTACTTGTAATCGCCCTGAGTACAAGGCAGTGACTAAATCCCTTTTCCAAATACATCTCTTACCTCAAGCCTGGAAAGTCCAAGAACAGGCACTGTGACAGCTATGACTGTTCAACTAATAGAAGCCAATAGAAGAACACAAGATTCCACTCGAAAGTTGACATTTATTGCAATCACCAGCTACTGCAGGAAACAACTAACACTGCCCACTCATTCGAGGAAACTCCAGCTACTAGCTCCTGTGATGATCTCAAAGCATAGTGCTAAATACCTGCTAAACACATCACATGGTAGCACTCTGAGAAGCAAACTCAAAGATTACTCTTGGTGAACAGAGCACATGACTTGGCATTTAGTTTGATATTGGACTTGCAGATTACACTATTTCTCACTGATGAGTTAAGTATGTTACAGTATCTTGAAGAGATGAAGAGAGACAATTAATCTGCTTGAAATTAAAAAGCTGCTTGCTGTTTTCAGCAATGGATTCAGTCCTGTGAACCACCGCAAACAATAAAACTGGGTACACATATGCTTGTCTGACAATATCCTGCAGTAGATCTTCAAGAACTGTACTTCTGGATTTTTGGAGTATTAGATGTCCTGTTTCTTCTACAGAAGGTTAAAATCATGTTATCCCTCTTGTAATCCTCTGCATTACACTGGTAATGTCAGCAAGGTTTGAGGATAGCTTCCCAGTGCTGGTACATAAGTATTCATGTTGCAAGGCTGTGCAGATGTCATTGACAAGGTATCTAACGACTTCAGAGTATAGNTTTGAAGAAACCCAGTCTGTTATCCAATCTTTCCACTGAAAACAACAGCAAATATGGAGCTCTTGAGACCATCTGAGCAATTTCTGCCTTACCAAATTTTTTTGATTTTAGGTAAGCCACTCTAGAAAAAGAACAAAAACAAAATAAAATCCAGTGATGAAAATTTTATTGCCTCCATTTATTCAGTACTTGCTTAAATTCCTCAGTGATATCTTATAAATGGACAGATGTTCTAGCATTAACATGCAACTCTGCCAAAAATAATTAGGAGGAAATCTGCAGTTATCATAAAAGCAAAATACCATCCCTTCCAATTAATTAGAAGTAAAATAAACCTCAGAGCAGAATGTCAATACCGAAGACAGATTTTAATTCCTTCCAGCTGTACTTAAGCAGATAACTATGTTAACCTACATTTAACTACCAGCCTGTCTCCTAGATTGCAAACACATTAATAGATCATCATAGGGTATGGACAAGAAGATATACACAGCCTTTTGCTATTTTAATGAATTCCATTTCTACTGCTGAAAGAACAGAGTACTATACCTCATACATCCCTGTTTTGCCAATAGCACTGGAGTAGAAACATCGCACTACAATGCCATCTACAGAGACATTGTCCAAAGAGACATTTCTAAAAAGTTACTTTTGTTACAATAGGTCCCTACTTTCAGTTGCTGGTCTGAAGATTTAGTTACAAAACATCTGGTTGTCAGAAAGGTGAAAGGGCTGACTAAAGTTTTTATGTTTAACAGAACTTTCTTTCCAACTCGAAACTTTTTCCAAACTTTGAATTCAGTGAAAGTGAAATCCTATTTCAAGTACTACTTGCAATAGATTATCACCATAGCCCCCAGAAAAAAGAATGCAAGGGAAAATACAGCATATGAAAGAGACATGATTAACCCATGTGCCACCATTTACAAAAAACTGTACTGCCATTTGAAGAGGTTCCCTTTGGTTAGAGATGATCCGAAACAGAAGTATTTGTTGTCAGATGAACTTCAGACATACAACAACTGATTTGATCCGACTAACTAAGATACTGTATAGACTGCAGAATGTTCTGCAGAAGCAGACGTTCAGCAAAACACACTTGCTCTTATAGTGGAAAAAAAGGGCTGTGTTAAATCATGTCTTGTGGAGAGAAAAAAGTAAAAATACTTTCTAGTCACTACAGCCTCCCTCTCTTTCCACAAACCCTCAGAAAGGAAATCATCATAAGCAAAAAAATCTCTAGAAAGGTGTAAGAACAAGCTCTAGAGGACCAATTCCTAAGTAAGCAGGCATCCCAACACAGAAGGTAGCAGCCTAGTCTCCAGACAACGCTGATGGAACTGGCTACAGCAGCCTCAGAGACAAGGAGAGGTTAGGAGGGGGAGAAATGCAGGACACAAATAAACAACTGGCCCTTCAAAATTTATCCCATTATGTTTTGAATGCTGCAGCTTGGCTACACTGTACTTCTTCTGTTCCATTTTCAAGGGCACAACTGCCAAGTACCCTAGAAACATAGCTAAATGAGCAAATTTAAAACAAAACAAAACAAAACAAAAACTACAACAAAAAAGCCACCTTTTGGTTGTCCTGACTCCCCTCCCTTTGTTTTCTGGTAACAAGTCATTAAGATTCACAGCTGAAGCACTTCTGTGCAACCTGGAAAGGCAAGAAGTTTAAAAGAGGGATGGCACGATTGTAATCAGCTGACTCTAGAAGATGGCATATCAGAGAAGAACAGTCATTCAATCTGACCAAGGCTTGAGATAACTTTGCCAGAGTTGGCACCAAGGTTAGCCCTCGTTCTGCTACAGCAGTTCTATGTAGCACGTTAACAGTTTAAGTCATCATTAACAACACTGTAAAAACAAAGCATCTGGTGCAGCTGTGGTACGGACACTGATTTGCAACTGTCAGAATTGTTATGAATTATGGAATGTTTTGACTTTTACAGTGTTTATCTGAAGTCAAATGCCAAATCTATTGAAATTTGTGTTTTGTTTCCTGGCAACGTGGAATCCACAGCAATAAAACATTCCAGAGTGATGTAACCAATACCATGTCCATCTGCAATGAAGTGTTTATGTAAAGGTGATATTCAGCTTTCAAAAGACAGCTGCCTGAACCACATTCACCCTCTGCAGCAGACTTACCTTAAAGCTTACCTTAAAGCACTCACCAAACCAAGATAAACTTACTGAAATATCAAGCTGTAGAATATGAAGAAGAAACTGGATTACCCTGTTCAGCCCCTATTTCACTAATTAGACAGTGCCACAGAACAGTCACTGAAAAACAAATCTGACTTCACAGGTGAGTCAGAATATTTATCCTGGCAAAAACTTCTCTATTCATGAGAATACAAGCAACTCAGACAATCTCAGTTCAAGACTACTGCTGAAAAATGAGCTAGGTTCTTTTTGGATACTGTTTCTGAAAGGCCACTTACTGAACAAAGGATGGAACAGAGGAGAAAGAAGGAAAAGCCAGGTCTATGTTAGACCTGAGTCTGCTAGTATACCTGTTTCCAAGAAGCCGTATTTTCAGATTTTTGTCTTGGACAGCTACTACATGCAAAATCCAAACAGACAGACTCTTTATTTTCTGGAATTTCTAAATTCCAAGATATTTTGAGTTCATTACAAAGCACGTATGCACACACAAGAGTTGTTCTGCAAAAGAAATACTGAATTAATGCAAGCCTGCCTGAGGTAATTTTGAGAATAAGTGTCGATTCTCCTGCAATTTTTTTCTATAATCAACACACGTAATGAAAGTATAGATCAGAAGAATGAAATAATTCCATTTCAGAATCTAACTCTTGTTAAAGGTACACAACAAGCAGCTGAGTAAAGAAAGCTAGGATCTCTATTGCAAGACAAATCAGTAAAGTACCCTCCTAGAGTCTAGTGCTGGTACCTTGAGTATCCCATATCTTAATGATACCCCACCTGCAAAAATCTGGAAGGAAGAAGTAAGGCAAAGCAATAAAGAGAAACTGTATCCATAAACCAGGAAAAAGGAAAAAAAGGAAAAAGAATGGAATACAGCTACAAGCTACCACCACCTCAGTGGCAAGGAACATCTGCACAAAAATGTATGCTCAAAACCTATATTCAAGTATTTCAGATAAATGAAGAATTAAGAAGAACTTTTTTGGGGAAAAAATAGATTATTACAATGCATTATTTTAAAATCTTGAATATTTTTAATTCAGGATATTTAACTTTAGGAAGGATTTTGTCTAAAAGTGAAGGGTTTTCTGCTGCGGATACAAATCTCATCTTTAAAATTCTAGAAATAATCCTCCAAAGTTAACAATCCAAAACCACTAAGGATAGGCTTCTGTGAATGTATATTCACAGTTACAACCGTAAGATTTGACCAGCATCAGCACAGCTATCTCAGCCACTGCAGTATGAAGACCAGCACCCTAGCTTAAGCCCACTGCACAGCTGAAACCTGCACTCAAGCAGCCAAGGTGCACATGCACGCGGCAAAACAGTACCATGACGGTTGATTTCAGACTCAAGAAGAATGAACAGCTGCTATCAGTAACATCTTAGATCCTACCGGGCACACATCTCCTCAATATTCTTGTTTTACTCACCTTTATCCCTTCAACTCAGCTACAGGTTTATAATAAAGCTACTTTAAAAAGCAGTATTATCCCATTATATCTCTAGAACTGACGAGACAATGAATTGTTAATGAAACAACTGCCATTAAATAGGACATTCCACCGTTGGCAGAGAACAAGCAATATTACTAAACAGCTTGATTCAGACAACACTAAAACCAGTGAAATTAGCAGTCAGACTTCAGCTAACTTCTGACACAAATCCCATCACTTTCCAAATCATGCTGCTGGAGGAAAAGGAGCATATACATACATCTTTCTTATTTCCTCAATGCTTACTTTCAGATAAGTAACTATTACATTCAGAATGCAGCATTTTCTGAAGTGTTCTCTAGTTAGTTAGTTAGACTGTATCAAGTACAGTCTGCAGTACACAGGATCTAGATTTAAGACATTAAAAAGACCAGGGAGAATTAGGAGGGGGTGATGCAGAAAACAAAAGTTTGACAGTAAATAGAGAAAACAGCTTGTTTCCCTTACAACCTCTGAAGAAATACCCATAAACACAAGGACTCTTCTTAAGGAAATAAGCAATTCCACCTTTGGGGTTTTTGGTAAACACACAAAGAAGCTTTAAAACAAACAAACGAAAAAACACACACACACACACACACACACACACACAAAAACAACTCCAAAACGCAGCTAGCTAAATAAGCTTTGGTCTAAAACATGAGATCTTCTAAAGAGATTGGCATTCACCCTTATGCACATACAAGCTTGAACGACACCAAGGGACAGTCTAGTACAATACAAGTGGGAAAACACAAACAATGAAAATTGATTCATAGTAGTTTTGTGCTCAGTTTGGGCTGGAGAATAGGAAAAAAAAAAGTCACCAAAACCCTCTGCTGCTATTAAAATTAAGCTCAGAAAAGATCTGCTCTGCTTCTTTTACTGCAGAATCCACAAGGTAAAATTAGACATATCATACAGAATATGGTTTCAAAGCACGATTGATGGAGTATAAACACTACGACCACTCATTGGTACCTCCACATCTGCAGGCCACTATACAAGCAATCAACGTCTGACAATAACAACAACAACAGAAGAGATTTACATTGTTCTACAAACTTAATGGAAGCCTCAGGGAGCATCATTTTGCAATCTAATCTGACACAGGTAAAGCAAATGGCCTAGGATGACAAACTGCTTCCTCTGTGGCAGAGACAGGGATCAGCCATTTTAGCCTAAACAGCCGATCTTCGTACCGACGCTGGATAGTGACACGGGACAATAGATACTGCAGCAGTGTGAGCACAGGCACCTATGGACATGGACAGCATGAGAACCGTGCCTGAGGAGCAGCTGGGATTACCTGCACCTCCAGACATGGCAGACACAGGGAACCTTGTTCTGCAGGGCTGGCCCTCACCCTTCCTTTCTGTGCACCAGTAGAAGCTGCTGCCAGCCATGTCTCAGCCTCTCTCTCCTCCCTGTTCTTAACTCATAAATGTTAAGGCTCCTTACAGAAGGACTAAAAGGGGTTCAGGTACTGACACCCAGCAAAGGTTAGGTTGACTCATGTATCTCAATCCCTCATCCAGAGCACTACTGACCATTCCCACTGTCCCCGCTACACCCTACCCACAGCTGACACTATCCCACCTCTCCTGACAGCTCCTCACCTACTAGAGCAATCTTAGCTCTTCAAAACTCCTAACTGTCTTTCCATTGCAACCCAGCCTGCCACACAATTCAATTAACCAATAGCACGCAACAACTGCATGGAGAGAGGTGGCTAAACAGCCCCACACCTAAGAGTTTAGCCCATTCAAGTACTTGGCCTAACGCAGTCCCAAGCACATACTTAAAGATGGATAAATCAAGGCGTGAAATTTTAGGTAACATGTATTCAAGGGGCAGTCTCCTTGGTAAGTTAATTCCAAGCTGCTACTAGAAGAGATGGTCTTATTCTGTTTCTCCTCCTTTCTGAAGTATGCATCTCCTCATCCTTTATATGGAGACTAGCAGCACATGGCCACACATCTCACAAGTCTGACTGAAAAGTTAAGCAGTAAAATTTGTTAATGGCCAGTTTTCAGATGGATCAGGGTGTTGGCCCAACTTATGACACCACCACCATGTTAATGCTGACTGAAGGGAAAGGAACATGGAGCCAGGGATTGAGTGAGGAAGTAAGCAGCAGCAACACACGTTCAGACAAGCTGAAGCCAACTGGGAAACTACATCTTCAAGCCCAGGGGCTTAACACCCTGTTGCTACTTTAAAGGCATACCTGGTTTCTAGAGCTTCCAGATCTTCACCAAGGATGTATGGATTTTTGGTCAGGAATGGTCCCAGTTGATTGTCTTCTACACCCACATCCTTAAGAAATAGAAGTATTTTTCTTATATCTTTTTCAAAGTCCAAGGTCAGTAAGAGTTGACCTGCCTTCTGACGTTTCTCCACTTGGTATAAGTCAACTCCTACAACAAATAAAACGAGATATTGCTTCAATTAAACACAGACCTCATTTCCTACAAATGTTTCAGAAAGGCATGCTGAAGATTCTAGAACGACTCTTTTTTTTTTTTTTTTTTTTTGCACTTTTTTTAGCATACTTTGATTGCTCAGCACAGTAAGCTCATGATACCTTGTATATTATGGAAATATTCCAGAAAAAACAAGCAGATTGGTTTCAGACTTTTGCTGAATGAAGACATCTCCAATGAATCCTGCATGTGAGGAATCAAACATACTAGTATGTGTCACATACGGTGACCTAGTCTTGCTGCACAGAAGTATCTGTACAGGGAACTCTTAACTCCATGACACAAGAGAAGGGGACAATTTAGCAGTGAAGTGCCTTTGGTGCGTGGTTCACGCATAGCAATTTCTTATTGCACAGGGTCAGATCTCTTCACCTCAAATATTTGTTTCACGAACCTCCTTCTGGTATTCCTTGTGCTTCTGGGAAGGAGCCAGCAGCCTTGAACTCAGCTATCCTTCTCGCATAGTCCAAATGCTTTTTGATGAAAAACTAGGTTCTCCCAACACTTCCTTCTTTCCTCTTCAGTCTACTGTGCCCCACTTCTGTGGTTCTGCATAACAACCACGCTCCTTCCCTCCTTCCTAGGAGGGAGAGCTGCAACATCTTTTGCAGCAAATTAAAACATCCTTATCCAGCCCAAATTAAGAGACCAATCAAGTTACACAAAGTGCTCCCTACCTCCAGAAGCTCTGGGAGATACACTAAGGGACTAGAGCTAGCCAGCCTTGTCTTCAGCTAACACAGCATTCAGTAAGTCATGCAGTCCCTTCTCTTTTCCCATTCGCCCTGCATAACGTTTTGCTGCCCTTAGCATTGGTCACTGTTTCTACAGTTTGAAATTTTCAAGTTTGCAAAGCCACCAGTAAGACTAAAACACAAATTACAGAAACTCCAAAGCTCCAGCTACACGGAAACCACATAAACAAGATCGCACATACCTAGATGAACAAGTTTCGTCAGGGTTTCTGAGTGATCAACATAATCTCGGAGTGTGGAAGACTGAAGGGGAAGAAGCGGATCTGCAATGATCCGCACAGCTTCTTCCTCAGAAATCTCCTCCAAAGCAGATGAAGGTGGAACATCATCCCAGTCTAAGAAATAAATACAGAAGAGTCAAGTGCATTTTGTGAATGACAAAGCTGCTCCCCTCAAATGCTACGCAGATCTCTTTGAATCCACTTCAAAATGCAAGAACATTTTGCAAGAGATGAACAGCCAATCCACTGTTATTTGAAAGCATATGAAAACAGATTCTGCTCCCAGTTTTTGCCTCTGTAACATTTCCATGCCACTACCCATCAACTCTTGCTCATAAGGCCAATTTCGAGCTTAGTACCCAGCAAGCCTGCCTTCAGTCTCCCAGCTTGATCACCACACACAACAGATCCCATCACCTTCTTGAAAAAGTCTTCTTTCATGTCTTTACAGATACAATCTTGCCTGATCACATCCACACCAAAAGGTACTGCAAAGATTATTTTTCATAACCTGATAAGCCCCACTACCTTGCGCCTCTTCTGAATCCAATGTTTGAACTACAGCTGTTTCTAACTTTCAAGGTCTTTCACAGACAACTCCAACTGAGCTATCATGCCTCATCCATTACAGAATGGCTGCTGACTGCCATCACCTCTGACAGCTAAAGAAATCAAGCTCCATTTCCCACTTATTAAGTCTTCCAAGTAAGCACCATTATGTTTGCTTCCACTTCAGCATTCAAAGTCAGAACTCACTGTCTTTTTTGAAAACATTTCTCTAAACTCATCTATTTTTCCACTGACAGGAGCTCATAGCAGGTAGATCAAGATTACTGTTTTGCAGGCTGACCACTAGCATTCACCTCAATTATAAAACTGATTACTGATCAGCAGCACTACTTATAGACTCCTCAGAGTGGTGATTTTCTGTCCTGTACCTTAGCATAATGACTTCCTAGAAACTAGGGTGACACTCTCCCATGTCAAAAACACAAACCTACACCTAACTATGAAGACAAGTTCCAAAATAAGCACGAAGATTCCTTTGTTCTTGGGAGAGTTGCATAGACTAGCTCAATTGTTGCTGTAGCTCGTCACTTCTTTTTCTCAAAGCCTCAGCAAGAAAAGAACAGTAAAACATTTTTAGCAACATTTACACCTTAAGCAATAATAACAGCTCTCTAGGAATCTATATGGATATGAAGCATTTCCCTTCAGGAACAAACCAATGCACACCAAGGTCCATTTTGGTAGCATAGATGCACTTTTTAGCCACTCCAAGTCATTAAAACTCCTACCAGAAAACAGGCCTCAAATTAATAATAATTAAAAAAAAATTATGTATCTTCCATTACGTACTGCCAACTGGGCAAATTGCTCCACACACATGCACAACAGTAAGTCTGCCTGCAGATAAAAATCTGGCATGTAAATAAACTGCGCCGCAGGTGCAGAGACACACAAGCTGGCTGACCTATTGGTTCTGGTGCAGCACTGTTTCCAGAACCAGCTGCACAAACACACAGACCTCAGCTGCACCTCTGAGCCACCCCAAATATAAGCTCTGTAGGATTCAAGCTGGCTGGGCTCAAAGCTGAATCTGAATATACAAGACTGCTTAATAACTCCAGATCAAGTTTCCTCAGCATACTAAAATTATTTTCAGAGGGTGGTATTTTTTTATCCTCACTCAGATATGAGTATCAGATATGAGTATCTGAGAGAGGATAAAAAGAATGCCACTCTGAAAATAATTAGTAGAGAAAAGTGAGGCTACTTCCTCAGGGTGACACCACCAAAGAGACCTTGCATCTATCTCTTTTCCCTCAGGAGAGGGTTTGACAAAGCATTTCTCACCACGGCAGTTAAAGAGGCTTCACACTCTGCTGCCTCCTACTGCCCATTCCTGATCATTCCAGATCATCCCCCAGCCAAGCGGCAGTGTTGTGTGAGCTGCTTCGGGGGCGGCCTCCCTGACCCCTGCTCAGCTGCTGCAGGTACTTAGGAAAAGAAAAGCTCTTCAATCGGCGGCTCCAGACTAACATTTCTACCCAGCACATTATAGCTTTATTTTAGCTTAAAGGTACTCTTCATATGCTAGAGCTACCACAGGAATTCTACATTAGCTATTGAGCTAATACCAAGTGAAAGTCAGGAAATTCAGATAAATATTTTAGTTAAACAGGCCAGAAAAGAGAGCCAATGGCAATACCAAAAGCATGATTTGGAGATTCAGAAGAAACGGTATCCCTAAGGCCTCTTACCTTCACACAGTATTTCTGTGTTCAAGTCAGGTATTGTTTCTGGTTTTGCTTGTTCCTGTTTTACTGGTAAAGACAAGTTACTTTCAGGAGAAGAAAAGAATACATCCTTGGCACTGGCAGGCTGAGAACAGTTTCCTACAGACACACGTCTGTACGTCTGCAATCTCCATGGAAGAAAGCCGTGTCTAGGGGACAGCAAAGCCAGAGGGGCAGACCCATGATGCACCTGCACTGTGCTGCCGTGGCTCCTCAGCCTCTGAAATTCAGCAGCACGGGCTGTTTTCAGCCAGCAACAGCAGCGGGAGGCTTGCCGAGCCCACAGAGCCATCTTCCACCTCAGCGTGGCATTCTGCTAGGAGAGAAAGGACAGAAGGAGTAACGCAGGTACTGCTCTCACCTCACCCACAGGGCAGGCAGCATAAGCGTTAATTATCTAAGCATTAAAGCAGAAGTTATAAAGCATCAAGTAGCTGTTTTGGAGCTTCACACACATGACAAACAGAAGAGGCGTGACTGAGCAGCAGAGCCGGCTCCGAACACCACAACCGGCTGTCTTGCGTGACAGCCATCCCCTTCGGATCACGGAGGAATATCCAGCAAGGCCCTAAACGCTCCCCGACGGCAGACCCGAGGGACAGGGCTCTCAGGGCAGAACAGTCGCCTCACACCCTACCGCAGGCCGAGGGGAAGCTGCGCCGCGCTCGCCTCCTAACCCCAACCCCCACGCCCCCGTAGGCCTCCCCAGCCCAGCAACCTCTGCGTGGAGCCTGCGTG
>VXAL01006945.1:49956-67996 GCA_013399475.1 Chauna torquata
CACCCTCCTCAGCTTCACCATCCTCAGCCTCATGGCCTTCGCCTTCACCAGGTGCGCGGCCGCCGCGGGGCTCCCCCCCGCTCCGCCCGGTGCCAGCAAGCGCCGCGGCCCTGCCGGGTCCCCCTGCCGCGCTGAGGGGAAGGCACCGGCCTGCTGGCAGCGGCGAGGCCCCGGGGGGCCCCGGGGCGAAGGGGATGGGGAATGGGGAATGGGAAGAGGGTCCCTGCGGGCCCTCGGGGCTGAGAACGGGCAGCGCGGCCCCGGCGGGTGGTGGCTCCTGCAGGGACCTGGTACCGGGCCGTGACTTGCTGTGTGCTGTGTAGCCGGGGGCTGCACCTCTGACAGGCTGGAGAGTGCCCTGCGTAGGAGACTCTCCGTTCAGAGGAAGGCTGTTCTCTTCTGCTATGCTTCCTTGGACTTGTTGATCGTTTTACGGTTCTTTTTACCAAAAGTAAGTGTGTGTTTCAAGCAGTTGCCAGAAATGGCTTTTATTAGACTATCAAGGAGCTCAGCAATGACATTACCCAAGTAGATAATTTACCAAGTGTTCAGTGGACAGGAGTGATGGTTTTGTGTCATCATTTTCGTACAACATACTTTATCTGAGGCCGGTCACACGTTGGCTTAGGCCCCAGTACTGATATGTTTAGCCACATCCTTTCACTGCCACAGGAACAGGTCTGTGGACTTCACCACTGCAGTCGTTCATGGAAATAAAGCTGAGAATGGACATGGGTATCTTCAGGAGCCTTATTTGTAAACAAAGAGTGTAACAGTGCAGTCTGTGGGGTACCTTGCTGTTTATAAGTTGTCTGTATGTTTTGTTGCCCCTTACTGAATGGGACTGTAAAGATGGTAATATTATCTTCCTCTAGGCTAAATGATGCAGTTTCTGGGCAGTGATTCCTAAGAGGTTTTGGCTGAGCTAGTGCATCTGTTTTTGGACTCATTTACGCTTTAGTGATACTGTATGTATGCAATCACGGATTGCAGTGGCCTTGTTGATTAAACTCTGCATTTGACAAAAGAACATCGTTACTTATTGCTCTTATCCCATGCTGACATACAATTTAGTGTGTAATCTATATTACACTAAGAATCCAAGTGGATAGTTTATATCGGCTACAAAAATAATGGTCAAGCCTGTGTTGAGCTGAGAAAAGATCATAAGGAAGAATAAAATAGTATAGCCGCAAATGACCTATGAGGGGAGTCGCATCCAGACGTCATTCTGAGGGATTAGTGGAGTTGATCGCTCACCTTTGAGAGAAGAAAGGACTCTTGCCTTTAATTCTTCCAAGCAGAGGATGAGTCAGGCAGCAAGTTCAGAACTATGGTGTCTTCTAGGCCCAAAGAATATTGCTTCACTTCTCAGGTGGTTTGTTTTTTCTGAAGAGGATTGCTAGCTTTTCTTTCCATTTGTCTTGCTAACTTTCTAACTGTGACTTCGGTTTCATTTTCATCCTCCTGTCTGTCTCTCTGCTCTGCCTCACTTCCTGTGTTTAAATACCTATGGACTTCTGTTTCTCCTCTTCTCAGGTCATGGGAGTTACTGTTTTTTTTTTTTGGTGGTTATTTTTTCCTTCTATTTCCAACTAGCACAGGAGTTTCTTAAATCTGGGTGATATCAGAGTGCTGCATCAGTTGCCTTATTTGGGACACTGCTCAAACCATATGTTTTCTTGGAGAAGCCAAGGGGGCAGGTGATAGTTCCCCATGTGCTTCCAGTATGTGCTCCCAGCTCTGGTCTTTCTACTCCCGTCAGCTTATCGCATGAGTCTCCAGTGACTGTGTTCATATTTCTGCCTCCTGGGCACAATGTGCTATGCACAGTAAGGTGTGACACATTATTCTTCTTCTTTGCTTCCCCTGTGCTGTCAGTTGTTCCATAGCACTCCTGGTCAATTTATTAAGCAGAGGATTTTCTATGATACATTCACGCTGAGCTTCAGTAAAATTTATTTTTTCAGGAACTTCATTATAGGCAGAGGAAACTCTGCTTCCCTTAAAGTCTCTCCTGTCTCTTCCGTAATTGTTTAGTGTCAGAAATACGTGAAGATTCACATGAACTTAGAAAATGCTTTTCCCTTGGATATACCAAGCCACAATGTGGAGTCTCCCTTGGGATCACTGAGAGCAGATGATACTGTCTTTGAGCTGACAGATAAAGGTGAAACTGAACTTCAGATAGCAGTAATGTTCACATAGCAGTAATCATAATCCAGAGGAAGAAACGTGTTTTTTGGCTTCTCCGTTTTAAAGTGTGGAGCAGTTGGTATTCTGTTTTTAAAGCACATCCTTCTAGTGCTTCTGACAATAGCTGCAGCTGCCTTGGTGATTTCCTGCTGAATGAGCCACACAGGCTCCTCTGCTTCCAGGCTGCACTGTGGAGCGGAGGTGTGGAGTGGGTTTAGCTTTCTCTGCCCTTTTCCTCCCTGGAGAAGAGGGATGTGGCCCTTTCCAAGCCCTGAGGCAACCTGCAGGTGGGCAGATGGCTGCTGGAGGGGATGTTTTGTGGAGCAGCAGCAGGACTGAAGAAGGTGGCAGACTGGTCACTTCTGGTGTGAAGGTACAAGGATTTATGGAAGCAGGAGCAAGACCTGTGAGGATGTAGGACTGTCGTCTTTTCACATCCCTTGATAAATGGAGTTGATTAAACTGGATTATCATGCATTTAGGTTTGGTTTGGGGCATTCATGGAAGATTTCTTTTTCCCCACACTCTAAATTTAGTGTCCTAGCTATTTTTATCTCAGTTCAGTGTCCTCGTTTTTTTTTCCTCTTGATGTAGTAACTACTTTATGTTTTTGTAATGTGCTAGTGTAATGCAGGGACAGGGAGAAGATCAGGAGAGAGGAAAAGATTATGCAATTATGAGGTGCTTCGTTTTTTATTATATCTTTAAAAAGTGCCAGACTTGAAAAATGCATTTGTGAAGTGGGTTTAAACTGAGAGAATTTTCTTCTGTCCTCCCACACAAGCATTAGAAATCTCATTTGTGCTGCATGAATGCCTATATTTCAAAGTCAGCATCAAAGTTCCTAAGGCTAAGTGAGGAGATGATTTAGCACATTTTCCTGATTGCAGCGTGTTGTGATTGTCTTTCCTCCAACAGTTATTTTGCTTTCCTGATTCTTTTAGTGTTCCCTTAAATAACTCTTCCAGGCAAGCACTATAGTTCTTATCCTAATTAGTGCACAGCAGTGAGTCTTTTGCTGCTACTTGTTTTTACCTTATTCTGGCAAGAAGATAGGGTATCTATCCTTTCTGAGAGGTACCTCCAACCCCCCCCAAAATGCATCTACCACTCACTTGGAATGAGAGGCAGTTTAACACTGCATACAATATCCTCTTGATTTTGGGGCGAAGGGGTGCCAGCATGATTAGAACAGCTTCCCCAAAGCTGAGTAATACTCTGAATCCAGCTACGCAAAGGTGAGGATCTTTCAGCCCTTGTTACAAGAATCAGTGATCAACTGATGTGATCGCAGCATCGTTCAGTTCTTACCTGGCCATACTGAATTGTGTGGTGATGTGACTTCAGAAATCTCTTCTCTCTTCAAAGAAAAAACAAAAAGAAATCCCCCCACATGTTAGCACCTGTAACAACATGTGAACATGTTATTTGCGTATGTTAAAACAGAAATGTGGTTTTGGCTGAACCGTAGGAGCCTGAGGCACTGTCTGGGAAGTGCTCTGGATGACAGGAAACTCTTGGGATTGCCAAAGCAGCCAGAGTTAAGTCCTGGAGATTGGTATTTGTAGCTGGTGTAAAGTGTCAGCCTGGCTGCTGGAAAATGACTGGTAAATCTGGAGTCAGCTGGTTTAAGAAAAATGCTGTAGGGAGTCCCAAAGGCCTGCAGAGAAACCATTCATGTTTAATGTACTTTTTCCTGCCATACAGATGAACTAACACAGTGCTTAAATGCCTCATAATGATGAAAGTCTGCTGTGGAGCTATTAAGGTTCAATTCTGAGGGAAAGGGAAATAATTTGGCAAAGAGAAATATTTTATGACTGCAGCAAATATCTAATGTGGCACACATTTATTCTGTCACAGGTTCTTTACTGAACCATCCAGAAATGTGACAGATGCTCTGCCAGGAAGAACTGTATTTCCTCTAAAGTTGATTGGGATTTCTATTCTGTCATGGGTTGGGAATAAATAAAGGAATTTATTTAAATAGATAAACTGATCACAAGTACATTAAAATTACACAGATGGTAAAACTTTGAGTACTAGTAGCTGATGCATTGTGAAATGTTAGTTGTGCTTATTACTTTGAAGTTTTTCTGTTCGTATTATTGAAATCTCCTAGAAGCTGACTGCTGATAAAAAAGAGTTGAGTATTTTTTTTGTTAATTTTACTGCTGTGTACTCATTATATTTTATCTGCCTGAAAAGAAAGAAGAGCTCAGTCAAGTGTGCCTTGGTATTCCAAACTGAATTCTTTGATCTCTCTTCTGGCCATAATATGTCAGTAGCACAAATAATACCTGATATTTTTACTCAGAACTTCGGCTTAGTAGATCGCAAAGCAGGTTAATATTTTCCTCTCATTCTTTTAGGTTTGGCTGTGCCTCTCTTATACACAGTTTCTAAGCTGTGTGAGGCAAGATACTGTTCTGTGGGTTACCCCTTCCCCCAGCCCCAACAGAGGGGATCTCTGGTCTGTGACTAGGGTACATGAACCTGGGACAGTAAAATATTAAAGGCTGATTGCATTATTTTCCCTGTCCTGACACTGACCTCAGGCATTTGGCGTTAGGAACAAGCCAGGGAAGTGAAGAGGATTGCGAGGACAACCAGAACAGCAGAGGGAAAGCTAGTAATTGCATCCAGGCTTCCAGAGTTTTGGTTTGGGTCACCATTTGCAATGTAAAAGTACTTCTGATGATGTTTCTGTGAAAATTAAAACAGTAACATTTTTTTCATGTTGTTTTAAATTTAGTTACTGTTAGAAGTCATTGCAGAAGCAATGCTTATGGCTTGCAAGTATTGATTCTATGTTTAACTCCCTTGGAAGAAAGGATAGGCAGAAGTACGGAGTGACAATCATTCAGTGTAATTACTATCTTGACTTGGTACATAACCAGCACACTTATTTCTTGTGCTTATTTCCATGTAATCTTTATTTAAATAATGCTATCTTCAGATAGCGTTATTCAACTTCAAGATAGCATCTTTTAACTTCATCCTCAAAATAATACTTTAACACTTTGATGTTCTCTGTCTCTTCAGGGATGATTCTGTCCCAGAGGAAAATATTTGGAGGGGTATCCTCTCTGTGATTTTCTTCTTTCTAATCATCAGTGTTCTAGCTTTTCCCAATGGTGAGTAAGGTTCATGCATCACTTTTTTGCAACATGTGAATTTGTCTTTATTGCCACTATATTTATTTTGATTAAAGTACCACTTTTAAATGTATTTTTTCTTTACTCTTCTAATTCTTTTATGTTAAGGGACGGTATAAAAATGTGTTGCAGTCACACTGAGTGGAGATAACAGTAAAATGCAAGTTATTTATAGCTTGTCTGTATCTACCAAGGAAGTCAAGTTTTCAAAATCAGTGTCCATATTTGCAGGTGCACAGGTGCAACTCAGATTGCTGAGTAATGATGCTGCCACATCCTTAAGTAATGTTTTAAAGGAGTCTGCCTCGGTGTGTTTTAACAGAAGCGCCATTCCACAAATTCTTAGAGATGTAATACAAATCACCTAGCAGTAGTTGGAAACTGTCCACAGCACATTACAATGTAAAAACACCGTTTCTCAGTAGAAGTTTAAGTCAGACAAAAGTTTTGGTAGTTGTATCGGGAGCAGAAAGGGCGAAAGGGGTAAAATCCATGGGTGACAGTTAATTCTGCAGAGGGAATGCTGCCTTTCCTGTTTTTATTTATTTTTATTTTTTGCTTGTTGTTGTCAGCAAGAGCATAATTCTTGGGTCAACTCCGAACAGGCTCAGGGTTGGCAGTGTTCGGAAACAAATAAACGGTAATCGTGCTCATGGCATGCCCCTGGGATGTATTTTTCTCATGTTTGAACTTCATTAATTGATGGATTTCAGAAAGTGCTCTCTGAAAAACTGAATGTCAGAGAAAAATGAACTTCATGCATACAACTATGAAAGAGCAATCCAGAGTGTGTACTGAAAATATTTGTTAGCCACTTCTTGCTATGATTCATGTCTAGAGCTTTTCTGTTTTCACCAGGCTTATCTTCTCTGCTTTTTGCATTAACTCAGAGGTTTTTAATCTGATAAAGTCCGTTTAATCACTGGCTTTAAAGTAAATAATAGCGACACTGGTAAAGAGCACAGGTATCTTAGATCCTATTAGATGCATGATACTTAGTTTGGAAGTTTAAGGGCCCTGTTTGCTAATATTTCGTAGTCATCTCAAGGCTGAGCACCATGTTTCTTTGCTAATGCACAAAAAATTTTATTTAATGACTTCACTGAGAGCAAGCCATGAGTTAGCTGTGGTCTAGAAACCAGATCAAGAGATTCTCAGCTGAGATATGGCATCTGCTAAGGAAATGGTATATTACTGTTCTGGAAAGAGCTCCCATTAAAAAAATTGAACATTTTGTCTATGTCCTGCTAATTGGCAGTCTCTTTCCCCACTCAAATCTGCAGTTACAATTTTTTTAATATACGGGAAGGAGCCCCAAGCTTTTGGGTATGTTACACAGCTTGATGGAGAATTGATCAGTGCTTATGTCAAATCTTCAAATGAGAAATGCAGTTCTTGCTGACTGTCTTCTAATAGACTTTTTGTTTACTGTCCACAGGACCTTTTACACGTCCCCACCCTGCAATATGGCGAATGGTTTTTGGTAAGTTTAAGTTGTGTTTCTGACTCTGCTTCTGTGAACTGAGCATTTTTCTTTCTAGATGAATTGATTTGTCATGAAATATAATAGTACATCAAGTATATGTGAGTAACTCTTTCCTCCCACTTCTGAGCACTTGCTTATAATCTGTTCTTAATGATGTTTGGGAATGTCATTGGAGTTTCTCTGTGTCAGGATGGTGTAAATTAAATCATCAGAAAAGGAGCATTCCTTCTGATTCTCTGTTTCAATCCTGTTTTTTCCTTGTGCTTCCTAATTCCCCCCCCCCCACTGTTATCTCTTCCCACCCACAAATAGTTTTTTTATAGCTACTATAAGAAGTAGCTGACTTCTAACAAAATCCAGTTTAATAGGGTGCTTCTTTTCATTGTCTGCAAAACATGCTATTAATTTCTTAAATTGCATAATTGTGTAGCTGAACATACATTTATTAATATTTCTAATGTGTGTCTTTTCATTTTCTTAACTTTTACTTTCAGCAAAATTACTATAAAAATCATGTTCATAGTTGGAAAAAATAATTACATTAACTACAGAAGTTACTGAGTGAAATCCTGCTCCTTAAACATCTGAATTACGTGGCAAAAACATAAGAAAATTTATTTTTAAATAATTCAGGGTTCATAGAGCATAGCCTAGACATCAAGCATATTTACAGAGAATTAAGCACGTTTAATTTAAAAGCTGGTCCCTTTTTTTTAAAGGGACTATGAATGTTTCTCTCTCCTGCCACCTTATACAGCTAAAAATAAGTAGCTTCCCAAAGTAGCTGATTACTCATCTGTTGACATTGGGAGGATACTGCTGATTAGATAGTACTTGTTAAAGAATCCTGCTCCTTTTGAAGTTTGGGAAACACGGGTCCTACTGCTCACTTCCAATTACAGCAAATGTAAATTAAAAGAACATTCTCAGTCAGAGCTTGACTCCCTGTACTTCTGGGGGAAAAAACTGCAAGCAAAATCAAGAGTAACATTTCCCCTCTCTAATTCTGCTTCCTTTAGCATGATTTATTTAGCCATGCTTGAGGTGTTGGACATGTATAGTACATGAAAAGCAGGAGTAGCATATCTTCAGCATTTCAGGATGCACCCCCACCCACAGGCTGTACTTCTAGTAGTTTGGCATCTGTTTACCTGATGCGTTTTTAGGGTACATTGCAGAGGATAGTATAGACTTTCTGTGCATGTGTGTGCACTTGAATGGAACTTCTCTGGCATACCCTGGGGGTTAATAACACTTCAGTTCTGGTTATAAATTAAAATTTCTCTTCAGAATTGCTGTAGTTGGTTTGGATGGCAGATACTAAGGTTGTTCATGTTAATTTTTCTGCCTTTTATGACATCGCTGCAGGACACAAGTAAGTTTGAGTGCTAGACTGTAGAATTGGTGTTAGTGTTTATATGCCTCTTCCAAATGTGATCTTAGATATCTGTGAATTTGTGAGTAATGTAAAAATATGTTCCCAAATGCAGATTCATCTACCCACAGATCTATAGCTGGGACCTTTCTTAACATCTTAGAAGTTTTGATTTTTTTAATAAAATCCATACGCTGACATTGGGAGGAGAGAGGAGGTAGTCCCAAATGCCATAGTGTTTCGTAACTTATAATGGTGTGAAAACATATCATCATCGTTACCTTCAAAAGCTTCAAACAGCAAATTTTCCAATTCGCAGAAGTAACTCAAGCGTGCCAGTCTGCTAGTTTGTATTTGTACCTACTCTTTGTTGTCAACATAGCTCAGAACTGCTGGGCGGGATTAGTAAATTGATCTTTGTATTGAAATCTGCATATGGGCTTGGAGACCTGCATTTGTGAGATCAACAATACTTAAAGCGAAGGGAAAAAGCCATTTCAATCCTGTGATCCTAACATGTCTCTTACTACAGAGCTTCCTGATCAGACTTGTGCTACTGTTGCCTAAACTGTCTAGATTGATTCTTTTTTGACTGGGTTTATACAGTTGAGCATATATTGTTTCATGTGAGGCAGGAAATAATATGAAAGACTGAGTGCTCAAAGATTACCATGTGACTTGTCTCTTATGCTTTTTTGCGTGTAGCCACTGTATGTAGAACACTCATTTGTGCAAACTGGGCATGTACTGAGTAACAGTTTTTGAAAGCTTTTTGGACTCTCTGTGTCCCAAGGAGTTTTGTGAATATGATTCTAAAGTAGAGTCTTTTTGCAGGTCTCAGTGTGCTCTATTTTCTGTTCCTGGTGTTCGTGCTCTTCCTTAACTTTGAGCAGGTAAAAGCAGTGATGTACTGGCTGGATCCTAATCTTCGATATGCCACAAGAGAAGCAGATATTATGGTATGTATCCTTGGCATTTTATTGGACATTTTCATTACTTTAGGTATGTTCTGCATGTGTGGGAAGGGATACATCTGAATTTGCTGGCGTGAGCAATGCAAGCTTGTGCCTGTACTTGATAGAGTCAACGAGCCTTTTGTGTCAACTGCTATTTCTTTACATGGAAATCAGTCAGCGTGAAAAAGTCTTCTCTCTCTTCTTTCTAATGCACATGTTCAAAGAGTGTGCAGTGGGGGGCATGAGAAATGTTTCCACTGGAGTGGCTTTGGATTTCTTTACATAATAGATACGTGCCTGGATACTGGAAATGACTTAGTAAGGTAGTGTCTAGATGAGGCCTGTATGGTATGTATCCCCCAGATCAGGTTGGTTTTTTTTTGTTGTGGGTTTTTTTGTTTGTTTGTTTTGATGCCATAATGCTGTGGTCAAAGAACTTTCGTCTTGCCTTGTTAGTCTAAGCTTAGTATGTTACTGGCATGCTACCCAGTATGTGGAGAGTCAGGTAAGGCACCTGCAGGGTTCTGCTGCCTTCCTGTCACCCAGCTAAGCAGTGGTGCTGTTACTTCTGGGAAATCATTTCCATATGCCATAATCTGGAGCGGCATGGAAAGCCAGGCTTGCTCTTCTGCCTGTTGAGCAGCTTGCAAAGAAATTTCAATACTGAGACCGTTCTCCTTCAGGTGAGGACACTAGCATGGGGGGATTGAGGCAGTAAAAGGAGGCCTGGGAAGAGTATGTGAGGTGTGTTGGACGGTAGGCAGAAAAGGATGTGAGCAATTTAGCACCAGACAGAAGAGAGTTACTGCAGGGGGAAGCAAGAGTTGTCAGTCTAGTCCTCTTTGCTGTAACATCAAGTTACTGCACACCACGTGACGAGCATGCGTCCTTGCCTTTGATTTTGCGTATCTGTGCACTGTGGTCACCTGTTGTAGAGTAGGTGCTGTTTTCAGATTCTTGCCTCAAGAGTAAGGAAGTGAACTGGTTGTCTTATGTAGCAAATTGCTCTTTGCCAATGCCAACTGCCACACAGCACCTAGCTAGCAGCAGCAGCAAACTTCTGCCCTGTACTGCATAAGGGAGAATGGAGATGTTTACTGTGCAGTTACCGTACATTAGTTGATTGATAGTGAGGGCTGCATATAGGCTTCTTACGTGGAAAACTCTGGATGCTTCCAGTGTTGCACCTCAGATGACCAGCAGTATGTGCTGTGCAGCTGTAGGACCCAGAGCAGGACTGTGACTTTGTTTTGCAGGATGTGGTGGTGGTGAGGGATGGGCAGCCTGCTGTTAGGGTGCTGGGAGGACACATTCCAAAATGGAGCGTGAGCATGGGGGTTAGTGATGTTGCTGAGCAACGAAAGGGAGCTGACACGAAGAGTCTGTTGGTAAGCCAGACTCACCTGGCTCTCCTGTCATTTAAACTAGAAATAGATTCAAGTCAAGAGGACTAATATTACTGCCAGCGCAGAACCACAGTACAGCAGATTGCCCGACTGTAGCAGCAGAAACTTACACTGTTCTACTGATCCTGATACTGTCATTTAAAGAAAGTTGGAGTAAATTTTTAAAGTGTAACAATAACGAAGGCTGCAGCTTGGTCTCTTCCACTGTGCTGGCAAAGTTGCTTGAGTATAAAAGAAAGTTAAACATGTTTCACTGTATGACTGGCAGAGCTGCAGTTGAAAAGATAGTGTATGGGATGGGGGGAAAGGTCCCAGTAAAAATAAATGCAAAAAAGCTTTTTTCATCCATATACCAGGGCAAGGGCCCTGAAAAAGAAGTTCACTTTCAGAGTAACCTTTTTGTGTCCAGTCATCACAGAATTTCAGATATCATGGCATAACTAGGAGCCTGTAACTTCCATTGTACATTCAGTGCTTTTCATGCTTTTGTTCAGGAAATGAAACACAGCGGCTTTAAGACTTGTGTGTGCATGTAGATCAAAGTACCAAAGTGACTTCAGCTCGGAGTTTCCTGGGATTTGAGCTTGGATGTTTTTCTCTATTTATATGTGAGGGAAAAGCAGAAATGTGGACAGCAGCTCTAGTGTGTGTGGATTTGTCCAGCACTCTGCCAGGGTGTTCCCAGTTGTGCTCGGAATGCAGCATATAAGCAAGTTTCAGATTTCTTTGGGTACTTCTGCTAAAGCTGCAGCTTTGCCATCCTTAGGACAGGTGAAACACCTTTCTCTGAATGATCAACAGCACTGGCATCAGCAAGAAGCAATATCATGCTTTCCCATCAGGGAGCACCACCAACAAGGAATACTTACAACTTCATAGTGGGACCTGTCTGCCTCTTGACAGGGAGCATGAGAGTTGGGAGAAGTATTTGTGTGAAATCCTGCATTCTTGTCTTTATGGAGACCAGGATTTAATTATTCTCCTTTCCATCATTTATTAGCATTCCTGGCTATCAGGGGAGGTCCCAGTTGACTGGTGGCTAGCAAATGTTACACCCATCTATGAGAAAGGCCGGAAGGAGGACCCAGGGAGCTACGGGCCTGTCAGCCTGACCTCGGTGCTGAGGAAACTCATGGAGCGGATCATCTTGAGTGCCGTCAGGTGGCACATACAGGACAACCAAGAGATCAGGCCCAGTCAGCACGGGTTTATGAAGGGCAAGTCCTGCTTGACTAACCTGATCTCCTTCTGTGACAAGGTGACCCACTTAGTGGATGAGGGGAAGGCTGTGGATGTGGTCTACCTAGACTTCAGTAAGGCTTTTGACACTGTTTCCCACAGCATTCTCCTGGAGAAGCTGGCTGTTCATGGCTTGGACGGGTGTACGCTTCACTGGGTAAAAAACTGGCTGGGTGGCCGGGCCCAAAGAGTCGTGGTGAGTGGAGTTAAATCCAGCTGGAGGCCGGTCACTGGTGGTGTCCCCCAGGGCTCAGTACTGGAGCCTGTTCTCTTCAATATCTTTATCAATGATCTGGACGAGGGGATCGAGTGCACCCTCAGTAAGTTTGCAGATGACACCAAGTTGGGCTGGAGTGTTAATCTGCTCGAGGGCAGGAAGGCTCTACAGAGGGATCTGGATAGGCTGGATCAATGGGCTGAGGCCAACAGTATGAGGTTCAACAAGGCCGAGTGCCGGGTCCNAGTGAAGCCGCACCTCGAGTGCTGTGTTCAGTTTTGGGCCCCTCACTAGAAGAAGGACATGGAGGTGCTGGAGCGTGTCCAAAGAAGAGCAACAAATCTGGTGAAGGGTCTGGAGAACCCTATGAGAAGCAGCTGAGGGAGCTGGGGTTGTTTAGCCTGGAGAAAAGGAGGCTCAGGGGAGACCTTACAGCTCTCTACAAGTACCTTAAAGGAGGATGTAATGAGGTGGGGATCGGTCTCTTCTCCCAAGTGCCAACTGAGAAGACAAGAGGAAATGGCCTCAAGTTGCGCCAGGGGAGGTTTAGGTTGGATGTTTGGAAAAATTTCTTCAGTGAAAGGGTTGTGAAGTATTGGAACAGGCTGCCCGGGGAAGTAGTTGAGTCACCATCCCTGGAGGTATTTTTGGATAGATGCGGTCTTTTTTGAAGACATTTAGGTGTGGTGCTTTGGGACATGGCATAGTGGTAGACTTGGCAGTGCTAGGTTAACAGTTGGACCAGATGATCTTAGAGGTCTTTTCCAGCCTAAATGATCCTATGATTCTGTGATTCTATTCTATGATATTTCTCTACTATCCCTTTTTCAACTTGATCATAGTTCGTTTGTGCATGGTTAACAATAGTTCTGGCCTGAGGGAGAATCCTCTGTTAATTCAACAGCATAGAGCAGTGCTGTGTTATCACCTGCAGATAGCAATGTATATTTTAGGAGGGTTGGAGAGAAGAGGGTTTTTTGCATGTTTATTTCCAGTAGGGGATAGTTCATTTTGTGCCCAGTGGCAAGAGAGAACCCTGCAGATTCAGCCTCCTGGTGAAATACAATTGTTTTTTTCTTTTTTTTAAGTTGGGCAGTGATTTCTAGCTCTTGCTGTACAACATGATGAGAGAACATGTTTCCTTTGATATTGATGACTGAAATATTAATATTCTTAAGGAATTGGCCACTCGTTTGTGACAGACTAGTTGCAAGTTCACTTTGATTTTTTTTTTTCCTCCCCTTCAGCTCTGACTGAGTCTTCTCAATATGAATGTGTGCTTGGAAGTTGAGTGAGAAAAATAAGGCATTAAAGATACTCAAATGAATTTTGAGATGAATATCTCAACATCACAAACTGGTGAGGGTTAGCCACTGATGAGCACTTCTGAACACCAGACATCATGAAAATGGGGAAAGGAAGCCCCAAAAGAAAAGCAAATAACTGTGTTTTTTTGTTTTTTGTTTTGGAGTATTGTTGTTTGCTGTTTTTATTATTTATTTATTACTTGATTTTATTGCTCCTGCTGTTCCTCCCTCACATGACATGAGGGGCAAGAGAAATAAATGCTCCTCCAAGCACCAACATCTACATTATCTCCCTTTAAATTAGAGCTGTACTATGATGACCCTGAGTGTTGATTCTGCAAGTTTTCCTGCAGAGTTTAGGAGGAGAAAGGAGAATAATTTGTATTTTAATATCTGTATGATTTCAGGCTTGTTGCACTGGGTAGAAAGAAAGTTCTTCATTCTAGTGTTTCTGCAGTTGTCTGTTCATTGAATATTTTTTGTTTATTTGTGTTTATTTTTTTGTCTTTAACAGGAGTATGCTGTGAACTGCCATGTTATCACTTGGGAGAGAATCCTCAGCCACTTTGATATATTTGCTTTTGGGCATTTCTGGGGCTGGGCTATGAAGGCTTTGTTGATCCGCAGCTATGGGCTGTGCTGGACTATTAGCATCACCTGGGAGCTGACTGAGGTAGGTCACCCGTCAAGTATAAGAAAACATATGATGCTTCAGTTGTTCTGGGGAAAAATGTAAATGTTACTAGAAGGATGACTCACTAGTTCTCAGTATAAATTTATATTTTAAGCCTTGTAAACCAGATGCTGTTGGTGTAGTTGCAGTAGTAGAGAGCAGCAAAAGCTGTGTTTTAGATAAGTTGGGCAGATGATGGCTTACTATTACTTGAATAGCAGGGAAGTCTCGGCTGGCCTATTGGTGCCATCCATACTTTGTTTTCCTACTGGAATAGGAGCCAACACTCATGTTGCTTCAGATGCTCATTTGTATACCCTGATTTAGAGCAGTTATTCCCCTTTTTCACCTTGCAATACCTGTTACCTACTGTCATGATCCCCTTACTCCAAATATAACAGTATTTAAACATTTTGTACGATTGTGAATACAATGAAAAGGAGTTGGGGGGGATCCCCAAGTGAGAGGACTCAAGAGACACAGATGTGTGGAATAGCAGGACATCATGCAGTGTGTTTTCTGTCATGAGGCCTGAGGGCATAGCCACTTGTTTTGTTAAATCATACCCCACGAGCTTCATTTATTCATATTCACTGACATAAAAATGTGGCTTTATTAGACTGGGATCTAAACTAGTTCACACCCATCGTAGTCTCCTGTACCATGGTTTGGGGGACCATTGGCTTATTTTTGTTATCCAGCTTTACCATGGTTCTCCCAAGCACATGCTTAAGTCAGTTGATTTTTGGCACTTTCAAGTCCTATTTTGGTTAATAAAACAAACAAAAAACCTGTTGATACTTAACTTGATTCAATCAACTGACTGTTGCTCGGACTGCTGGTCTTTATTGTTAGATCTGTTTTGAGAATTCAAGCTAATTAATTGCTACTCCAAGTATTTGCATTTTATCTAACTTGCATGTAACCTACAGCTTGATTGGTAGAATATGCATCACCTAAAATGCAATGATGTGGTTCTATAAAAAAGGAGTTTAATTTCATGATATTCTTTGACTGGACAATTCAGAGAGAAAAAAAAAAAAAACACCCAATTTTTATCAGCTTTAGGGACAGCAGAGTTTAACCTGTCATACTCGAAATACTAAATGTAGATGTTAACACCTGAAATTAATCTTTAAAATCACAATTTTCTGTAGAGCTTACTGTCTTGAGAATGCTTGGCTCATCTGACAGGATATTTATAATTCAGAAATGTAGATAAGGATCTAGTTGTTTAAAACAAAACTACCAGGTTTGAAAATATTGGTGCCATGCGTTCATTTTCAAAAATTTATGTTCTATGGCATTCAAAGATGCTCTGTTTTTTAAGCCATTTTAAAACTGTTTTAAGATCAGAATTTCACAAGTACCCATCCACAAAGAACAACTTTGCTCGTTGTTGTACTCATTTTTCCCCTCTGGAAAAGAAGTTTGAATTTAGATTTGTTTCACACACGCTTATCATTCAGCTGATCGTCACACAACCATCGTCTTCAATTTGACACCGCATGGGCTGTCTAGTATTCCCTGTTGCTGAAAGGCAAATCATTGGAACAGACAATGTATTGGTTAAGGTTCAACATATAGAGAGGTTATCACCACCCAAATGGATTTTTAATGAAGTGTTTAATTCAGGAGAGTCATTAGAAACCTGCAGAAGTTATCAGGGCAGTTACATAGGGATTTAGCTGTGCATCTCCTGTTAACATTAATGGATTTCAGCTGGCTCCCCATTCTGAAATGGGACACTTGGCTCATGCTGCTTACTATCGGATTAAAGTTGGGACTCAGGCAGACCTTGGTCTCTTGTTCTGAGAAAACAGCGAGCACCTCAGAGACGGACTGGCTAATACCTGTGGTCTGGTTTTTGCTGCTTCACTATCTGTAACTTCTGGTGTCTTTGGCTGGATTATTGCATATTGAGATTCATAGCTTAGTGCCATTTTCATGTTAAATCTACTTGAAACATGAAAGGGAAGCTGTTTGTAGCAAGGTAACAAGCAATCTTGTATAGCTTGAGGCCCAAAGAGCAGTCAAATTTTCTTCTCTACAGGTTGAAATTCAATATAGCCTTGGCAAAGACGACCAAGCTGCTTTGATATACTTTGCAAGAGTTTTCAAAAGAAGGGTCACTGTCAACACCAGTCAAAGTAATTTATAATAAAATTGACCACTATTCATTCTTGCTGAATACAGAGAACATTCTTCTTGTTCCTTTTCACACATTTGATTTTTCTGGGGGTATTTTATGTATACGTTTGTCAACAAAAGATACTCTGTTACAATATAGTACCAATAATTTTTCACAGACACACAAATCAAATTGTATATGTATATTAACTGACAAAACTTGTGCCATATTTATGGGAGGGTTATTTAGTTAGCTATGTGTTTTGTTAAGCACCTCCATGAATATTCCAAGGGAACTGCCTAACATATGGCTCTCTAGAGTTCCAGTCCACAGGTAGATTTTTTTCAGTCTCTAATTTTTGGGTTGCTGTAACTCTTTTTTTTTTTCCTTGTAGAATGAGATATACAATTATTTTTCCTTTTAAAGGAGAATGAGAAGAGCTGAATCCATTTCTAGCTCAGAAAATCATGCTTTTGTCATGCCTCAGCTGTGGCCATCTGGCCAATTGTCCTTCACTCTACCAAAAACATAAAGTTACCAATTGTATCTGTAAATACACTTAACTGCCTTACTTATGCCTCACAGTGGTCTTCAGTTAAGTTGAGGATTAAGTTCAGAAAGGAACTGATTGCTAAAGTAAATCATTTGTATACTTTCCAGGGGAAATTTTTAAGGGCCTGAATATGTTTTGATCTATCCTGATGGTGGTAGCTTTTCAGTCTGATGTTGATTTGTTTCTGGCCTGTTTTCCAGTATCTTCATCTTAAAAGTACCTTCACAATTCATGCTTACCAGAGACCAAGTATGAAGAGGGAGCGAAGTATCCTCTTAACTTCTTGAGCCATTCTGGATCAAGTATAACAGCAAAGCTTGTAGTGTCTGAATTATTGGTGAATTTTAAATCTTCTTAGAGTCACTAGATTTCCTAAAAATAGTAAATACGAGATAAAAGAGTTTTGAAATCTTTTAAACTAGAACAAGTCTTAAGTCCTGAATTCCAACGTGCTGTAGCACTGATAGCTATTTTAAAACAGGTCCATTCTACTTGCTGCATCTTATTGCCGGCTTAGAAAACATAGCACTTAAAAATAGATAGCAGAAAAGGAAAAAAAAAAAAGGGGGGGGGGGGGTAAAGTTTTTTTTTTAAAGCACAAAATACCTGCTTTCCTCCAAGAAATGCAGTAGTCTTGCTTGCTTCATGCATTTCTGTAAATGTTCTGTGTATCCTCTTTGAGACCAAAAGCTGAACAATATCCTTATATACAGCATAGCCCCAGCAGGGGATGGTGAGAAGGACCTCTGAGACTTTATGTAGTCTTACCCAAGAGCTTCTGAAGTTAATAGAAGGATTCCCATCAAATTTCACTGATTGTGGATCACGTCCTTGAAGTATGACATGTACTGAAAAGCTAATCTTTGAATGTGTTTTTAGAAAATTAATTTCTATGAGTTCTGTGCTGTTCCTCACCCAGAATCTTTTTGCTGTATTCTGTAGCTCTTCTTCATGCATCTTCTGCCTAATTTTGCTGAATGCTGGTGGGATCAAGTCATTTTGGACATCCTGCTTTGTAACGGGGGTGGCATCTGGTTGGGCATGGTAGTTTGTCGTTTCTTGGAGATGAGGACCTATCACTGGGCAAGCTTCAAGTAGGTCTAAATCAAAGCTTCATAAAACATTGTTTGTTTAATATTAAATTCAGTTCTTTGAAAATGGACCTTCTTTGCATATGTAAAATTCATGTAGTATAGAAATAACATGCAATCTGCATGTGCTAACAGTGCTGTAAATTTACTTTGTGTTAAAAATTCATCTCAGATTGATGTTACCATAGAGCATATATTCACAAATATGATTATGTGTATATAATTTTCCTTTGCAATCTAAGTTAGAAGCAT
>VXAL01006945.1:89573-119063 GCA_013399475.1 Chauna torquata
CCAAAGCTGAGTACAGGGGGATGATCACCTCCCTGCTCCTGCTGGCCACACTGTTTCTAATACAGGCCAGGATGCTGTTGGCCGTCTTGGCCACCTGAGCACACTGCCGGCTCATGTTCAGCCTGGCATCGATCAACACTCCCTTCAACAGTCTAAATTATGTTATGGTAAGGCCAAGTGAGTTTTTACTTCAATTTGGGGGGGTGGGGGGGGAAGTCTGGGAAGGAATGTAAATTGTAAACATCGAATTCCTATAATCAGCAGCAATGTAAGTGCCAGACTATACTAAGCATACACATGGGTTTAATTTTCATAGTTTTCATGGATCTCGGCTTGCAGATGATCATGAAATAACTGGATAGCTTAATGTTTTTTTGGAGTAGGGGAATTTACAGCAGTAGCATTCCTATGGATGTGATCCAAAGTATGTTCTGCAACTGTTGTACCCTCCAATTCAGTATTTTGGTGGTTCTTGCTTAAAAAAGTGCATAAAATGCTTGTGTGTATGCACATGTACATATATATCTACCAGATGAACTACCTCATCAAAATGCTCAGGACCTGATTGAGCATAGTCTCTGTGACAATGATTACTGTGTCTATGGACACTTTAAAGCGTCCAAGTCTGTATGTACTCATATAATGTCCAGGACAATGGGCATTAATCTGAGTTGCAGCCTCTAGGTGATGCTATAACACAAACACAGAGAATGTGACCTGGATTTTCAAATGTTGCTTCTAATTTTGGGCTACTAGCTTTAGCCACCCTGGCTCAGTTTTAAAGACTTTATAACTCCTGTTGACTTTAATTACATGTGCCATACATGCAGGCCTGCAAAGTGCCTGTGTTGTTAAACTTGCTGTAGAACAACCAAAGCAAAATACAATCAAATGAGTAGCTTTGAGGAGGCTTTTAATTAAAATGTTAAATGATAGCTTTAGTCTTTGCAGAAGAAGTGGGAGAAAGACTTCTATTTTGGTTGCTACCAAACATACAGACTACCAGTTTGTTGTCTAAGTACCTTCCCTGTTTGAAGGAAGCACCACTCTCTCCAGAAGATCTTTGGGATGAAACTCTGGGCAGGGTTCTTCTGGCTCTCCTCCTGTTACCGCTGCCCTTTGTGCAGGGCATCGGGGTGGGACAGGATGACCGCTGTTTGAAAAGGTTTGTTGGTTTTTGCTCCTGGGAACGCTGCTGCACCAGGCCACAGTTTCCTGTGCTGCATGCTTGCCTGCATTTCAGCCTGTTGCAGTGAAGCTCTGAGACTCGTCTGAGCAAGCAGATAAGCTTGCTGGGAAGTGGAGCCACTGTGTGCAGATTAATATTGCTTTGTGTCTTTATGTGGCTCAGAACTTGGAATGGTTCAGTAGGCATTCAGAACTTCATACCATCTGCAAAGAATTTCCATTTTTTTCCAATAATAGCCAGTTGTCACTGAGCATCTTTTTTTTTTTTCTTTTCTTTAAAGGTTTGGAAAATCCTTTTAGTCACAAACCTCAACAGGGCACCTGACTTGTACAACTTATTACAACTTCTGTCTGTTAGCTTTGAGATGTTCCTATTGGCTTAAGGAAAAAGAAGTCCAGATTATTTAACTCACATGTGGTCAGCTGAGAGAAGAAATTACAGCCCTCATTCCTTGCAGGAAGAAACACAGTGTCCTTGCTTTTCTGAATCCTGTTCTGTGCAGGGTCACCACCGGTACAAAGCTGTAGTGGTTTTGTTGTAGCCTGACTTCAGTACTTGCTTTCACAAAGCGCTCAATGGATAGCAAAAAGAATACTGTGAAAAGTACAACTGAAAGAAACGTATTTCCATGAATTAAATAAATGATCTGGAAGAAAACTGGGACTTTTTATTAAATTAGCAGAGATATTTAGGGTTCGTTGTTTTTTGTTTCTTGTTTTTTTCCCCCTCTGTGCTGTAAGAGCAGTAGGTGATGCAAAATGGTGCCTGGAACTTATTAAATATTCTTAGTTCTGTGCATTAGCTGACTTTGCCGTATTTGTATCACAGATCCGGATCTGCATGTTCCATTTGCCCACATTTCAAATGCGTTGGGAATAGCAAGACAGAGATTGGGGCGGAGAAACCAGATGCATTAGATAGAGCTGAATTGCAATTTCCTGGTGACGTTCTCTAAAAAAACAAAAATATCTCTGACTGAAGTGTTCCACTTGTTGATTTCAGGTTTAGGCTGTACATGTTGTTCAGTCAGTCCCATTGCTTTTCACAGTGATGGTAACATGATTATCAATAATGATCTTTCATCTTTTCAAGTTTTCATCTTGCACCACCTCAATGTCAAAGGAATTTCTTTGAAACAATG
The DNA here is from genome assembly GCA_013399475.1 of Chauna torquata. Classification (NCBI taxonomy): domain Eukaryota; kingdom Metazoa; phylum Chordata; class Aves; order Anseriformes; family Anhimidae; genus Chauna; species Chauna torquata. The sequence continues at coordinate 91,904 of VXAL01006945.1, forward strand.
CATAGGACATTGCAACGTTCATGGGGGGTGGTCAGTAAGTTCATGTTAAAGATAAGAAATGAGGACAAAGGGTAAGTGACTTGTCTGCATTTCCTCAGGAAGCTGAAGACAAAGACTGGAGTACGATCCCAGATCTTCAGTTCCTATGCTGTAACCACAAAATTATCACGGGACTTGCTTAAAAAAAAAAAAAAGTGCTTGTGTAATAAATGCATTCAAGAATGTTATCCACATTTCTTAATCCCTAAAAATGAAAACATACTGTACTACGTGAAAAGGAAACAGAAGTGAGGTGACCTCACCGCCATTTCTATATTCTGGTCTTTGTTTTATTTTGCTGGGTTACTTCAATTTACCTGCCTTTTCCAATGAGCTTTCATGACCAATATCTTGGCTGTTGATTTAAAACTAGTGTTTACTAAAGGTAAGTAAACATATGTAGGGCAAAGTAGATCTTCAGACTGCACATTTTAGTTAGGGCACAGTCATCTCTCTTTTTGGCTGCTCCAATTTGTGCTTCTGCTGTGCAAAGGCATGTTGGAGCACTGTCGTTCCTACCAGACCTAACACCTCTGTGCTGTTCTCGTTGACACTTGTGGTCTCATACATTTGACTTTCCAAGCAATGAAACAGGCAGGCAGTTTGCGTTCTTCACAGTTCACCAATTCAAGTGATACTGGTCGATTCGGGGCTGCAGAAGGGACATCAGCCAGAGGCTGGGAATGAGGTTCTCGTGCTGTTTTTGAATGGGAGCCAATTTCAAAGGGAAATCTTAGCCCTTTGGAAGACTAATGCCCATTGTTAGCCCCCAGGTACACAAAAAAAAAAACAAAAACAACAACAACAACAAAAACCCTGCAGCTGGAACTGTACCAAAATAAATAACATGCAAACAGTGTTTTGATCTTGTGGGCTTCTTGCTGCTTGCTGGGGCACGCACAGGTGCTGTACCCATTCTCGCTGCAGAGCTGCATTCTCTGCAGAGATGCGCCACATCTGCCCTGAGGTGCGAGATTATTTCAGATCTTTTGCTTCTCTCGGGTGTGTCCATTTGTCATGAGCCACAATCACTTTTGTCCCTCAGCTTGCTTTTTGTAAAGTTGTCCCTATTGTGGGCCTCGATAATGATCATCGCTTGCTTCTTGCGTATCCGACCATCTGACTTCTAGCAAGTTTCCAGAGGACCTTTCTGAGGAAAGCTGCAATGATTAGCTGATGGCACAATCCTGCATCTCTCAACAGCAGGTCTTTCAAAAGTAGGTCTTTGTCACTGAGGCATTAACGTGGTTATGGAGGTGGCTGTGGATATTCCTTGTATGCCACTGGCTGTCAAAACTGGCTGCGTACGAGAGCCATGACTGTGCCAAATAACAGTGTTTCCAAGCAACTTCTGACTTAAAAATACATGGCTATAGATCACCTGGAGCACCAAGCTCTGAAACATCAGTTGTTTCTCTGAAGACCTCGATGTCTACAAACCCCAAAGCCGAGATAAGGTAGGAGTCTAGCCACTACATAAACTTAAAACTTTTTCTTCTTTTTTAATGAACAACTCCACACTGTTGCAGAGAAACCTATTTGCTGTGGGTTGGTATGCCCAGGCAGGCATTGCATTCTTGCACCTGCATGAGGAAACTTTATAATTTGTAGAAGTAGATGATTTGGCACAGTCCTGACACTAATGCCAGGACTTTAAGGCCCTCAAGTTTTTGATTTTGCATTTATTAAAATTGCTCGGTGGGCTGATTGCCTTTGCATCATGCCGTTTTCCTTGTTTGGTTAAAGAAAGAGTAAATGAGATAAAGACCAACGTGAGTTTGTACCAGGTTAAAAAGTTTTAATTTCTGCTCTTTAAATACTGTTCTCGAACTTGTTCCGGGTCCTGGTGTTTGCTTCCATCAGCCACGCTCTTCCGCCTTGACACGTCAGGGATCTCTCATCAAGGACTAATTACTTTTTGTACTTGACAGAAGGATGCCAACTGTTTTAGAGTAAAAAACAAACCAAAAATGCTGCTGTTGTTTCTGAGTTGGGTCCTGGCTCATCTCTGTTTTTCTATCTAATGTGATCCCACAAGGCTTCACCTTTCAGTGGATGACAGAGGACAGTGGTGTCCCAGTGAGAGTCTGGTTCAGCCTCTGTTCTTCTGCTCCATTCACAGCTATTTTTCGCTCATCTCCCAGCAAATGGAGGCCTGGATTCATCTCCTCTTGAGACAACTGACAGAAGTGTAGGGTCACAGTAGGCTTCCTGGACAGTCAATAAGGGGTAATGTTCAGTAGGCACCTTCAAAGAGCAAGGCAGATCATAGATGGTTTAATCACCCTCTGGAGTTGCAGCTGACCTCAGAAGGAGCCTCCACAGATAGCAGCAGGCGTGTAGCTACACTGGGCACCTCCTGAGAATGCCAGAATTGCAAGGGAAGGGTCCAGGCCTTTGTCCCATGTTGCTCCATTTATCTGAGCTACCCATTTCTCATGGTCCTCACACCGTGCTGCTTTTTTCCACATGCTCTGGAGAGCCCTTCGTACACTTCTGGCAAAGGTTTTCAGCTGTGTCTAACCACCTGGTTCTTAGCTGTGAAGCCCGGAGCGCACACCTGAACTCGTGTCTGTCTGGAAGGGTGTGGTGGTTTTACCCAGCTAAGCAGGCGACCTCCACCACAACCGCTCGCTCACTCCCCCTCCTCAAAGAAACAGGGGGAGAAAAGGTGATGGACAAGGGCTTAAGGGTTGAGATAAGGACAAGCAGGTTACTCACTAATTATCATCACGGGCAAAACAGACTCAACATAGGGAGATTAGTATAATTTATTACTATAACTAGCGGACTAGAGCAGTGAGAAACTAAAAGCAAACTAAAAACACCTTCCCCGCATCCACCTTCCTCTACCTCGTCCCCCCGAGCGGTGCAGGGGAACGGGGAATGGGGGCTGCGGTCAGCCCATATCGCTTCGTCTCTGCAGCTCCTTCATGGTCACTCTCTGCCCCTGCTCCAGCGTGGGGTCCCTCCCACGGGATGCCGTCCTTCCCGAACGGGTCCTGCGTGGGCTTCCCACAGGCTGCAGCTCTTCAGGAGCTGCTCCAATATGGGTCCGTACCACAGGGTCCATCCTTCAGGAGCAAACTGCTCCAGCATGGGTCCCCCACGGGTGGCAGCTCCCACCGGATCACCTGCTCCTGCGTGGGCTCCTCTCCACGGGCTACAGGTCCGGCCCGGAGCCTGCTCCTGCGGGGGCTCTCCATGGGCTGCAGCCTCCTTCAGGCCACATCCACCTGCTCCACCGTGGGCTCCTCCATGGGCTGCAGCGTGGAGATCTGCTCCGTGTGGTACCCCATGGGCTGCAGGGGGACAGCCTGCTCCACCATGGGCCTCACCACGGGCCGCAGGGGAACTTCTGCTGCGGTGCCTGGAGCACCTCCTGCCCTCCTTCTTCCCTGACCTTGGTGTCTGCAGGGCTGTTCCTCACTCCTCTCTCTCCCAGCTGCTGTTGTGCAGCAGTTTTTTCCCTTTCTTAAATCTGCTCTCCCAGAGGCAGAACCAGCGTCGCTCACTGGCTCAGCTCTGGCCAGCGGTGGGTCCCTTTTGGAGCCGGCTGGAGCTGGCTCTTGTCTGACATGGGGCAGCTTCTGGAATCTTCTCACAGAAGCCACCCCTGTGACCCCCTGCTACCAAACCTTTACCACGTAAATCCAATACAAGGGGGCACTGGGGCAGAAAGCAGAAATAGTGTACTCCAGTGATAGAATTCCCATCGGAGGGGTTGCTGTGTAACCAGCGCTACGCTGGTGCAATTTCCGTCACCATCTTCTCTAGGGCACTGCGTGCTTTCAGGTTGCCACCGATGCTCTGAACCTGCTACAGGATCAAAAAGGGAAAGACCGGATCCGTGCCACAATGAACATGTTGTTCATCCACTTTCTTACAGGATGTGCTAAATTTTAGATGGTTTTCCTGCTAGTGCAATAAGTGATACTCAGCATGGGAAAAGGTATGAGACAAATCTTTATTTCATTCTTCTCTGAACTATCCCAAGATATAATTTGTATTCAACAGCTTCCTTCTTCAGGAGCTAGCTACAGCTGTTAGAAGAGGGTTAAACAATCTCGCTAGGAAGCAGAGAACTTTATCATAGCTAAGAAGGATTAACACACACATAATCCCCTTACAAAGCTACTTGCCTTCCAACTTGGGTGCATAAAAATAAAAAAAGCATTGGATCAATGTTATTTTTCTCATATCTAATTTGAGAACAATAGAGCACATTAAGTAATTAAAATGTTCACCTTTAAGGTACTTAAAGGCAAGGCTGCAGGCAGATATATAATTAGCTCCAGTTAGCTGCTTGCTTGTTTACTTCAGTTAATTTATCTGGTGTGGGGTCTTTGGGCTTGGAGCTTTATTTAGAAAATGTTTTGTTGTTGTGTAAGGTAATGCAGCAGAATAGGCGGGGACCACAGTTAAAAAAAAAAAAGAAAAATGATCATTTACTGAGCCAACATACATGCTAATGTAGGGCATTTCAGGTCCTCTTTGTTATGCCATCTACAGGTGCTGGCAATTTATCTTTTGTCAGAACTATAGTTCTTAATAGGCTGGGTAAATTCACCCCAAATGGTACTATTTTTCTTGTGTTGTTTTCCTCGCACAGAGGAACTAGTCTGCTGTGCCTGCCTCTGCACGTAACATACAAAGCAGCTTTCTTTTTGGGGGTTGACTTACAAACGTGTAGAACCGGGCAGTCCCAGACCACATGGCCATTTTGAAAAGCAGGATCACATCATGTGGGGCAGGGCGACTCCATGTACCACCGGGTAAGCTCCAGCCTTCAGTGATGGGGCTTCACTTGTATTTGGTCCTGTTTCATTTGTGCACACGCAGGGGAGGGTGTCTGGACGCATAAAGAGCAGGACTTTTGCACGTTTTCATACGCACCCTTCTGACAGCTTACCGACTGCCTGAAAGCCAGAGGATGCAGGCTGACAAAGCGCGGCAGGACAGACGGACAGAGCCCTGGGCGGGTGGGAGAGGCGGCAGCAGGCTGCAATTGGCTCAGAGCTGTAGGCATCGCTGCGCGTGGGTAAGGACCGTTTGTTTTGCTTGGTTTTCATCAGGTGTCTTGAAAAATCTGACAGTGCTGGGAAAGCAAACCTTGGGGAACTGTTTGCATGTATTTACTGTTCCAGTGCTGTGCATGAATGAGGGACTCTGCTGAGGATCCCACAAACGGTTAGCATTTATGATCCAGATAAGACATGTGAGGCCGGGAGATAATGACTGACACCAGGGGGAGGGAAAAATATTCTGTGTTATTATATGGACGTTTTGTGAGCATTGTAGAGGAAGTAAGCCTTTAAAGTGTGAAACCTCCAGCACTGGAAATGATAAGCAGAGCCTAGAGAAATCAGCTTGTGGGATCTGCTTCTCTTGCTAAGCTATCTTTGAAGGTTTGGGGGTTGTTTTTTCCTTTGGTTCTCCCAGGGAAGCTTTTCCGCCTCTCCAATCTTGCCTGCTGATCTGAGGTACACCCCTAGATCTGTAGGCATCTGTATTCCCGTGGCAGACAGTGATAAAACCTGGTGTTTTTTGCACAGTATAAATGATTGTGCTTCCATGTAGGTCTCAAGTTCAACAGCCCCAGGAGACTGAGCCTGTCAGCAAATGAGCCCTTCATGGCTTTTGCTTTCTTAGTGAAGTATTGGTTTCATGGCTCCTGACAAGTGCATCTCACTATAAAAATCATGTGTGCAAGGTGACTTTTTTTTCTGTCCTATGGAAAACTTTTCTGTGGCTTACTGTATTTACTGTCTTGCTTAGGGACTGAGGAGCAAACCCTGCCATGGCAGCTTCTCTGCTGAATCCAGGTCTCCCCCATCCTTCCTGCAGCATCACACTTGATGTTTCAGTGGCCTTGGACAGACTAAAGATCCCAAAGATCTCCTCCATCACAGCCCGCTTCAGCCTTTCCAGCTGCCACAAAGCTGGAACAAAGTATGGGTAGCTGCTGGTCTAGGATAAGGCCACCGAAGTTGGTGGGAGTTTTACCAAAGATGGGTCCATCTGACGGATGGGACCTGCTCCTCCTGCTCTGCTGCGGAACGAGCATCCCAGCACCGCAGCAAGTCCCTGCCCGGCTGCCGCTCCCACTCTCAGCTGGTGGCCAGATGAACATATGGAGCCTTCAAACTTGACTTGGCCAACATTTACTGGGGTGGAAAGAGGATAAATCCCAGGCATCTGGTGCTCCCCTGCTTTTCTATCCCCTAATCATTCCTCTGTTTGACCACTAGCCAGCCCACATCAGTCAGTCAGCTATAACAGCGTGCCCTGAGTATCTCCAGCCTTCAGCTGGTCCTTACCAAATGGTGAAGGAAGTTGAAGAGCTTGGGCTTTATCAGACAGACCCTCAGGCTTCCTTGCATCCTCTCTGAAGGTAGCTTCCAGATGAGATTCCAAGCCAGTCTATGTGCCCTCAGGCAGCCTGGGGCTCTGCCCACCCCTGCAGGGTGCTCTTGTGGAGCTGGAAGCCCCCGAGACAAGGTCGAGTTACACTCCACAAAGCCAGCTCCTTCCAGGGATGGGCCACATTATGAGTACCGGGTGAGTACAGCTCACAGCAGTCAAAGACGACACCAGCTCCAGGAGAAATGCCTACGTGAAAAGTCGGTGCGCAACAGCAACTTAAAGCCACATCTCCAGATGAGAAACTACAGACCTTGAGAGACAGACTAGGAAATGGGACAAACGGTAGCAATTGTGTTTGTTTATCGTTTGAAAGATCTGCCTCGCCCTCTGACTTTACCCTTCCTGTCACAGTTGGGTCACCCTGACCTAGTTTTCAGACAATAATTTTGGTTTTCATGGAACCATGATGAAGCCTGGATAAAGAAGAGCACAGAGGGCTTTCCTGGTAGATTTGCAAGGTGCAGGTGGGCTTGGATTCAGGTCTGGAGAGCGATGTGCTGAAGAAAGTCTTAAACTATTCCTTTCCCCAAGTCCTGGTAGGAGCTCTTCTTTACAACCCTGCCGTTACTGAAACCAGCCGCTACGGGGGTGCACGGGCACTACAGCTGGAGAAATCCAACCAGCGGTTTCTCGTAGAAGCTAAATCTCCTCACAGGCAGGGATAAAGGTTAACTCAGCTGTGCAAACTGATTTATATTCAGCTGCACATGGCTGCAAATTGCACCTTTTGTTCCTGACAAATATGAATATGGTGTTTGCTCTGAAAATTCACCGTTTGTCATGCAAAATCTTTCCCCTCACCGTTTGTCTTGGAGACGTGGAGTTTTGCTTGGCAGGGGGACAGTGCAGGAGGGTGGTCAGGCTGGGTGGGAAGGAGTTGGTGCCTGGGATGTGGGGTTTCCTCTTTTTCTCTAAACTCATGTGCAACTTCTAATAACTTGGTGAAACGCAAATGGCAAAAGAATCTTCTAAACTGCTGAGAGCAAAGGGAAGACATCCTCTAGTGAGAGGAGGAACAGGACAGTGGTGGATACAGCCAGTGAGTGAAAACTTGTTTCAAGTCTTTTTCCAGCTTGGAGATTGGATTCAAACAAGGGAGCTGTCAGGGCTCCGAGCTGTTTGTCAGAGGTGTAGCATATTTTTTCATCTGCCCTCCCTGTGTCACCTTGTCTTTGCTCTGGATGGGGCCATACAGACTTTCCTAATTACCTGAAGGGATGTACCCAGCTTCACTTGGCTGGTGGTTGTTACCAAGGAGCAGCCATCGTGACCAGCATGTCACAGGACCAATCGTACAATTTTTGGTAGCCTATAAGGGAGACATATCAGACACGCAGGAGCATCTCTGCTCAGTTACTCAGCCAGCTTTGCCACTGCCTAACAGAGCTAGTTGAAATGGCTCTGCCTGACTCTGAAAGTCACTCCATGAAGAATTTTTCAAGGATTTAAAAAATTTAATTTATAAAAGCTCCTTACTCTTTTTTTTTAAATTATCTCTTTTTTCTGGAATTATCATCTCTATTCTGTGAAAACTATGACATGACCTGCATAAGGTCCATCAGACGAACTGTTCTAAGAAATTTCTACTTAAGCTTGGAAAATAATGGAAAAACTTTCCAAGTGAATATTTTATGTTGCAATGTCAGAAAATGCATATATATATGTGTGCGTGTGTGTGTGTGAACATTTGAAAATCATTTCCCTAGCTCTGTGGGCTGAGAAAATAATGAGGAAAAATTATTAGATTACATTATGCTGTTGGCCACCGAGCTGTTTCAAGGTTATTGTCCAGCCTGTTGCCCTCAGCACAAAAAAGCTGACTTTACATTCTGCCTGTTCCAAAACTCATCATGTTAAACACAGGACTAAACCACAGGCGCAGAACTGAGGAGCACGGGAGAAATGGAAAAGCTATTCCAGAAGTTGGCAGTTGACAACAGGATCTTGAAAAATGATTTGCTTGTATTCAACAGCATTTCTTCCTTTGCTCCAGACAGGGTTCTGCTAGGAGACAGTTTGGTCCACTGTGGTTGAACCAGCTGTTGAAAACCCAGCCAGCTCCTGAATGAGCTAAAAACTCATTAGAAACTGCCTTCAGTGAGCTCCGCTTTCCTGAGCTCCACTGCCTCCTCACCCAGGCAGTCTGCTGCCCATCATCAAGTCAACAGGTAGCTTATTCCTGCTCAGGCCTTGAGCAGGTGCCTCTGTCTCCTGGCCCTGTGCTATGCCCCCTGTTATTCGAGTAGCAGCACACCCATGCCTTCAAATGTCGTTGTCCCTTAGGACGGGGATCTTAGAGTGACACCTACTAGCTGGATGAGTCCTGCTTGAGATGAGATGGTCAAAGGAGGATGGGGGTTCTGTGTCAGCACTTCAGGACCTCAGCAGGTCAGCCCTTGTGGTTCTATTGCAGCAGAGCATGTTCAGGACGCATGTCAGAGCTTGGGCACCATTTTCAAAACCACCACAGAAGTGAGGGGCTCAGCTGGAAAGCCAGAGAGGTCTCGTCTGAGAGTGCCTCTGTTGGGGTAACTTCATTGAGCCAGAGGATCTCTCCTGGTATTGGTGCGTCTCTACTGGAAAACCTTGGTGGTATACTAGCCCAGTAAAGTGAATGTGAGCCAAATCAGCTGCACCAGGGAAAAGCTGCTAATGTTTCTTAGTTTACCCACTGAATTTCTGCCAGCACAACACTACTGATCTAGCAGCAGGGCGGTTTGCAGACCTGTCCCGCAGCTGTGGCTGGCTGACATCTTTGACCAAGAGACCGAGGGGTCAGGAGGCAGAGGCACCTGCTTCAGGCGTGGATTTGATGATGGGCAGCAAATTGCCTGGGTAAGGAGGCAGTGGTGCTCAGGAAAGCAGAGCTTGCTGAAAACAGTTTCTAATGAGTTTTTAGCTCATTCAGGAGATAGCTGGGATTTCAACAGCTGGTAACAAAACCTATTCATAGAACCACAGAATGGCTTGGGTTGGAAGGGACCTTAAAGACCATCCCATTCCAACCCCCCTGCTGCGGGCAGGGACACCTCCCACTAGACCAGGTTGCCCAGGGCCCCATCCAACCTGGCCTTGGACAGATCCAGGAATGGGGCATCCACAGCTTCTCTGGGCAGCCTGTTCTGGTACCTCACCACCCTCACAGTGAAGAATTTCTTCCTTATATCCAGTCTAAACCTACTGTCTTTCAGTTTAAAAGCATTGCTGTTCAGAAGACCTCAGTTCTACCCACTCCCTTGCCACGGGGTGGCTACGCACCACTGAGCACCAACACCAGCAAGGCAGCCCTGGCTTCAAGGGCTGGAGCACAATTCACGTTCTTCCCACCCTTTAGCAGTTTCTGGCAATCCCACCCCCACGTCTTCAGCTCTAGTCGGGGGGGGGATGTTTCAAGACAGCGTGTCCACACTCTTCTGTGTTGTTGCCTGCAAAACTGATCAGGATTTGAAAGGGCTGGTATTTTCCTGGCTTGCTTCTACCTGGCTGGGCTGCCCGCGGATGTCCCCAGCGCTGGGCTGGCGCAGGGCAGGCTGTGGCACAGAGGGGATGCAAGGGGCCATGCAGAGCTGAGTTCGAGCTCTCCCTGCCATCTGTCTCTGCTGCTAATCCCGTGGAAACAGGCAAGGAGCGGGGCCCTACGCGTGGTTTCAGCAGGTTAAGCACAAGCCCCGCCAGGGCTGATGCCAATGTCCTGGCCCTAGCACAGCACCCACACGAGGCCGCCCGAGGCTGGCACGCTCGGGGTCCTTGCGCTGCAGAGGTGGCCCGGCCCTCCGGAGGTCCTTCTCACTTGCATGTGTTGCACAATCTTCTCTGATGATTAGATAATAGGAATTGCCCATTTACTTCCATTTCAATTGTGCGTGACTGGATCAAAGGATGCACGCCCCCTGCTTCAATTACGCATTTTGGTTTAATGTAGTCCAGATGGCTATTTCATCTCAGCTTTTATATTTATTCATGGCCTTTCTGTTTAACTTCCCTAAAACAAATACTCACTCGTAGGCATATATTAATTCAGGGACAAGAACTGCCTCTATCAATATGTTGAGGTCAAGTTTCTATACCACAATATGTCTTATGTACATAATTTCTATTTTTATTACCCCACTGCAAGCCTCAAATATAAGAGCAATTTCTTTAAAGAGTTTACTTTGGCTTTTTCTTAAATTTAAACAAATGACATCTATCCCAATCATTAGATTTGCAATATGCAAATATTCTTTTGTTGACCTTTTGGTTAAACCCTTCTGCAAACTTTGGCTGAATGCTAGTAAACTTGCAAAAATACCAAGTAGCCAAAATGTTTGCCAACACTATATTGCACTGCCTCTGGCCATGGCTCAGACATCCAGCAGAGGACGTTGAATTTATTGTGAATTTATTTGTTGAATTTATGTGCAATCCTGCAAACAGCGTGTGAACACAAAGAGGGGGAAAGCTTGAGAGACCAACAAGAGAAAATACCGAGACTTCTCAATTTATGTCTACATCGTCTTTGAAGCTGAAGCGGACGGTTGGGTGCTGTGTGTTGGCTTGGGTGCTGCTGGTGGGGACCTGGAGGCAGCACCTGGCAGAAGTGGCAGGAGCACGTGGAGCACGGGACTTGGCTGGAGATGGGGCTCGAGCCGCGGGACAGCCGGTTGAAGCAGAGGGGGAGCAGGAGGGAACTATTTAATCTTTCTGGCATTTGATTTGGGCTTTTGGTTCTTGTTTGGATAATGGGATTGCAATTCCTTTCGGTACACTTGTACTAGGAACATCTGAAACTCGGCTGCAGCCAGGCAACAGACTTTCATTTTGTGTAATCTGATTTTAGCTTCAGTGATTAGCCGCTCTGTTGTCAACAGCAAAATCTAATTGTGATTGTAGTTTCTCTTCTGGAGCCAATACGTGCTAACGTCTTACAGAGTTTTGTCTCACGCCTTCTCTTCTCATGTAATGTCTCCCAAGACATTAGCAAACAGAAATCTTCAGGGCAGAGGTAATTTCAGACAGAAGTATGAAGAAGCTGGCAGCAATCACTAGCCAGTTTTTCTATTGTATAAAATGGGCACAGTGAGCTACCTTTTAATATTTGGGGCATTAATAATGGCCTGAAAACCTGATATCTACATCCATTTTTTAGCACACCTAATATAAATATACCTTTCATTAGATTAAGAGTCCCAGAACCAAATTCTGTGCAGCATTTTAGACCCATATTTTCATGAGTGAGAGTGACTACTCCAAAAATAAGTCTGAAACTGGGACTAGATGGGTTGTTCCCCTCCTGACAAAGTTTCATTGGCAATTATTTTTTGTTTGTGAAACAATTTCCTATAGAGATTTTTTGTTTTAAAAAAGGATGGTGAAACAATTTTCAACAGATTTTTCCCTCTCCTGCCAATCCCATTAAATCAAAGAGCCAGCTAGTTATCTTAAATACAAATCCTCAGCCTGGGAGGAGGAGACGTCAAAGATGGCATGAGGACAAGTTTCCTTGGGACGTAGGATAGCACTGCTGACGCCACATGCATATGTGATAGCATTCATGAAGTGCCATGCAGCAGCCCTTGGACTCTCTGCCCATGGAGCTCCCTTTGGGGTACCCTGCACAATTCCAGCCCAGCAGAAAGTTAAAAGTCACCCACAATTCACACTTCCAAGAAAACCCAAAAAAACCGCACACGTGAGAAAACATGTGCTTTCCAGTGAAATGACCTCAGACTAACTGGAAAAGCGGGAACAGTACACAGTCACCCTCAATGCAGTGGCATAAGAGTTTGCCTGCACAAATTAAAGTCCATCTGTTTGTCAATATTTCTCCAGTTGTGCCCTCAGGATTTCTAGGGCACCTGTGTGCTTGTTTATCCCAAGCCCCGAGCCACGCCAGCTGCCGCAGACAAACACACGCGGAGGGCAATACCCGCTGGGCTGGGCACCATCCCCACCAGCCTGATGAAGTTTCTAGATGGCGAACTGCTCTTTTTCCACTGATAACTTCCCACTGTACCCGAATGAGGCATCATCTTTGTTCATAACGTCATGGGTAGGGCTGGAGATGGCCTAGAGCACTTGGACTTGACCCAAGTTGGAGCCCCCAGGGTTTGGGGACCTGGGCAGGCTTGGCCCATCCAACATTTTTCCCATCAGTTGGGTGAAAATTTCCACGCATGGGTGGGCGTCCATGCATGGCCCATTGCCGTAGCTTGGCTGTAGGAAGGATGCTCACTCCAGATGCTGCAAGGTCGCAGCCCGGGACAGCTGCACGTGCCCCCATCTTCCCCTGCCAGCATGGGGCTCACGGGCAAGAGGCAGCCGGTCTGGGTGGTGGTGTGCGCAGAGACGGGGCGCAAACCGGAGCCAGAAGGGGCATGGGATTTCAAGGGTTTGTGAGGCAATCTTTCCAAAGAAAGGCTCGGAGATTGTTTCACTCCAAAATCTACATCGGCAAAGGACTTGGCGGAGTCTCAGCTATAACTGCAAGCTATAACTTGGCTTCAGAGTCATGATGTACACCCTGGGCAGTACATATACTCTGAGTTGCTGTGGCTATAAGAAGAACTGTTAATTTGTCAGTTATCTGGATAAACAATAAATACACGTGATACGACAAAATCTGACCTCAAATTTGCTTGTCAGAATTTCTGTCCCTTAAATATAACATCTTTGGGAGCATGTTTTCCAGATCCCTTCCCAGGCTTACCCACTGTAAACCACCCAGTACTTTGGAGGGCGTAGGCTCACACAGAGCCAGCCGCACAGGAGGACAGCACAGCATTTTCGGTTGCCCTTGTTAGTCCCTGCGTTAACAGTTGAAGCCTTCTACAATAACTTGGATTATATCTATTTGATGCAACCTGCACACACACCTGTAACGACTGCATAGAAATTTAATAACCATTAATGTTGCTGGAAGGGGGTCCACGTTTCTTACCGCTTGCTCTTATATATGTTATCCTGGATTCACTTTCCTTTATTGCTGTGATTTTCCTTCCTCTGTTTGACCTCAGCCCCATACGCCATCTTTAGCCAGATTACTGACAACTGATTTAATCGTTGTTATGGGGATGAATTCTAAGAGGCTCTCATGGAATAAAGTGAGCTGCCTGGTGTTGGCAACCAGTCGTAACATGCCCCGCTTCATTTTCCTTTTCTATTAATTCTTGTAGTGTTGAGCGATGATGCTCTTCTTTGTAAGTGGATTGTTTTTGGACAGAAACAGGATGCTGCACAGTTTTGAGAGTGGTTTTGCTATTGCTTTTAATAAATGTCACTGTAGCACTGGATGGGAATTTAACTCGTGGTGTGTGGGGCTGGAAATCAAGAAGCCATCAGTCCTACACCCAGCTCAGCTGGACAGGCTGTGATCCAATTCTTTTGGGTACCTCTGTGGAATATGGCTGTGCGAGCACAGTGCTACCAGGGTAGGTCATTAGGAGCCATAGGGTGCTGGGGAATGGACCCTGTGGTGGGCCAGCTTGTACCTGGGGCCTGGGGCAGGTTTGGATCCTTTGGCAAGCCGTTGGCTGGGGACAGTGACTTGTGTGGGGTGGTGCAGAGTTAGTGGTGTCACCAGTTTTTCTGGCATGAGATCAGTTTCTAGGAAGCATTAATTTTAGTAAAAGAAAGTGACCTTGTGAAAGGGGAAGTAGGTGGAGAGCTCTGAGTAAAAGACACATGACTACCAAGGAGCGTGATTGCTTCCGAATCACAAAATAAATGAAAGTGGCTTGTATATTTTCTTTCGTTGGTGTTACTTATAGACAGCAGTTATACAGCAGCACTTGAGTTTCCTCTCTGGAAATATGTTGTAGACCACAGGAAATTGCTAAGTCTAAATAAACGGACTTATTAACTAAATAGGAAATCTACCAAGACCGGACTCCTTGCAATCACATTTCCCATTACGTTCTAGTAACTATTTGAAACTAGGGCAAAAATCCTGAAAATCCAAGTAGATGGAACCATATGGATCGTCCCTAATTTCAGCACAGCTGCATGAGGACATGAAGGCGGATTCTGCAGAGGGACAGTAGCGTTGACTCATACAGTATCACTGGTAGATATGTCCCACAGCTTTCACAGCATGGGATCTCAGGTGGTTCACTAAATTTTGAATTGCAGCTCCCCCACTTTCTCACCATTTTCTCACTCCCCTTACCATGTTACCAAGGTTAGCTTCACATTACAGAGCTTATTGCTCCCCATGCATTGGGATGTGGCACTTTCAAGGTGCCAGAAATTGCTGCAGCCAAGCATGCTTGCTTCTGAGAGCCCAGTGAAATTACTTGACTCACCTTGGAAACACTGCAGGTAATGGCAGGATTGTGTTAACTTAATACTGCCATGAGGAGAAAACGAATCCCACAGAGACAGGCATAAGAGGCTGGTAATAGCAACTGCTGCCCACAAGACATATTAGAAAAATCTCATGCTGAAAAAATGTTTTAAAGCCATTTGATTCATTGGCTTCTTCCTTGGCAATGTAAAAGAAGTTGAGGAAAATACACTAGGAATAGAACAGAAGTGGGCAGTACTCAAGTTCAGGAACAAGAAATTTTTTGTTGCCATAGTGTGAGCAAGGATTGACTAAATGCCATCATGAAAGGTTAATATATGAGAACCGTACTGCAGTCCTGTAGCTCTGCACGACTCTCCAGGAATCGGCTGTTCAATGCTGCCGGTGGTTCTCTGGGAACACAGCTGGTTCTGTACTGATGGAAAAACATGGGGCCAATAGCTTCTGAGGAACCTTGGGCGCACAGGTCACTGAGAGGTGGTCCAGCAACTCGCTGAAGTCCTTCACCAAATGGACCAAGCTCCAACTCAAGACTCTTCAGCTCCTCTTGTCCCCACTGTCCTGACTAGGAAGCTGCCCCAGAGCCTCGGTGCCCTTGGAGACTAGAAAGGGGCTTGCTGGAGCAACAGCAGTTGCCCAGACCTTGCTCTGGTAGGCTGGAGGAGCTGTGGGTCAGGGTGTGCCTGCACACGCACGAGGCCCAGGAACAGAAGTCCTCCTGGCTCAGACACTCTCAGTGTGTCCTGCTGCTCCTGCCTTGCACTTTTTCCAGGCTTAGTATATCCTTTTCAGCTGCCACTAGCCAGAATTGAACACTTACCTCTGGGTTACATCTTACCAGTGTCTTGAAAAATAGGATCAACAATTCCCATTTCCACTGGAAATGTTTCAGTACTTACTTCATTGCTTGTCACATTGTGTTGGTGATTTATAGCCTGCCAATAACTGAGGCACCTGCAATTTTTCCCTTTGCTATTACTACTACTTTTAATTCCTAGTTTGTTGTAGGAATCATCATTTTTGATCCCTGAGCCAGAATTCCCACTTGTCATTCCATTTCTATAATTCCCATCTGTCACCTGTGTCTTCAAAGTCACCTCTTTCTCCCTATCCAATATCCCCATTCAACCTGACAATGTTCTCAGCTCTATGTCACAAGCAGACTGTTTTAAGCCACAACACCATTTATCAAGATACAAAAAAAAAAAAAAAAAGCTCCTCAGTCTGACCCTTCTACCAGAGTTAACCTCTAATCTCATAATTCCCCATTCATGCTTTTCCATTACCTATTTCTTTGCCTTTCTCATTGAGATCCCCTCTTCCCCATTTCAACAAATAATTTCCCTTGTGTTCTCCCATCAGTTGGGTCACCAGAATCCAGATAGATGAGATCTGTGACCCATAAAATTTCCATTATCCACATGATCGGCTCCTTATTAAAGAAAAATCTCCACACCTACCATTTTATCACATTTTCTAGTTACCCCCATGCTCATGATTACCTTTCCCTGCAAAATGTATTTTAAATTGTGCAGAGCCTTCCAGAACCAGACTTTATGGAGGTTAGAGAAATAGTCTGGAATTTGCCTGGATTATTTTCCTCTCTGGTCCCTCTTTAAATGTAGGGCTTTCATTCTCTTCATTCTTAAGCCATCCAGTGCTATTCCTGATCTGAGAGATTTGCTACCACTCATCACTATCAAATCTTCACTTTCACAGAGTAGGTCTTGGAGGAAAACTTGAGTAGACAGAGCTCTCCACGTGTTGCTTCTCCCCCTGACATGGCAGGATTTGATGACAATGCAGGTGGCCAAACGAAGCAGAGGGTGGGGTGACTGGGATCAGAGCTTGGAGCGGATGTGCATGCTCTGCAGGGAGAAGACAAGGCGCAAGTGCCTCAGCGAGTGGAAAATGTCATGGCTCTGTCAGGTGGCGCAGGGTCAGCTGAAGGCCCCACATCACCTTCATGCAGCTTCTGTTCATCCTTCTGGGCTAAGCCGTGCAAGAGGCTGACACACTCAGCCCTGCACGGTCTCCATTCAGCACATGGCCATGAAAGGCAGATCCCAGCCTCGTGCCACAAGCAGGAGACATCCCTGAGCTGCCGGACAAGAGCAAGTCTGGCTCTGCCAGGAGGAAATGAGTTCAGGCCTTAAAGACAGCACCGGCAGGTCAGTCATCCTCCATGGAAAGGAGCTTTGATGTGCAGCTCTCTCTCTGTCCAATTAAGAAGCAACGCTAATGAGTGCGGTCTTGCCGGGAGGCTGTTGACCATGGCCTGAGCTGCTGCACAGCCCAGAAGCACAGTTCTGGGATGAACCCCAAAGGATCTGGCTGGCATTCATGTGCAACCCTGCAAACCTCTCCGGAGTCAGTATCTCCAGCAACTTTTTAAAGAGCTGGTTCTTGACATTGATTTCAAAGGGGTTTTGAATCATTTGCAATTTGGTATTACAGCCACGTTAGGCTTGAAGGCAGAAGTGTCCATGAGGGTTGTTCAAATGCTATTTTTACTTCTGCAAACAAAGGAGCCCTTGATACCAAATGAGTGACTATATCCCCCAAGTGTGCTGGCCTGTCTAAATATGGAGATATTAGTAAGCATTTATTTTCGTTGTCCGAAAAAGGAGGAATTGCTGTTTCCTTTTTTTATTTTTCTTTATTTTATTTTATATTTCAATGGAGAATAAAAAAAGTCCTTTGGACAAAGACACTTTTTTATTTTCCCAAGAAAGATTATTCTTCTCTCTGTGTGCAATATTGGCTTTGCTTCTGCAACAAAAATATTCTTTCAGGATATTTTGATTATGTCCCTTGGGGGAATATCATCATCAGCTGTTTTCCAGATGTTTTAGTCTTTCTTAATCATACTTTCTCACTGGCTGTGAGATCTGATTCAAAACCAAAGAATGTCATCCCATCCGGCACAGCTCTTCTGAGTCCCCAGGAAGTGTTTATTTTTGCAGCTTACATAAATGAGTTTAATTAAAAGATAAAGTGAAATAAATCTATTTAGAGTGTAGTTATACATACAACACTCCACTGGCAGTCTAGAGCTACCAGCATTGCCACTAGGAGATAAATGTTCAAGAGTTTTTATCATGTGTTTTCTGCATTAGGTTGAACTTTACAGCTCTACCCTGGGGAATGCTGGGTGCCTCCTTCTGTAATCTTTGGGTTCACAGAACCTTGCAAAAGCACAAGAACAACAGAAAGTTAATGTAACCATCTCCACCAGCAGTCACAGGTAGAAGCCTAGAGAAGAAGAGTGCAGCAAGCCCACGTGGTACTAACCATCAGTTCTCTCCTATCCTCCAGATATTTTCAGCCAGAAACCTCCTGAGCCAGACGTGATTGCTGTATCTTTAGCAATTCTTCAAGGATCTCCCCCTCATTACTGTATCCAGTCTCTCCTGAGTCCTTCCAACACGTTCCTCAGCCAGGCATCCCACAGAAATGTCCTCTGCTGCCAGAAGGACCACCTCCTTTTGCTGGTCTTTAGCATGGCTCCTGCTATCTCCACTTTGTACCAGTTGTCTGTTACGACTTCCCCAAAGCCTGTGTCTCCTTTCCATGTAGGGGAGCCCTCGCTTGCTCTGCTGCTCCCTGAGAGACAGCCGTGCCTCCTCTGCCATTGCCCTTGCTCGCTTCATGGGATGCCCTCTGGTCACCCCACACAGATGCTCCATCTGGCCATGAGGGGAGAAAGACTGCACCAGGCTACAGTACTCAGGCAAACCGTGGAGGTCTGCAGTGATAATTTCCATTTTGTTCCCAATTCTCTAAAAGAGTTTAAATTTACTTTTTGCACGCTAGTGAAAACTGAGCGGAAATTTTCACAGAAGTAGCTGTCATAACCACAAAGTGCCAGTGCTCCGTCACCCGCACAGTGTTCAGGGGGAGCCTCCTGTGCTCCAGTCTGTGCCCCTCGCCTCTCATCCTGGCACTGGGCACTGCCAGAAAGTCATGTTTTGTTTCCTCTCCTATGACCAAATCTTTGTTTTCCGTAAGACCCTGGTGAGGAGTTTTGTCAGAAGCCTTTGGTCAAGGAGCCCTGGCAAGGCGGTCTGATTCTCTGCATCTGTTGAGAGATTCTTCCACCAGCTCCATGATGCAGGGATCTGCCTCACTCTAGGCACCTGACTTTGGTTTTTAGACTGAAATTCTCCATCTGAAAGACTGTTTTTCCCCTTGACTCATACTCCAAGTCATCCTTTGCTCCTGCATGTAATAGAGGTCCATTGCTCCTTAATCAAAGCAGTACTTTCTGCATCCATTTCGTAAGGTATAACAATAACTCGTTGTGTACCCTTGCTCTTAAAAGTAAGTTGGCTGTGCATGTCTCAGTAGGTTTATGCAGGACATTGTTTGGTGGGCTCCTGGCTGTGGATGAGCCTCTGGGATCCCGCTGGAAGCCTAACATGCAGATGGCAGCCATCCTGGGCAAGTCAGACCACACCTGGTACGTACATTGCCAGCCTGAAATTTTACTTGCTGCATAATGGGATGTATTCCCTAAACAGCAAAACAAAACATATGAGAATTTTTGAACAAAATAAACTCTACTTCTAAAAAAGCATTTTTTTGAAAGGTAATTTTTCCATTAATTTCTGTAATAACTGAAAGAGTTTATTTTCATTGTTCTTACATTACCAGGAATCTTTGTTCTAAGGCATGTTGAATTCAATGAATTTCCATTGTTTCATTCATAAAGGCCCAAGTCCTACAAACACCTGAGCACAGCAGAGCTTTATGGGCAGCAGGCATGTACAGCTTTGTAAGCGCTCATACTCTGTGTTAGGTACTTGGAAAAACACCAGACTTTTTTTTTTTCTCTTAAATGGAAGGGGAAAAAAACCATGATCCTGTTTATGTGGATGCTGAAAATAAATATTTTTTAAACAGATGCCAAATGTTAGGCTAGCGACCTTGAGGGTTTAGTCACTCCTCCTAGAAATGTAGATGAAGGGAAAACTCTCTAAGAAGTTTCTACATATTTCACTCTGGATTTTTCTAGTTATCAGCACCCTTGGGATCTGCTGTTTTGGGAAGAAGGATGTGGTGTGGTCCTGTGGTTTCACAGAGCCTGTGACTGCATGAGGTGTCCTTTGGCCAGGCTGAAGACAAGACCTCCTTCCACTTCCCCATATTTTCTGCTGGATAGAAATCACAAGTCAGGCTGGGGTTGCAGTGCTGTAAGCATCCCAGGATGAGCCAAGAAAACTGGCATTCCTGCACTGGGGAGTTGGCTGGGAAACTTGGTCCTGCTGGGCTGTTCTCAGTGTATGTGTTTGCTCATGTTTCTCTTCTTTTCCTCCTTCTTTTCCTCTGCCACATCTAGACACATGTGAACACCTTCACAAAGCTCATTACTAGTCTGTTCTGAGCACACACATTGTCAAGGTTTCATCCTCGCTAGCCATCCTGTTGTTTCTTTCTCTTGAAATATGGATTGCTAGCCAGCTGGGACATTGGGTCTTATTTATGTGTTACTTCAACATTTTCATAGAATCATAGAATCATCTAGGTTGGAAAAGATCTTCAAGAACATCAAGTCACATTGTCAACCTGACCTATCGAGTCAGGTGCTAAACCACATCCGTTAGCACCATAACCACACGTCTCTTAAATATCTCCAGAGATGGGGACGCCACCACTTCCCTGGGCAGCCATTCCAATGCTTGACCACCCTCACCATGAAGAAATTCTTCTTAAAGTCCAATCTAAACCTCCCCTGGCATAACTTGAGACTGTTTCATCGTTTTCCTTTGCTACTGCACAAAACCTTGGTCTGACCCCCATCCATTCTCACCTTCCCTACGACAGAACCAGAAAGGAGAAAAGAGTCCAAACGCCAAACTTCTCAAGAAAACAAGGCAGAATAATTATTTTCCTGGTAGTATTTGTCATGTCAGCCATTTATTTTTGCCACCAGTTTATCACTGTTGTAGGAGTAGAAGCCCACAAAAGTGGGTGGTAGAAGAGGGTGATACCTGAGCCTGTGCTCAGTTGTTTTTAAGCCAATCCACCTCCAATGGCTGCAGGGTCCTTTGGGGTCGGAGGTGGAAGTCTTTCTGATGTTGGTGTGCCTGAGATCGTTTCGGCACCTGCTAACCTACTGCGTACTTCCACAAGTCTCAGAGGAAGAAGGAACCACAAACCGCAGAAAGAAAACATATACACTGGAAAGCAGTAATTGCCCATTTTTTAGCTTTTGCAAAGGAATTGGATGCAGGTGAATTAAGATTGGAATGCAGTTTCTAATTCGTTGACATTTGGTTGTTCAAGTGCGTAAGAGGTGCAGGAAATACTTACCTGCAGTTTAATACCATTACCATCCAATAGGAAGTACAGACTGTTTATTTCAGTGCTGTCTCTTTCTGATTTATAACTCCCATGTAAACTCTACACAGTCTTCACAGAATAGGGCTTTGGCAGGTTCAAGGACTAAGGTCTTCACTGTACATTTCCATTAAAAAAAAAAAACAAAGAAAAAGCACTTCATATTTTCTAGAGGCAGCCTCCAGTTTGTTTTTATAAAAAGGAAGTGCAATGAACTTCTTCATGGAGACTTCACTTAGGATCTTCCTTATTTTATTTCCCCTTAATCTTAAAATAGACCTTTTAGGCTGAAAGTTGATGGTTCCACTTTGTACGGGGAAGGCATAGCGGAACAGTGTGAGATGAAGTGTAGGATCTAGTCCAGAATGACGCAATGAAGAACACGGCTTCAGTTGCAAATGCTGAACTAGCCAGGATGTGCAAATCACCTCTCTCCTTCAAGCTGAAATGAAAATGCAACTGAAAATATAATTTCTGGGAGGCACGAGTAATAGTCCCAGGATCAGCTGTAAAAAAAGGAAGTTGTTTAAACATATGAAGTTTGCCTTAGGAGCTGTTGGAGGGCAGACGAACAGAAATTATTTGCTGATCATGCCAAACGTTTTTAGAGGTTCTCCTCGTTTATTCTAGTTACATATGTGTGCACTGATTCTTTAACTACGAAGAGCTATTTAGCCCACAGAGAACCACATTTCACCATGCATGTATTGTAAAACCACTATAGGAAGAGTGTTTAGTGAACTGTTAATGACTTCCTTAAAAGGATAATACAGTTAACAGCTGAGAGGATGTACAGCTAAATATGGCCCTTATAAAACTTAGCAGATTGCATTAAAAAACAGACGTGCAGGAAGTGTATAGTTCCTATTAGAACTGATTGTACACAGTTGCATGAGAAGAAATAAATTTAGTGTACAGAACTTTACATCACATCCTTTGAAAGCAGTGAAATTCTCTGGGGTCCACAAATCTGTGCATCTGGTCCACATGCACATACATACACACACAAACAATTAACTGGCGTTCGATGACTTTAAAGGAAAATACACGAGCCTCCACACACTGAAGCAAACAGCAGTGTTCCTGCTGACTGCAACAGTCCTGGCTTGGGTTGCACCCAAATCTGTAAGCTAGACTCTCATCTTCTTGACACTGCACTCGCCCGGGGGAACTCCATGTGTCTCCAAAGGAGGGAGAAATCCATTCCTGTGCTTTGTGTGTTAGAAAAGTCATTCCTTTCTCTTCTTTGATTTAATTTCTATTTTGGAAATAAGACCAGAGCTAATGCTAGAATTTCCATCATTAGATGGATCATTTGTTGTGAATAGCAAATATGCATTCTGTCTTATTTGAATTAATTGATTTTATGGGATTCTGCATGTTTATGTCGGGGGTATTTTCAGGAAAAAGATCTGGAGCCAGAATCATCTAGCATTAAAAGGTGGCTGTTCACAGGAGCTTGAAAAACCTTTCTCAACTGTATTTGAAATGATTTTTTTCTATTCATTTGCAAGGACATCAAAGAATCAATTTGCCTCTAGCCACAGTCCTGACGCTGGCAGGCACAGCCAAGGAAATGACCCAGAGAGCATCAAGACAAATCTGTGATGAAATCCAAAATAAAATTGCCTACTAAAAGCCTAAAGAACTGGACTCAGAGTATGTCTGTGGACTCACACCCAAGGTTTTTGTTCCCAGAAGACACACTTCCCATCAATACTTGGTGAAACTTCAAGCCTGTGCTGTGATGATGTCCCAGCTGGGCTCATGAGGAGGAGGGAGGCTTCATGCGTCAGGCTGCCTGCAGACAGTGTGGGCTCTCACCTTCGAGCAGTGGCTTGGGCTGTTCTGCAGTCCCCAGCAGGGACAAAAGTTGTGCAGGCCTTCCTGGCTCCTCACACTGCCCCACGGGCTCTGAGAAATCAAACATCAAAAAAAGGAACATTTAAAACCAAACATCCTTGAAAGCTGTTAGTATGTAGCACCCCAGAAGAATTCCCCATCCTTTGGTGTCTGGTCCATCAGAAGCAGAAAGGTTAAAAACTCAGATTGACAGAACAAAGCAGCAGCCACAGTACCAAGGAAAAATCCTTTGGCAGGTGGATAATGAGGTATATGCTGTAGTGACATATTTTCATATTTTAAGAAGCAAATTAGACCAGTGTGGCTGACCCATCTGGACTCGCAGTACCAATAAGCAAGAAGAAAGTGAAGAGCATCTCTATTGCAAAGAGGGTTTAGAAAATGAAAAGAAGAGGACTTTTTCATTATGGGGTCTGGGTTTTATGTTGTATTTTTATTGCTACAGATGGCTTTGTGTGGAATATGGCGGCTATCCTGCTGTGTTGGAAGAATTATGTTCAATTTAAATGTCTGAATTTCCAGTCTACAGGTTTTGTAGGAAATAAATAAACAGTTTCACGCATGAAATGAGCAGAAGGCTCTGCTGCACACAGCATTTACAAATTGTTTATTTGTCATCTGATATTTAATGGAGTACCTTGCATCAAGAATATTGAGACAAAAAGTGAAATTAAATGACTGACACTGTCCAGTATGTGCTGCCAGATCAGAATTATTCTTTGCTCTGACCAAAGGTGCCTCTTCCAGCCATGTCTTGGCAGCTTCAGAGTCGATTATCCGGCTTGCGGGGTTGTTTCCATTGGCATCTGCTGGCTTTGGATCCAGCCTGTGCAGCAAATCCTCCATCCACAGCAGGACATGAGCAGGCATTTCTTTAAAACGAGGTTACCTCTCAGCTCTAGGAGCACTCTATATTAAGAGAATTCAAAGCAGCAGCAGAACATCATCGAACAGCATGCCCGATGCATTGCCATTAGTTACTATCTGGTAAAAGTTAAATGTTGTTAATAAATATTATTATTTACCATGGATTTCAAGAGCCCATGAGAGCCACAGGGAAATCTACCAGAGCAGCAGCAAGTTCTCTGATGTTCTTCGTAATGGTTGCTTTACAAAGTCTAAACAATTTTCCTGTTTAGTACCAGCCAAGCAACAGAAATGTTCAGTAACAGGAATATGTGTCATTTTGTACAGTGTAGCTTAGAGAATTCCTCAGCTGAATTTATCTGGCAAGGATGGGGCATTGCTATGTTAAAAGGATGACCCCACACACACATCAGCTAACCCATGCTGCTTCTTGGGATGTCAGTAGATTGGAAAAAAATTTTACTTTTACCCACTAACAGCAGCATTAAGCTTTTAATGAGCAAGTCTGTCGTCATAAACAGCACTGACAATTGGTCACCTTCCTAGGAGCCCACACAAAAGGAGTGAAGTCCCCAGCATCTCATCACACCCCTTTTCCAACCCTGCTGAAGCGCTTGGGCTAACAGCCACTCTACCTGTGACAGTGGCATAGTTTGTCCTAAGCAGGAGTGATACATTTTTGTATTTATGTATGTATAAATATAGGCAGGTTGTAGAGGTGTTGCTTAGGAACTACTCACAGCAACAGAATCGGCAGAGACCTGCCTCCGTTGAGTCTGAGTTGTGACTACTTGACAGGGGGTGACACCAACCGCTGCACTACAGGGCTGTCACCACCCGCTCGTCCTTGCCTAACCAAAACACCGCTAGCATTGCAGTTAGCACAGCAGAAGTCCAAGCACATACAAAAAACAAACAAACAAACAAACAAACAACAACAACAAAAAGCCCTTGTAATTCACCCTCAGGAGTTTCTTGTCTCTTCCTCCCCTCCGTCTGCATTTCTGGTGAGAGTCAGGCTCCTGGTCCGGCGGCAGGGAGCAGCGGTCCGAGTCCCTGGCAGCGCTGCTTCCATCTGCAGTCTCTGCAATCTCTGGTCACAGCTTGGACCTGGACAGGTTGCATGGTGTCAGCGGGGAGGAGTTCCATCAGCTCATTTCTGTAACGTCATGTCACATCACGTTCTCAGGCACAATGATACCAGCGGCCACAGCTGCCTCTGAAGTCTTCTCAAGCAGAGTGGTTGTCTCAGCAGAGTTTCTTCCCCCTCTTGGGGTCTGGAGAAGTTGACACCATTGCTCAGTAAATGTGCTGACCCAAGCTGACATCCTCGTACAACAAAGTGACATGCTTGGTCATTCCAAGCAAGGTCTCCTGAGTGCTTTCTCCAGCTTCCATGCAGGAGAGTTTCTTTCAGCCAATGGATCATTCATCCTCTGTTGCACCATTCCCTGTTGCTTCAAGCCAGCAGCCCTCTGAGCAGGCACACGAGAGCCATCCCCCAGGCTCACGTCATGCACTTCACAGTGCCCTTGATACGTGGAGAACCTGTTGAGTCCCTTGTGTTTCCTGCAGCTCTGTGTAGGACAATGTGGCTTTTCCCAGGATGCACTACTTGGTACCATTTAGGCGTGGAATCCAGCTTCAGACTCCCCGTATTTTTCTGCCTGATGCTTCTTTTCTAACAGAACCTTTGGGGTTTTCTGCTCTGGGTGCAGGACCAGGGCAAGGCTGCCCTCTGTAAGTTTAAGTCTTAAATCATTGAATTATTTCCTTTTGCTTGTCACAGGTTAAACCTGGGGCTTCAACTACCTATTACAAATGTCTTCAAGGCACAAATCCTCTAAGTAAAGAAGATGAGGATCAGAAAAAGCAAGGAGAGGTAGGTTTTTATCTTTATAGCAAGGACTGAAGAAAGAAACTATAATTGTCCGAGCTGAAGTGGCATTTCCTCACAACAATTTTTGTATACTAGAGGTGTGATGTGTTGAGACCATATAGGTGCACCACCATGCTGTTAAATTAACACCACGAAAGAACCATCAGCTCACAGCCTTCTCTGTAGCAGTGGTGGATCAGGGGGAGGGTTGGTACTCCAGAAGATCCCTGTGTTACTGGCAGGGAGGCAGCCTAGCAACTCACATCATCCTTAAGAGCAAACTTTTGGGCTGGCTGCCTGAATGACCCTTAGGCAAGATTTAGGATGACCCAAGCAATGCAATCCTAGGAGTACATCTTCAAGAAAAGAGTATTCTCCAGGTAGCATGGGTGTCCATCCTTCTCCCAGACTAATCCAAAATTTTCCTGAATCCTCTTGCAATTCATCAAGACCCTGAGGTCACTACCCTCTCTCTTTAGCATATTGCCACTGTCATCAGGCTTGTACACAGATGTATCTGCAGAGATGGGCTATACCTTCCCAGTTATTGATTTGGCAAAGCTGTGGGATCCCAAAATACCTCCTAGAGGGCTGTTTTCCTAAGAATGACTTCATAAAGCCAGGCAACATCCACACTTGGGACACCTACACCTGACTGGGAGGTACTAGGTAGTGTACAGGCCTGCGAGGTCACACAGAGGGCTTATAATTGTGCTTGTGACCTCCCAGGAACCAGCCACAGTGGAGGGGGAAGATGTTGACTAGAGCAGTTATTACTGAGCCAATATAAAGTAAACTGCCCACCTGAGCACACCTGTGAAATGGGCTGAGGAGGAGGAGGAGGAGGTCCTGCACCCCCCATTATACACCAGGAGCAGGATAGCAGGGAAAGGAGATGGAGGGGTCATTCATGGTGGGAAGAAATGGGAGCACTGAACACTGCTTATTGGCCTTCAGACCAAGGCTTTGCAGCTGTTTTCATTTGCAACCTACCCTGGCTCCTGCCCTGAGGCCATGAGTGCTCTCAGAGCCCACAGGCACACAAAGTGCCCAGGGTCTCCTTCAGATCATTAGGGAGCTGCTAACGACAGTCATGGACAAGGAGTGCTTCTCACCAGCAAACAGCTGCAGCAGTGCAGGTTAGAGGTGCATCAGTCACCAAGGTGCTCCAGCTGCACCTCCACCGGTCCTCACTGCGGTGCTTTTACCCAGCTAAACAGTGGAACTCCACCACAACCGCTCGCTCACTCCCCCTCCTCAGAGGAACAGGGGGAGAAAATACGATGGACAAGGGCTCAGGGGTTGAGGTAAGGACAAGAAGGTTGCTCACCAATTACCGTCATGGGCACAACAGACTCAGCACAGGGAGATTAATGTAATTTATTACTGTCACTAGTGGACTAGAGCAGAGAGAAACCAAAAGCAGACTAAAAACACCTTCCCCCCATCCACCCTCTTCT
>VXAL01006945.1:119503-134213 GCA_013399475.1 Chauna torquata
TCAGCTCTGGCCAGCGGTGGGTCCCTTTTGGAGCCGGCTGGAGCTGGCTCTTGTCTGACATGGGGCAGCTTCTGGAATCTTCTCACAGAAGCCACCCCTGTGACCCCCTGCTACCAAACCTTTACCACGTAAACCCAATACATTCACCCAAACCAGGTCCCCATGGAGCACATCAGGTACAGCCCTGGCTAATTGCTGGTGGCATCCATGCTTAACACAGGCCAACCCTAGCCCTGCCTTCCTCAAAACAGGCTTAATAATGATTAACTTCAGGCTGGATGAGGAGAAAACAAATGTTAACTAATAACCTTGATTTCCTAGCACACACAGCACCAATTATTTTTTTAATGTTGGCTCCTCTTGCCTTTCTATTTGCCTGGGAAACACCAATCCGATGCATTGCCCCCTTTCTGCAGCTTTATACTGGGGGAATGATGGAAAATCTGGAGCGATGAATCAGTGATGCAAAGCGAAGCCTGCAACCTGCCAGCATCGGCAGGTATGCAGCCACATTGATGGAACCGCAGCTCCTTCTCTTCTTCTTACCTTATGAATTAATTTGCCATCATGTCAGTTCAATTGTAACTAAACCAGCTTCTTTTCTTCCTTTTTTTATGATGCACTCTGCAGTGCTCCGCATAGCCTGAAGGTTTCAAATGGCATGTAAATGGATATTGCCCTGCAAGCTGCATTCTGCCGTACAATCACCACCGTCTCTTAAGTCTTAAAAGCCAGAGCATGATGTGAATTATAGGCTTTTCTTCTCCATGTGGGGCTCACAGCTTATAGTCCTAAATTACATTTTGTCAGCCTGTTAACAAAGCAAGATAGAAGACCATTAAGAATAAGCTGCAGTTATGTAAGTGTTCATGAGTGTCTAAATATTAATGTCAGGACTCTGCATAGTGGAAGTGCTCTAAATAATCCTTTTTAGCCTTTGTAGTTTAATCTTTATTCATATTTTATCCATTAGTTACCTTTAAATAGCACGGTTCTTTCGATAACTAAGAGGCTGTGAATAACACTGAAATTACAACATCCTTGTCTTTCACTGCAGCAGTCGACAATGACTGTATTCCTGGGGCCGTTTTGTCTTTGGTATTTTAATTGCAAATGATCCACACAACCTGCAGCAGTTTAAACAAAAGAATGCGAACATCCCAGTGCCCATCTCCTGCCTCCATCCACTGTCTGCAGCAGTATATGAAATCTCAGCCCATTCCCACTATCAGTGCTTAACTCATACCACTTTAATACCCAGTGTTATTTACTGGTTTCCAGGACTTACCAATAAAATGCTGCCTTGATGATGTCAAGGTGATAAGATAAAATGATAAAAGGCACGAATTAACAGCTTTCACGCTGTTCCTAACTAGCTACCACTGTCCACAACCAATCTATTGTGCCAGTGAATTGCAGGGCTTGGCTGGAGGCCGCAGCGGTGTGCTCTGCGTATGCTGTAATATCCAGCTGTGGGAGAGGAGAGGTTCATTTAATTTATTTGCTTTCGATATGGCACAATCCCTGCCTTACCAGGGCTTTCATCTAGAAAACACACAAGCAATAGCTGAATGCAAGGGGTATAATATTTGTGCATTAAAAGAAAGGACATCAGGTGGTCATTTGTCATGTCATGGCAGCAGGCATTGACCTTGTGCATAGGCAGCCAAAACATCTGCTGGAGCCCAGAAGGTCCATCTCCTCTGGTCCTCCCTACTGGTCATCACATCGATTTACGTGTGGCAGCTACTCTGCCATGACCGGTGGCACCTGCAGGCTTCACCCTACTGCACGGGCAGAACACGTAGCCACCACAGAGGGTTCCCCCCTCCACCGATATTGACCAAGGTTTTGGTGAGACAAGAATAAATTCCATAAACATCCAAGCCTTCCATTTCTCAGCAAATGCAGTGAGAATCTCATTGCCTCAATATTTTGTAAACAAATGCCTATATCAGCTGGTTATAAGGTTTTGAAATCTGTCTCCAAAACGCTCAGTAATTTGTTTGTTAGTTTAGATTGCACTTACTTACATAAAAATAGCCAAGCAAGAGGGATTGGAAACTGTGAGAGGGCTTCCAGCAGGAGGACTAATCCAGTTTACTGGATTAGTAACTCAGTCCATCATCACTGTTTCGGGTCATGGCTCTTCTCGTGTTCCCCAGCATTGTGGGAATGCCACACAGCCAGATGAGGAATCACTCTCGTGAAGGAATTCCTCACCATTAGATTTATGGACGAGGATATTTTCTAGGTTGAGACACAGTCTTGGGATCCTGTTGTGAAAGCTTTGCCGTTACGGTTGGGTTTCTAAGGAAGCTGGGATAAAGTTATGTGCTGATGAGAAAGTACTCCGCGCTGGTGCCAAATGATTCACGGGGTCACACTGGAGCATGTTGCAGAAATAGCTGCTGCTGAGGGAGAGCATCCCAAACTGTGGCCTACAAAGCAAACCCTACAGCGTGAATCACGTGGGAGTGATTTTCTCCCCTTTCTTCCAGCTGCTAAATTGCTTAAAATGTTGCTAAAGATGTGACTATTGCTTAATATTACCCTTATATGCAGTCCGTCTGCAATATAATCTTGCAAGTTATATGGGGAAATCCTCCCACTCATGTGACAAAAATATTTGATAACTCTTCAGTATCTAAATTTTCCAGGGGAGGCATCCATTTTCCCTGTTTTAAACACATTCTTCCTAATTTGGTCGAACGAATGTGATTATTAGGTCATGAAAGAAGTGAAAAGGAGCCCCCAGAAGTGGTGCTGCCAGCCCTCGGTGGGGAGAGTCGGAGCAGCGATGGGGCAGGAGGACCTCGTGCCTTGCTGCCCTGAACCAAAGCGGCTGGCATCAATAGCCCCTGTTTTTGGAAATACCCACATGGATGGATGCTTTTATTTTCTTTCAGGGCTTCTGTTGATGGTAATAACTTTAAATGAGAACATAAATTTTCACTCTTATTATCTGAGCCTTCTAGAGTACCACAACATCCTGAATTATGGCAGAAATAAGTAATTAGGTACCATCACAGTGTCTACATGTTATTTGATTTTGAACACTGACTTTAAGGAAATCAATGACAAATGAAAATTCAGCTCTCTGACTTGTTATGACTAGGATTTTTGGCTGCTAACAGAGCACTAAATCAAGGGAGCATTCAGAGGTTTTCTACCATAACAGGTGACACAAAACATTTCTTTAAGCTTTGCAGAGGGCTTGCAAAATGATACATTTCTCACAGTAAAAGCATAGAAACTGCTAGTGCATGCAGTATTGGCACAAGGTTAATGTTTTGTTTTTATGTTTGTGCATCCACACACACCCCTACACAAATGCGCGCACACATGCACACACACATAGGGTTAATTAAATGGTAATAGACATCTACGTTTTTGATATTTTTTAACACCCTGCGTTGTTTGCTACGAACTGTGGAATGACATTACTGGCATTTTGACAGTATTTGGACAACTGTTGATGCCTACAAAAATCCAGTGAGAGTTTGATGAACTGTAGAGCAAATGTGACTTCACAGCAGAAATACATTGTTTTCTGTGTGCCAGTCTCTCCTCTTCTCTTTAAAAAACTCCAGCCATCTAATCCGGGATCAGAAATGACACCATGTCACTTAAATTGCTAGTCACACAAAACGAGTAATGAGCAATGAGTAGCTGAAACAAAAAAGTTGGTGCACAACCCGTAATCTGAAAATCATCTGTCCAAGCAATTCAGTGACTACTCACAAATAACAAATTCATTTTAAGAAATTGGTGCAGGCTCACAAATTGATCTCCTAACCACAAACCGGGACAAAGTATTCGCAGCTCCAAGCAACAACTCTCACATCATTACGGCAGAAGAATGAGGTTGTAGTACCCAGGAGATGCTTCTAGGGAACTCTGCTGTGATCTCTCTGTGCTGCCTAATCTTTTAGATTGTGCAAGGTTTTTGTGGTCCTCTCCTGTGATGCTCTGATGCCTCCCTGGCCCAGCAAGAGCCCCTGCCTTGGGGAGCAGGGCTATGGGGGACACGATGGCTGTCAATCACACGCTTCAATACAGCTGAAAGCACAGAAGGATGATGCTTGCCCTGTGCTTTTGGATGTTTCCAGCACTGGGCTGGAAGTTTTGCTGGCAAATGCTGGCGGAAGGTGCCTGAGACCTTTGCAGGAGGCACAAGGAGGGATGGACAGATGCAGGGAGAGGTTCAGTGGCGCAACCATGCAATCCAGAGTTATCTCCCAAGTAAGGGCTGTGGTGCCACAATTAGAAAACCTCTCCCCTTCTTACCTTCATTTGTCACACCAGCCTGCAAAAAGCATACGTGAGGAAGCATGGAGTAGTTATGTTATCCATCAGAGCTGTATGCCAGAAATAGGCTTTAGTTCTTTGTTGGCTTCCAGTTCATGTTAACAAAATACAGTGAAAGCGATTGCTGAGCGAAGACAGAACTGGAGGGAGCTGCAGAGAGCTGAGAGATTGTAAAAAATGAATGGCATCTCTGACCTGCTGCATGGCATGAATGTGAGCTGCACAGCACCTCTGGGATCTTACAAGGTACAATCACTGACCAGGCATCACATATTTTCCACCTCCCTAACTGAAAAAAAAAAAAAAAAAAAAAAAGCTATTTTCTCTTTGAAATCCTTGCAAGCTCTGCTAGAATAAACTCTCTAATCCTGTTTGAACAAGTGTGATTTTATATTCTCAATGTTTGCTTTGAGTTGCATTGCAAACCCCCATAGCCACTCACTTGGAAAAATGCTTGTGGCTCAAATATGTTGAATAGCTAAAAACAAACGCTGTTTACTTTTCTGATTGAATAAAAGCATTTTATTTAAAGTGTTTACAAAATCTTCCATATGTAATAGGAATTCACTGCAAAATCGTAACAGCACTTTTAGGACTTTTTGAAATCGTTGCCCAGTAATCACAGTAATTTGATTATGTTAGAAAGACTGTTTAAAAATTCAGGAAATTGGGTCTCAGTTCAGTAAAATGAAAACAGGTTGTAGGAAAGAGATGCTTGGTCAGTAAATGTTACAAGACTTGCTTCTGCAAATAGCCAGATGTTCCCATGCAGCGTACTGAACGGGGTGAAAAGTTCTGATTTAGGATGGCAGCATGCTGTCCATAGTCATCAAATTGTCCTCGGGCAAGGGGATGAAACTCCTGGAACCCCTTTAGAAAGGCACAGGGCAGCAAGTTCCCATCATTTCCTGGCTCAGCACATGGAAACAGCTCACACAAATGACTCAGTGAACGCGTTTACACTTTGTCACTTCGGGTTTCATCAGTCTGTGCGTGTGACTGGCAAAGCGTACCCACTCTGGAAGAAGGTTCTCCTTGAAAGTTTTGTGTGACTAAATGCCCTGTGCCTTGATTGCACCTTCTGTACCTGCCCTGCCTGAATGCAGGAGCCATTTGAAATTAAAACTGCTGTAAAATAAGTCCTGGGGAGTTTGGCTTTGTACTGTGTTTTTCACATTTGGAGTGTGTAAAACTGCAGTGTAAATTCCTCAGATGGGAGCAACCATGCAACTGTATCGTGTAGGTAGATCTTGGGCACAGCAGTCCTCATGTCTCTGGATATGGATTGCAGCTTGTCAAACGGTCAGAAAAAATTTTGGTGACATCGCCGGGGTTACACATTCACTCCTCATTTTTAAGGAATGCCACGGGATTGATCTCTGACCTGCAGGGCGGCACAGACGTGACCCCTGCTTCTGACCTCCCTTTCTCCAAGCCTGCCTATGATGTCTGTGCATCTTCCTCCCTTGTCCGACAGGAGAGGAGCAGGGAATTCAGCTGCCCTCTTGAAGACAGTCAGGGTCTGGTGTCGGTACCAGACAGGGCAAGAGAAGTTTGCCTGAGCAGGAATACCACTGAAATCCAGACATCACAAAAAAGGGCCATTCTTTCCCAGGATAGCTGTGGCCATAGAGTGCCTGGGTCTCCTTTGAATCCTCCTTGCTGGCACCCATTTACATGGGCGGCTGAACCTTTCCCCTCCCCAGGTGTACAGATTTTGGGAACCTCTGCAGGAAAACCTCCAGGTTCCGTTCAGTCAGAGCAGCATCACCCGTACCTTCCCCAGGGCCACCGTGGCAGGAAGAGGCATTTCTGGCTCCCAGCAATGCTCGCCCACTTTCGTTAATCTGTTTCTACCTGTTTATCCCTCACTTTCAGGAAAATTAATATGAAGCTAATACAGATGGGAACCTCCATCCACGAGGTCATAACTCTGATGAAAATCCTCTAGACCATTTATACCTCCCAAAGGTGGTTTTTTTTTTTAAGCACTCATGTTGTCAGCAGCACATTTGGGATTAATCTCAAATTTCCATTAAAAAGGCATACTCCTTATCTAGTGTGTTGTCACTATTCATTACATCCTCCTAATACTTTTCAAAGAGCAGGTACAGACTACAAATGTAATTTTTGAAGTATAGTAGGTAAAATATCCCTTCAGAGTTTCACAGGGGAGCTGTATCGTGGTTGGGTTATTTTTCTTTATTCCTTTTTGGTGCTGTTGTGACCATAAACCTCAGCAAACTGTTGTACAAGGTAGGAAGGCAGTGAGGGCAAAGAGAAGAGCGGGCTGGCAGAGAAGGACACGAGGCTCTGTGGCTGTTTCTGTATTGTGGTGCACCACAGCCCCAAAATGCCCAGGCTGTCACACCATCAAGAGCACAATTACAGAGGTGGCAAAATAAATTTCACAGCAAGGATTTGTGAAAGCGAGTGTAGCTGCAGCTTGCCATCAGATGGAGCTGGGGGTGCGAGGGGCTGCTCTTGGACGTCGCTGTGGAGGAAAGCATCACCATGTGGTGCTCACAGAATCACAAGATGCCAGGACGGCTGAGGCTGGCAGGGACCTCTGGAGGCCACCTGGTCCCACCCCTGCTCAAGCAGGGACACCCAGAGCAGGGTGCCCAGCACCATGTCCAGGCGGCTTCTGAAGATCCCAGGGAGGAGACCCCCCAGCCTCTGGGCAGCCTGTGCCCGTGCTCCGTCACCCGCACAGTAAACAGGGCTCTTACAGTTCACCCGTCCTCTCTCCGCCACTGACACCAGCCATTTGGCAGGTAGAAATTCAGGGTTCGGGGGTCTCTTTAGGCAGAAAGGACCTGTACTAGCCTGCAGTGGAGATGGACACCCCACAGGGGCTTGCCTGGCCCAGCGTGGTCATTGCATGGCAAGTCAGATCCTCAGGCATACAGCGAAGCCCACAGAGCTTCTTATTGATGTGATGTGATGCTGGAAGACTGAGACAGTATATTGAATTTAGTCTCTTAATAACATTTATTTAGATTTCCTTTAGTAATGCTAAGAATAAGGGCCTAAAAGCCTGGGAGACCACAATCCTTTTAGACACTCAGGCTCTCGAGCAGAGAGAGGTGAATCTCCAAATGTCATGGGAAAGAAATGAGTGACTCGGGACTGTGCCCCTGCCACGAGAAATGCTGGAAATCGTGTTCCCTCTGAAGGAGGTGAGCCGGTGCCTTGGAGGTATCTTCTCTCCTGGCTTTTGGGTACTCCTGGGCTTAAGAGCAGGGATCATAAAAACAGGGACTTAACTATAACAAGCTCTCTCTCTCTTTTCCAAAAATTTTTGTGAGAAGCAAGGAATATTTTGCAAAATGCACACCATGTCTATCAGGGCTTGAAGAAACAGTGCTCTAAGCTGCTGAAAAAGAGCCAAACCCTTCAGCAATGGATTTATCAAAATGCTTGAGTGAACTCTTCTGAATGTGAAATGGACAGGTATCCTTGATAATAAGGATTCTTACTGCGTTAAATAATAATGTAGGATTTTTGAAGGAAATAAACTCCTGGGGCCTACTACTGTCACTGTATTTTTCATCCCAGGAAATTCTGAGGACTATAACTGTTGAAGATTTATTTCATTGCGTACTTCCAAAGGAAAATCCATGTTAGAAAACAAGGGCTGGAGCTGTGGCAGATGGTGCTATTCTGGAGAAGAAATTAGTGTTTAATAAAGATTGTAATAGTGTGAACCAGATGTTCATCTCACATTTTATCTTTGAAAAGATTTGGGAGAATGCCAGATAGATACATATGTGCATCACAGATCTTGAAAAAATGCACAACTGGATCCCCTGGGTCTCGTTAAGGGAGGAGTCACTTTTTGCAAGCCATCAAGCTCAACTGAAAAAAGCAAGATCTGTTTAAGCTGTGACTAAATATCTCCTAGGCACTCCCTTTCACCGTTCACATGGACAGAGCAGCACTCCAGCAGCATAAGGGTGGCAGTAAT
This sequence comes from Chauna torquata, assembly GCA_013399475.1. Classification (NCBI taxonomy): domain Eukaryota; kingdom Metazoa; phylum Chordata; class Aves; order Anseriformes; family Anhimidae; genus Chauna; species Chauna torquata. Next base: position 127,785 of record VXAL01006945.1, read on the forward strand.
CCGTTTATCCGATGAAAACGCAGTGACTCTGGTTTGATCCGGTCACATAGGAATCTTTTGGAAAATAATACTCAACTCAGTAAGGAAAGCTTGTAATGAAATGCTGCTCTCATCAGGCTTTGTCAAGCCTCGCATGTGGAGCAGTTTCTCAGCCCGGTGTGAGCCTTGTACGCTCTCACGGGGTGACATTTTGGGTTGGCTGCCTGCAAGAAGCACAACTGCACCTGCACTTCTGCTCAGGCACCAGGTCCTCCCTCCCTCCATCCTCCAGGGCTGGCTGTGTGAGAGCGACTTCACTGGATGACTGTAAAAGATCGGTTATCTTGACCTCGTTCCACTTCTGAACTTACAGCGAACAGGTCCTTCACCCATAGGAGATCTCCTGCCTTACTACCCTCACCTAGCAAAAATGTTCCCTGTTGTAGTAAAAGAGCTCTGGATGGACAACGATGTGCACCTAAGCCAATGGAAGCTGCCTTTGGTACCCGTAGGCGTAGGATGTGATCCCTTTATTTTTAGGGGGAGGCTCATTCCCAAAAGAGCACGTGCAATTAGTACCGATGCTGGCAGCCATGTTACTGCAATTAGAGCAGGCACCTATCACAGGACGTAGTATTTATTATCAGCTCCTGTTGTTAAGGTAGAAGCCAGAAGTTCTCCATATATCTGTAGAACCTTTGAGTTCTTGTTGCCCTCCTTTAGCATCTAAAAAACTCAGGAAGCAAGGATGCTCACAATACATGAGGCACGTCAGAGGAATACATGGGAAATTATCTTACTTTAAGCCAGTGGTAGATGTGGTTGCCAGGATCTTTTTTCTGTGCACAGCACTTGTACTTCTGAGCACTGCTGGGGAATTCGATGCCACAGCCATTTTTGCTGTCAGACCTCAAGGTGGACTATCAGAAGAGCTTGTTTTGTATATGGGCAATAAATATTGTATAAACACAAAAACTGCATTAATTAATGGGATTTTAATTAAGAGGACTAGCTATACTGAGTGTACTTAAATTGCTATAGAACTGATTTACATCGTGTTCTTTGCTATTAGCCAGTTGTAAATACATTAAATGTGTCCACACTGAGGATCTGACTGGCATAAAACTCAAGGCTGATTCACAGACTGCTTGTACTTACATTCCCGTTCAAGGTCTCCTTGGTGGGGTAAGGCATTGTCCTGTAAACAGCACTCTTTTTTTTTTTTTCCCCCAGCATACTGCTTTCTTGTGGCTCAGACGCAAAACTGAACTACTGTCACTCAGTTGTGGAATAAATGCTTTAGCTTAAAACTCTCCCACCAGAGTTCATGCTTTACCTTGCAATTAGAGCAGGTAAGGAGAGCAGAGATGATTGCGGACACCTATGGGAACTCAGGTGATGTGAGTTACTTAACTCAACTGTCTACTGGAGCCCTAGAACCAGAATGAAGGTTATTCTCACTGACAGCATTTTTTTGTGTATGCAAAAGCGCAGGAGAACTCATTAAGGACTTCATTCTTTGGAAGTCTTAGGAGTCGTACAAAACCCCTGGTTTGGCTGCTACAAGTGCCCTTCCAGAGCTGGAAGTTAATGAATTTAAAATGTTATTCATTACAGAAAAGAAGAAGGAAAAATTATAAGTGTCATAATATCACATTGGTGAAGAATTTGGAAAGGAAATAAAGACTTTTTTTTTCAGTGTGAAGACTTTTGCATGGACTTTTGCACTAGCTTTCCTGTGCTACTACAGAAGCATTGCAGCTTGTACTGTCAAGCCAATCCTACTTCTGTGAAGAATTTATTAAGAATATTAATGAGTAAAACCAGCTGAGATCTCTAAGTGAGGGCCACATCAGAGAGAGGGCACCAACAGGCAGAGCCCACCAGCACAGCCGGGGAACACGGGCTTATTGCTGATCCAGGTGCAGGCAGCATTGCACCTGGAAATCAGCAAGGTCACCTACCTAAACCATCTGCTTCTGTTCATGGGACATCTAAACAGAGAAACTTGTGAGACAGAAGCAACAATTTTCCTTGTGCCTAAAGAGCTGTTATAACTTTTCAGGCTATGTCTAAGCAGATAATTTTAACAGCAAGGTGCTCATGATTTTCTTGGCCACAGAAGATCTCTTCTTTGCCTTTATCCCAGGTTCTGTCCTGAAGGACTCCAGCACTGCCCAGTGTCATTTGCACATTAATATGCTGTCAGGGCCAGATCCTGGAAGCATGCATGCATGGACAGTCACTCACAGAGCAATCCCAATGGCACACACATGGGAATACTCGAGGGAGTTGTGTTGCTCATATGGGTTATCATTAAAAATGGGGCCTTTATAGTAACATTTATGATCTTGCCTAGTGCCCCACATAAAGAAAGAGGGAAGGAAGAAAGCACCCACTGCCTTGGTCAAGGTGCAGGAGATGATTCCCACTCCAGTGCATGTTACTCTTTTTCCTCCCCATTGCTTGCACCCTTCTCCCTCCCTCCTATCCTCCCATTTCCTTCCGCCACTACAAAGCCCTTCAAAGATCAAAGTCATCATTGACCATGAGTTTGCACAATGTTTCTGCTTTGACACTGGCTGGGAGCCAGCTGGCATGTGTTAAAAACTATCATCAGAATCTGTTTAATTACTGTTCCCAATGCAGTATTTTAACAAAACACTGGAACGGACACAGTTCCAGCAAGCTGATGCCCATTGATGGGACACTGCAGAAGTGCAGCCGTGACTTTGATGTTGGCTGTTTCAACTCTTTTTTATTTCATTCTGTTAATCCACTTTTTGGCCTGATTGAAAAGATGCCTAAGCAAATACAGTAAAAGCAGATTTCTGAGATTTTCCCCAGTTTAGTATGAATTTTTTAATACAAGAGATCCCATGTAGATTCGGATTGAAAGTATATCGCTCACAAAAAGATGCTCCCTCTGCTAGAGCTTCCCCTACCTATGACCTGTTGCCAGATAAGGACACTCTCCCAGTTAGCCTTGGAGCTGAAGGTTAGCACAGTGACTGGCTGCTCCAGGCAGTGTTTGCAATTAACCCAACTGTTAATGATATAAACCCACTGCTGCTACTTCTAAGCCTTTCCTTTGATATATGTTTTGACTTCCGGTCTTGCCCAGAACCGTTGGGTGGTTCCTCTGGCTCATGCCTTCTCTGGATTCTTCCCTGATCCATAGCTGCATATTCTTGCTGCCTCCAGGGGATTACAGACGGTGTAGACCAGGTCAGGTGGCCCAGGTAGCGAGCAGCTGCCTGCATGGAAGACCTCATGCTGTGCAGCTCTCTGACAATGGTAAACGCCTTCCTGTCACTCACAGTCTTAACCATCTGCAGTCAGGCAGCCTGGGAACTTGTCACCTCTGCGAGCCATGCACAGGGACACTCACAGTTAACACTGATACTTCAACAGGACAACCAAAACCCAAACCCAACCCACCCTCTTCCAGCCATGCAGCTGGACACCCTGTAGGTCGTTCCTCATTTTGCATCTAAGACTTTGCACCTCCATTGACTGCCCACACATGTCTGTGGTCACGTTCGCTTGATTGGACTTGATCTCCTTGACTGGAGGAGGATAAATCCCCAAAATTTCTGGGTGTATCATCTGCACTATTGCCCAGAATTATACCACACGATTGACAGCCACAACTCTCCAACCAAGCACATTCAAACTATGGAAAGGCAAAGATGACATGGGGCAGGAGAAGTCAAGTATCTGGTAGCAGAAGAGCACCCAGTTCCACGCGCAAAGGAAAGGCAACAGCCTCACTGTGCCACTCAGGCTAGAAATGGTTCTGTGATGCTACAGCACCATCCAATGAGAGACACCTAGGGCAGTCCTGGCCAATGCACAAGTTGTCTGTTTTGAAGAGTGAGACTGTGTTATCACAACCACTTTGACCATGGCTAGGTACCTGCTAATCTTCTTGGCACCCAACAATCTGAACTGCAGGTGCCCAGGGAGGATGGGGATGACAAGGCATGTCCTGCAGCCCAGGCCACTGCTGTCCTGCCAGATGCGTCCTCCAGTGAGCCAGGGAACCACTCCTGCCGTTCTGCAGAGGACGGCCTCCTTGGCAGCTTGAGGGACTCTGAATAATCCATTTGAGCTCCTGCCACCAGTCCTAAAGTGTGATCAGTACGCAATGACGCCAATGACACAGTCTGAACCTTCTCCCACTTTGAGTGGCTGAGTGTGTCTCTGTCAAACTCAGCCACTCAAACAACGGTGACTGAAAAAAGCCAGGATGTAGGGGACATTCGAAAGGACATTCGCCTTCACACAGACCTGGGACAGAAAGGCCGTCCCCCCATCAGATCACAGGACAGTGTTGCACATAGATTGTGTGCTAGGAATGTATTCTTCTGGTCCTGCAGGGGGGATATACATCCCCACCTTACCTCAGCTCATGTGACAAACGTCTTTTTGTCCTGCTTGTCCTCTAACAGTTGGACTTGATGATCTTAGAGGTCGTTTCCAACCTAAGTGATTCTATGATTCTACTTCCATGTCACGTCACACAGCCTGACGTTGACCTCAGCCCCAAGAGCCCTGACTCCCAGCATCTTGCCACAAGTGAAATACAGACAGGGCAATTATTCATCCTGCTCATCACTGCTAAAGCCTAGGAAGAAGATGTTCTTCAGGACCGCCAGGGTTCTGGACCGGGAGCCTCAGCATCCAGGGTCCCCCAGCAGGACCCAGGACGTGTGGTGGTTGGGGCATGCAGTGCTGCGTCCTGTGATGAGGTTGTGGTTTTGCTTCTCACTGAGAACTCCTCTACTGCTCTTTCTTGCCTATTAATAAGCTTCATCTCCCCCATGGTGGGTTTAATGAAGGGTGAACTGCTAGGGTCATTTCTTCAAAAAGACATCAGAAACTTTAAATATAGGGTCACCCTATCTCAGCAACTGGGGTCTGCAAAACTAGCCAGGGCTTATCCTGAGGATGAGGCTAAAATCTTGCCATCAGAGAGGTGACATGAGAGTTTTGTCATTGATTTGCCTGGAGCTGGGATTTCCCTCAGTTTTTCAGTGAGATTTCCAGCACTTCAACTGTGTGTTTAGATAGAAAGACCGCACATGATGCTGTCGCATTGGTGTTTAGCTGTTCTGCTTCCAAGCCTGGTTTGACCTAAGACAGGAGTTGGGAGTGGAGGGGAGGAAGGGGAGACAGGCTGGGCAGGAAGCAGAGTCCAGTGAACTTTTACAAACCTTAAACAACTGCACTTGGCTGGGATTCAGTGTGCAAGATGGACCAAGGTTCAGGGTGATTTACTTTATCTGGAATTGTTTCACATCTCTGGATGTAATGTGTGGGGTTGGCTCCCTCTCCTAAAGAAAGCGGGCCTTCCGACGTAGGCTTTCAAAGTGATCATCCATTTATCTATAGTGCAGCATTTGCCTTCTCTGCATTCACAAATTTGGAACTAATTCCCTATACGACATAGCATTTAATGAGTTTGTCTCCTGAGTTCTGCAAAACATTTAAAATCCTTTTGATGGCATTTTCTCTTCAGTAATTAATGTCTTATCAGTGAGTTTTGCAGAGAACAATGGCCTGATTCTCCTCCGATGCCATTTTACATCTCCTTAGTTTCACTGACTGCAAATGAGTTACTCCTGCTTTGCATAGTGTGAGAGGAAAATTAAGACCTTAAGCCTACCACTATTTAATCACTTGCTTTGAACTCATTTTCCCTCATTCAGAATTTGTCCTGTGCTTGCAGCACCACATAATTCCCATTTTACTATCATTAGGAAGCTGGTCATTACCGAGAAGATGTGTACTATCCGTTGATTTCAGAAACCCCAAATGAGGAGCACTCCAGCCTCCCATGGAAGCCAGCCAGGGGAAGCCCCACACCTCGTGGTCTCATGGTGGTAGGCGGTGGCTCTTGTCCTCACCTGGGTGCCAGACTGCCCTCGGGGACTGCTCTACAAGCACTGAAGGACATTGTTCATTATTTCCTTTCATCCCTGATAAGCAACCTCTTCTAGATACTTGATGATTTTGCAATTACATGAACATAAAAAAAGAAAAGCCCGAAACATATAAATGAAGCTTTTTCTCTAGCATGGAAAGTCCAGCTGCATTTTCTCTTAGAAATGGTCAGACTCTCCTTGTACTGCAAACTAATTTGTTTTGATGCTCACAGGATGTATATCCTGAGATTGGAATAATTATGCTGAAACATGCATGACCTGGACACATCTTTGTTTTGTTTTTTTGGCTCTGGATCCAGTTCCATCGTGAGAATGTAAAAACAACAGCAACAGGCAGAGAAACAGAAATGCAAAAAAAATTAAAAAAAAAAACTATGATAAGGCTTGACATAGACAGATGTCCACTTGTGGTTGGAATATATGTTTATTATTTTATTTTATTTTATTTTATTTTATTTTATTTTATTTTATTTTATTTTATTTTATTTTATTTTATTTT
>VXAL01006945.1:142190-213249 GCA_013399475.1 Chauna torquata
AAAAAAAGAAAAACCACCCCGAAAAATGTAAATCTGTAATTAGCCGTCGCTGCGCGGCTCGGGACCCCCCAGGAGCTTCGTTTCCCACCCGCCCGTCCCGGCTCCGCGGAGCCCGAGCCTGCGGCTGCTCCTGCTCGCCGCGAGGTGCTCAGGCTAACGCTGCTGTTTGCGCTTTTCCGAGCCACAAGTGTCTCCGCTGACCGGGGGCCTCTGCTTAATGCAATTAACTCCGTTGCCGGGATTTGTACCTCTCGAAAAGCCACTCTCCGGCGAAGCGCTCCCACCCTTCAGCGGTGTGGAGCAGGGGAGGGCTGGGGAGTGAGCTTTAGTCCTTTCTACCGGTGCTTTGAGACGGTCTGGAGGGAAGGGGGCACGAGAACGACACGGTTGTGGTGTTCGGGCAAATACTAGGAAATAATAAATTGAGGTTTCAGTATGAAATTAAAATACCATGGCAATTTAATCCAATTAAAATGAGCTGCTCCACTGAACTAAATAACGTCACCGGCATCGGTTCACTTTTGAAGTTGTCTAGCTGTTGTATAAACTAGCCCATTCGCAGCCTTCGTGAAGTCTGGCTCATCATTAGTGATTTCTAAGGATACAATTGCAAAACACTTTTCTTAAGGGCTAATTAAAAATGAGTTGTGTAGAACACTGACTCCTGTTTCCGCTAAGTGTAACAGCACTACCCCTTGCTAATGAGGTACAATATATTTTAATTTTATAGAAATGCTGTTCTTACGAAGCTCTCTGATGGTGTAGTAACTATTAAACTGCCGCAGTAATTAGTAAAGTATTAAGTTTTATGTTTTTCGCCTTAGGATGAGCAGGCTCCTGCAGCAGGAGGCGGGCTGTCGGGGCGTACGGGTGCAGGGCAGGGGGGAGCGAGGCGGGAGCCGCGCTGCCTGGCCCTGGTGCAGCGCCCTCACTGCTGCCAGAAAGTTGTGGAGAGACTGGAAAAGTAAAGGGAGGCTGGCTTTTTTTTTTTCTTTCCTTTTTTCCCCCTTGTTTTTTTCCTTCGCTACGTCTGGCAGCAGTTTTGTGGTCCCTTAAGGTTGGGTTTTGTAGACTGGTCTCTGGGAAAAGACAGATGCGAAATCTGTCGTCTGTGCAGAATGCTGTCCTGGTCCTAAGAGGAATTTTATATGGATACTTAAAAAAACCTGCTAGCTCCTGGAGGACTTTCAAGTGGTTTTGGCTCCAAATTTCTTCCCCTTTGTTTGATTCTGCTATTATTATTATTTAGGCAAGCCTAAATATTTATTATTTAAGCTAAAAACTTTTCCTTTCTGATGAAGGTTTTTTTTATCCAAGAGCTCTTTTTTATCAGGGGAGGGGAGGACAGCAGAAGATTCTGTTTTCTGAAGCAGCAAGTTCCCTGTGTTTGCTTCACGTAACCAACAAGCCCTGCTGTTTACTGGGGTGGACCAAGTCGACATGAGGGTCATGTAAAAAAAATGTGCTGGAAGTGCAGCCTGCCACCGAACCCGGGAGCAGCACGCCTGGGGCTCTCATGCTGCAGATGCGCTCCGGAGCGCAATGCCAGCTCCCCGGGCGAGCGGCCGTCTGGGGACAGAGTCGGGCTGCGGCGGGTGTGGGTGAGCTGGTGCTGTTTGTGCCAGGCTGTGCCTGGTGGCAAGCGTTGCCCGCACCAAAGCTGGTGGGTGGCAGCTGGGGCTTGCTGGGTGGAGACGTCGGCTTAGAGTGGGGTCTGGTAACCCTGGCAGGCATGGAGGCACTTCGGGGGTTCACCCAGGCTTGGATGAATGGAAGAGAAAAAAGTGCTCTTTAGGTACCTTGAAGTTTTTCTGGTTTACTTTTAGGAGAAGGAAAGAGAGTGATGTAAAACTGCTGGAAAGAAAAGGCAAACTCTGTACGTGAGAGGTCCGGTGCGTCTTTTATGAGGTTGGGTTCAGTCCCGGTGATAGCAGGAGTCAGCGCTTGCTGATTTTAATAGCGACAGAGAGCAGCACCAAGTATCTCGCTGTCCTTGTCAGTTCCCATTCTGCAGAAGCTGATAAACCTTTCTGCTTCTTCCTGCTCCACATCGGTGGGACTAATGGTTTTTCCAGAGCCTGCATGATGCTCTAATCCTCTCTGCAAGCCAAGCGGGTGTGGGCAAGCTTTGCTGGCTAGCAGGTTGTCGTGCGTACCGCACCGTACTAGTGCTGCTCTCACAAACAGGAGAATAATCGCGGCTCTCCTCTTCCTTAGCGGCATTTCTGGACTCGAGGGACTCTGCTTCGCGCCAGCTCCCCCAGCCACACACGTGCGGGGTTGGTTTGCATGCATTCAGTAAAACAGAGCACTGCGGCATCGACATCAGCCGTGTGGTCTTTCTGTTCCTTCTGTAAGTGTCTGAGCACGGGTTTGTTGACATAAATGCAGTTATTGAAGGATGATGCTAGGGTAATATTTGGTACATTTTTCAGAAATATCTAATATTTCAGAAACATGATGCTATACTTTTCCTGCATTTGTTTCTAATGGTTACTTTGCTTTTGAAATTTGGAAAATTGATAGTGTGTTGGAGAGGAGGAATGTTTGTTTTGTTTTGGTTTTGAATCACGCAGCTAGACTTTGGACACAGCAATTAGAGGAGAAGAGAGAAGAATGGCTGAAGAGAGAGGTGGTGTTTCAGATTTACATGCTGTGAGTGTCTCTCCTAAAGTGTGTTAAATCTGCATTGCCAAGTAAGTTCCAAAGAAAGATAGGAAACTTTTTAGTCCTGATTTATTTCCACCCTTCCTCAGCTCACGTGGGCTTCTTCTCGCTGCAGAATTAACGAAGATCTGCCCACTGCTTTCTGTGGTGTGGCGGCAGCTGGAGCCACGCAGCACTGTCTGACCAGCTGCTCGCTGGCCCTGGCTGAGCATCGGGGTGTCCCTGGCCAGCAGCTGTGGGAAATTCGGGAGAGCTTTGGCTTTTGCCTCCAGCCTCAGGTTTTGCCATTCTGGTGCTGCAGTGAACTCGCTGCTGGAAGCCTCCCCTCATCTGGATGCTCTCAGGAGCCACTTTCTGGGAATAGGTTTCCCTCCCAGGTTAACTTATCTTTTAAAAATTAAAGAACAGCTGATTTTTGACCCAAGATCAAACACTGAGGCAGTTTCTCTTTTTAATATCTTAGCCCCGAGGTCTGCACTGGAACTGACTTAATATTCACTCCTAAAGTGCAGAGATATTTTCTCTGCATTTTTTGCTAGATCCCTATCGGGGAAGAAGATGAGAGCCTCGTCTTCAAGGACAAGTCAGGACAAATATCTCTGAGTTTGAAGTTGGGTGCCAGGGCTGGGATTCTGGGGCAGGTGATACCTCTGTGGTAGGTTTGTAGCAATTGCTGCAGCTAAGGGGATTAAGGTGGTGGACCTTGGAGAATGAGCTGTAAGCCTTGGGTTTATTTGAAGTTTTGATGGATCTAAGTTTCTGTGGCAGTAATCTTAAGTGCAATCTCAGGATGACCAGATGAAGGCCTAATTTCTTGACTAGTGGAGGTCAAGGCCTAATTTCCTGGCTAGCAGAGGTGCAAGTTATGAAAAGCCTCACTTCAAACACACGGTCATGATCTACTGCTTCCAGAGAGGATGGCGGAGAGCTATCTGTCATCCTCTCTGGGGGACGTGGTCACGGTTGGGCAGGGAGTCCTGAGCTTGAAGAAGAGCTCATTCCTACGTGCAGCAGCCGAGCTCCTGGAGGAGCTGCCAGTCACTCGCAGAGCTCTCTGTTCGCCCTGCTCTTCATGGCCAATTGTCTTTATAAACCATCAAGCAGAGGCATATGGATGGCATTTATTAATTGCGTTATCTCACCAAATTGACTTTTGCCATTGACCGGTTTAAACGTTTTCCTTATGGCCAAGAATTGCAGGCTTTAGTAGGGCTCAGAGACTGAACAAAAGACTCTTGTCTATTTACGGAAAAGTACTCCTTTGTCATCTCAATAGATTTGACTGACCAGGATTTTTAACAGAAATGTTGTGTTTGAGAGTGGAAAGCTTATTCTAGGCCCCATATAAGACCCTACTTGAATGTAAGTCATAAAGATACCCTCTGTGTTGCTGCATTCGAGAGAGGATGCACAAGTAATGAGCGAGCAATTTGGTCCATGTTCAAGTTGCTTCACTTTCCACGTTGCAGCAAGCATGAGAAAATTACTTTAGGCTCTTCTGCGAACGGATTTTGTTGTTTGGTTATCTTCAGTTCATGCTCACAAGATGATAATAAACTGCTCTCTGTAATCTTTTCAGGACCAGTAATTTATTCATAGGTTACATGGCACTTTTCAGTGATTTGGGAACAAGATTTCTCTTGCTCACATTGAAGTGTAATTTGCAATCTCTCGAGTAAAGACTGCATTAGTGTTTGACCCTGTAATAATGACAGTTCTCCGTATGTATGTTGTTTTCTTGATTAGCTAAGCCCTGAGGGATGCTTTCAAAAGCACGCTAGCTATTTAGGCAGAAATACAAAATACATGTAATCCTCCAACGTATTGGAAAACTGATTGCAGTAGGAGGAAAAAACAGTGTTTAACAACCATTTGCAACAAGTACTTTTGCGCTGAACAGATGATTTTTGTTGATGTCTCAAGTAGGGGGTTCATCTAAAGTGAAATAATGACTAATAGGGCGTTGAGAAATCTGCAGGACTTGGCCTTGTCTGTAGATAGGCTATTAGTGTGTCACATAAGCTGTGCTCAGCTAAAGCCTGAGCTGGACGCGCCATCTGAAATCACTATTTTTAGTTTATATGTAAACAACTTTCCTCAGAAATCTCGCTTCTAAGCTAAATTGTTTTGTTCCAAAGGTGAATCGATTTTGGGAAAGTTCAAATAAAAACCTGTTTGGCTGTGTTTGAGTTGTGAGCGTGAAGATAAATACCTACTTTGTACTCCCATTAAAGGTAAGGAGACAAGGGGACTTGCAGAAGGTCAGACAGCCTGTGGTATATGCAGGAACTGAATCAAAATGTTCAGAAGGTACCACTGTGATTAACAGACAGAATGTATTGTCTGGATTTAAATATTATGTTGTCAGACGTGTTGCTCCTGCTTGATTAACCATAATACAGCATAATTTTCTCTAGAGGTGCTTCCACAGTGATGGAGGTCGCTTGTCACCTTTCAGATTAGTGTGAAGTGGCCCATCCTTGTTTTCTGAACAGCGTTTCAGAAGTGTGAATGTAAATGGTCTCACAGAGCTGTGGGAAACAGCGTGGGAGGTGAAGTACTTCTTGGGGAGCGGTTGGGTGCATGACTGGTGTGGCCTCCAGACTAAGAATGTTTTGAGAGAAAAATTGTAATGTGCTTGCTGCCATGTGAACTAATAACCTAACTAGGGCTTTCATCTCCCCTGCCTTCCCCAGGATCCTCTCTGGTAAGTCTGTTCATGTGCCACCACTAGATAACTCTGCAGGAGTAAGCTTTCCTCTTTCTCTGGGCTGAGCTGCATTAATCCCAGCTGCGCTCCGGTGGGTTTTGGTGACCCTGGGGTCCTTGCAGGAGCACCTGGCTGGACACAACAGCTGGAGGATGCAGCTGTGACCAGCCAAGCCCCATGCGCTTGGTCTCTTTTGGCTTTAAGAGCTGAGTCATGTTCGCGTTCTGTGTTGGGGTGCGCAGGGGAAGGCTGGTATTGGTTTGGTGTATCTTACAGCAGGACAGCTGACAAGAAGACAGATTCTTCCTTTGCTGTGTTAGTTATCCTTGCTCACTCTGGATGTGGAGATCCCAGAATCAGTGTGTCACTTAAACTGATTACCGGGTGAAAGCCTCCACAAAGGCTTTCCTTTCAAATCACCTTCAAGTGTTGTGCAGTTCCACATTCACACATGCGATCACAGAGGTGTGACATTGATGCTGTTCCTATTACTTAAAATGAAAACCTGCAAGGGAAGCAGAGCGGAAGGGTGAAGCTAGTTCAAAGTAATGGAAATGCACCATCACTGGGACATGCAAAAATCAAGCTTCCATTGAATTCAAATTTGTGACATTGCGTAAGTAAAAATAGGTATGGCTTAGCCCTATAAATAATAATTGTGTATATTCCTGCAGCAAGGATGTGCATAAATATTGCTGAGAAACAGGATTCTGAGTGGTCTGGGTTGCAGAACATCCCATTCCTATCCTGGCTGTGGGGCTGTGTCTCTTTCCAGCCGGCAGCTCACGGGTGCTCGGTGCTTGCACAAGCCACTGGTGGCAGTGCAAGCACAGTTAACGTGAGAGTTTGTGCAGCGAGGAGAAGGAGCATCCACGATCAGCGAATGTGAAGTCAGTTATGTTAGCGACCGGCTTGTGTAAGTCTCATTGTGAGAAGGTGAGAAGTTCTCAGGAACTGCAGGGGCAGCAGGCAGCATTAGAAGATTAATGCTTTAGGATTATTAGTGACTTAAGCATCCGTAGCACGTGGAACTCATACATCTCTTTCTCCATGGCAGAACAATAAAGATGACTACTACTGGAGATAGAAATGAAAAGTTACTAAGGTGCCATATACATCTCCTAAATTCTTGTCTTGTGGTATGAAATGAAACTTCTTGGAGTGCATTCGAAATTAAGTGTGCATAGAGGCTGTACTCCAATGGTGCGTTTTAGCACCGAGTTCTCTGTAGATGTTGCAGTTCTGCCTTGGAAGTTCTTTGAAACTTTGCATGTGTGTGTATTTTATGTAGATCTTTATTCTGTGTAGGTCTCTATTTTACATATATCTTTATTTTATATACTTCTGTGTGTGTGTCTTTTTTTATGAAAGGCAGTATGTCTTTCAAGTGTCAGGAAAAGAAATGCCCCGCAGAACACAAGAACTGCCAGTTAAACAAACAGAACAAGATTGCGCTCAAAATTTTCTTAATAATTCTGTTGGCCTGGAATCAGGGTGGGAAGAACAGCTTCTCTGACCTTATTTGCCAGGAAAAATGCCTAAAACACAAGGTGGTCTTTACGTATATTTTTCCTCTTCTTTCTTTGGTTGTAATTCGAAACAACGGTTTTGTAATAATTTTCCTCCCTAAATCTGGTTTGATCCTCCACGGCACTAACAGGTGCTTTTGATTTTATTCTCCAGCAAAGCCTTCCCTCTGTCCTCAAAGTCCTGGTATGGGGACAGGAATGTGTTCGGCACTGTGAAACGTGAGTTGGAAAAAAAATGTTCTAAACAGAAGAAAGTGGGAATAATGGCAAGAGAATGCATAGGTCTGTACCTGACCTGTCCTGGCTGGGAGATGGCACCAGAACCGTTGTGGCACCAATGGTCTCCTGGTCGGCTGAAATCGTCTGTCCATGTTGCAGCTTGAGTTGACTGCATTTGTCAGGCTTGCTTCTTCTTTTCCTCCCTTTTGACCAAAGTGCTTTGCTGGATATATCTGTCGTGTGAAAACATGGCTGAGGTCTCCAGCAGTTTCCCGGGAGTTTGGCAGCGAGCTGGAGTGGCCGAGGAAGCCCTGTGGCAAACCAGGAGGTCGCAGCTGCTACCAGGAGAGCAGAAAGTGTCCTTCCTGCAGAGCGGCACGGAGCATCCGTAGGGATGCGAAGGGGAGGGATGACACGAGGGCATATTAAAAAGATATGTCGATTATCTTTTAACAGCCTCATCTCCAACCTGTTGAATAATGTTTGGAAACCCCACTGCAGCTTAATGGCCTGAATACACAGGGCTTGAGGGTGAGGAGGAAGGTAGGTCCCGTGGGCACCTGTTAAAAACAGACGTATTTCCTTAGAGTGCTGAGGTGCAGTAGTTGCTGGAGGAGGCAGAATGTTAGGGTCAGTGATGACTGACTGTGTCTCCACGCATGCTGCATATCACAAATGCTTTTCTGTCTGGTGGTGTTTAGCCCAAGCAGCCATGCGTAGTCAAAGAGCGGGGCTGAGTTTGGCACTGCAAGGGGGGATCTCTGTGCCTTCGGTGAGATTCAGGCTCAGCCGCAAATAGCGTTTCTGCTGCGGTGGGGAGGCAGAGGTGTGCCCTTGACGCTGTGCTGAGCCTCACTTGAGGAGAAATTCTGAGCCACCGATAACACAAGAGCATCAGGTACCCTTAATAGTATTGCTGTGCTGGAAATGTCATTTCTTGTCTGCTTTGTTACTGTAGGGCATTAGAAAGGGGAAATGACCTTTCTTTCTTTTTGTTCCTGTTCTTACTGTGATTCAAAACCTTGAAAAGCTTATTCTACCCTTGTCTGGTTTGGGGATTTGTGATTTCACTAATGCTGCTTTCCTGGCTGTATTTCTCCCACTTAACCGAGAGTTAGTGACCTGGTGTCAGATGTCGGTCTCTTTAGGTGGATACCTGTAATTGGTCTTCTGCCTGGTGGCATACGTTGTCATACACCAGAAGCCAGATAAACTTAATAGTGATGAAGATTTCCTGAGACTTTTTTTGAGAACAGTGTCTATGGCTTAAAGAAGTCTTCTGGGCTTGTGAATGTTTAGTAATACTACTGTGGTTATGTGTCTCACTTTATTTTTTGTTTTTCTCATTTTCTCTATATGCACTGGAAGAATTAGGCAGCTTTGGTTTACGACAGGAAAAAAACCTTTGGGAAAAAAATGTTGTGCTTCTGTAGTACACAGATAGGAGTCTCTCTGATGCTTCTTCACCGTATACTTCTTGCTGTTTCAAATGAAATCTGAAGGTCTTATAACTGACTTAAACATGTAAAGGTATTTGACTTGAGGAACCTCAGGAAGACTGAGGAGAAAAATTCTCCTGGTGAATGCTGCCAGTCTCAACAAAAGTAGGTAGGATCCCTCTGCATGAAGGTTGTGGCTGTGTTGTGGTCGGAGCTGGCACAATTCCTGCACAGTAGAGCACCTCACGTGGCATTTATGTATTTGTTTGTGATCCGAGATGAAGGCGTCCTGGGAGAGGATTAGCAAGAACATTTTTGGGGATTTCTCTGTGGCTTTCTGTAGGTGCATAGAAAAAGCTAATCTCTCTCTCTTGTTATTTAATGCAGCTCACATAATTGGAAAACCTTAGAAGAGGCTGGGGCAGACAGCTGTACCAGCTGTGCAATTAGCAGTGTCACCTAATGGGAGCAGAGTGGAAAGCAAAACAAGGAGCAATAGGATGTTTCTGTGTATCTTAACAACCCTCCCTACTGCCAAGCTTGCTGGAGTGAACTCAGCTGTGAATTTTAACGGCAGAAAAAAAGGAAAAGGCTGAGCTTTTAAAGATTTTCTTACCACCGGTGCTGTTATACTGTTGGGCTCCACAAAAGCTGTATTTGACCCTGAAGTTGATGCTCTGTCTGCATAACCCCCTTTTTACTTCTTGAAGCATGCAGTCTTTGGGTTTGGGCATTGTTGTAGTTAATTTGCAGATTAACTTATTAACGAAATTTTACAAAAACATGACTGGTAGTGAGCACGCTCTGTTGCCCGTTCCTCGGGGGGTGAGCAGTAAAGCTGAGCGGGAAGGGGTTGTAAGAGTAACTGATTTGTATTTCCAGGGACAGTTCTTCAGTCTTTGCCCTCCCAGCTTGAGAACGCCCTATTTGGGGATAGTCCTGAACCCCTCAAGAGCAGGAGATGGCATGGAGCTTGGCACGTGGATCTTCAGCTTGGCACTTCCCAGCTTCCTTCGTTTGTTGCTGTGACGCCAATCACCTAGCCATATGTGCATATTCAGGGAGTGTTTAGTTAGGGGTGCGTGTGGGGAAAGTCATAATTCCCCAGGCTGTGTGGAGTGATGTGGTCGTCATGTTTGAAATGTGTGACCAGTGGTTACAAGGGATGTTTTTTGGAAGTGCTCTTGATCTGGTGGCATATGTCAGGGACTGGAAAATGTAGGCTATTTATAATTATCCACAGGTGGAGAGGGAAGCAGCAATGCACAGTACTAGTAATAATTATCAGCAGCGTAGAAGTTCATCTCTTAAGCCGTTGGTTCTAACGCACCAAAAAGTATTTGATCTGGAATCTGGCACAGCCTTCAAATGGAGCCGTTCAAAGGAGTCCTGACCTAATTTTGCGAAGGAAGTGTGCAAGCCTTCCTCACTGTGCTAATTTCTTGCAGAAGGTTTCAATGATAAAGTCTTCCTACCCTACATGTGCACGTATTTTACTGCAGAGCATTTTGAATAAAAGCAGCCATTACCAGCCAGGTGGTAAATATAGCACACAGCTTAGCAGAAATGACCTTCAATTAAGCAGAGGCGGTCCTTTCTACTGCACCATGCAGTTGTCAATTACATTTTTTTAAGACTATTTTTGCTGGGTCTTTTTGTGAATAATTGCAAAGCCTGAAGCACAGCGCTGGCTGTGTGTGTAAGAGTAGACTTCAAGCTTATGCTGAACTCCTATTTCAGTGAACGCCTCAAAAATGTGAAGTGTCTAGCAAATGTTTGCTTTGTTTTCTAGGGAAATATATCATTACATTATGAAACATTGTCCACTGAGCTATGCAGATTTTTCTGTTAAAGGATATAGCACAAGTTCTTTGACTTTCCTTGGGATAAATCAAAGCAGATGCAACGACATTGTGTCTTAATGGGCTTTCATCTTCAAAAGAGAATGGGGCGGCAGGGGGAAATCCTATTTTTCAGCAATGGTACAGCACAGTGTACTGCAGTAGAGCTCAGGTGTTCCTTGTTATTGGCTGTGTAGGTGTAGGCTGTTTTTATCATAAGATAAAAACAAACAAAGCAACCTGAACTGAGGGCTTTTAAATTCTGTCTAACCTGTCACTCGTACGTTTGCTCATGCCATTATCACTGCAGTGTTGTTGTAAGACTACTGGTTTCCTACCAGAAATGCAGCCTTTTGTTCAGTATGGTTTTTTGACTTGTGCTAATGGTATTTCTGAGCAATACTGTGTGGCACACGGTAGCTATAGTGCACTTAATTGTAATTCGTGTCTTAAATTCTTTATTTGCTCTTTTTCGCTACAATCTCTTGTGCTTCCAGCTTCATTAGACTGATTTTTTTTTTTTTTTTTTTCTTTTTTCCCCTCCCTCCTGCTTTTGTGCTGTCATGCAAGCCAGGTAACCACTAGTGTTGGCACTGATCTCTGGTCTCATGTTGCAAACACGGGATCCAAGAGCAGAAGATGAGGTAAATGAAAAATTGGGTCTGCTCTGGTCGTTCGCCTACCGTCAGGAATCCTTCTGCTGGCTCGGCTGAGGGTGGCTGCCGGTGATAAAAAGGGGGAGCAGGGAGGGGACAGGGTGACAGAGGTGTCTGTGGGGAGCAATTCAGAGCAGCTGGTGCATCCCAGCCAGACCGTAATGCCAGGAGAAACCCAGAGGTGGCTGGTCTGGGGTGGAGGAGTCGCTGTGTCGCTCCCCCCCGAGCTGGTCAGCCGTGTCTGACAGCACGGCAGCACGCGAGTCAAGCGTTTAAGCAGACATGGATGATTTGAGCACCGCATCCCTCATCCCCTCTGCTTTTTGGAAAGTGAGTGTGTGGAGCCAAACTTTACAGCCTGGCGTTCATCGCTGCCCTTTGGGTTTTCTTGGAAGCCGCGTTGTTCTCCTCTGTGCACGGGGCAGGACGGGACGGCAGGTGCAGTGAGCCGATGGAGCTGGTGCTCTTCCTGGGACCTCAGCATCCCTGCAAAACTCACTTGTGCACAAGCAGCGCTTGGCTGTTGAAGCGATCAGTAACTGTGCTCGCCCAAACAGCGGGGAGCACGCAGGAGCTGGGATTAGTTTGAAAAGGGTCCGGTTACAAGGGGACTGTAATCAAGGTGACAGCTGCTTTCCCTATGCTATATTGAAACAAATATCCCAAACCCTTAGACAAAGCCTCACCAAATACGTTAACCTCAGCGCTCTTATTCTTTCCACAAGTTGCTGGAACACTTAGCGCTGTTCACTAATGAAATATTGGAGGGGTAATCTCTTTCCACGGATGCCAGAGGGGAAAGCTGAGCATCGCTATCCGCGGACCGCGAGCACAGGCGTACGCGTGTCCTATTTACGTTTGCCCTTAAGTGTTTACGCCAGAGTTTCCTAATCGTGGGCTTCTCCCAGCATGAGAAAAAATAAATCCTGCTCTGCTTGGCAAGCCAACATATTATTTTAAATAAGTATTTACACTTGCCCTCAAGTAACCATTTCTTTCTTTGGCTACTTAAGCAGCCACACTATCAGCAATCCAGGAGTGAAAAACAGGAGGTGCTACCTGAAATAGCATCAGCGTGCTGCTGGGGAGGAATGTGTTCAAGGAATGGACTGTAAGGATCCTCCCTGGGCTCTATTTATACCTCCTCTCTAATATCTGATTTTTTGTTTGCTTGTTTGTTTTAAGTGGTGGGTGTCTTACCCACAGGAAAACTCAGAAATATCCTGGCAGGTTTTGGGGGCAGTTTGCTTCCAGTAATGAAGGGCAAGCATGTGTGGGGAAAAGCTTTATGTGAAAGAATAAGATAAATGACGACCATGAGAAATTACTAGTTTGGGCTTTTATTTTGGGGTTGTGACTAAAGTTTTGGGAATCCTCATCTGATACAAAGCCTTTCTTAGTAGGTTTCTCTTCAGAGAAAACTAGTCCTAGGCTTTTTTTTTTTTTTCCTTTGGGTTGCCAGAGCAGCCACAGAGCCTTAAGCTGGGTTTCCTTCAAGGCAAAAGGATCTCTTCCCAGGCCTGCCTCTGAAGGTCTGTCACAACAGCATCAGAAAAAGGGAGGTTGAATTGGGAAGCCTGAATCTGTAAAGACAACAGGGATGAGAGACTTCAAAAACATTGAAGAAAAAGCCAAGGGTAATCTGATTGCTGAGCCTCACTGTACGGAGATGTAACTTCACCTGTAACAAGCCACCTGCCACATCATCCCCTTTCTAGATAGGATAGGCAAGGACAAGGAGCAAAAGGACTCGGAAAAAAATCGACTGGGAACTTGACTCATGGGGGTGTGATAAAATGCACTGGGCGTTTCGCAGGGTGCATTTAAGAGATGGCTGTTTTCAGCGGTAACTTGAAAGCTTGAGGAAGGTGGACTGACCTGCAGGGTTGTGCAGAAGGCTCCGTCCCCACCACGAGCTCCCTCTGCGCGGCCGTCCCATTCCCCCGGCTTCCAGCTGTGACTGGAAACCTTGCCTTTCTCTGGCCACAGAGCCTTCTGCAGCGAGAGTATGGAAAAGCACATCTGTATCTCACTTCATTTGTGGTCAATGATGTGAAATATTTCCAGAGTTGAGAGTACGCACTGAGCAGTGCTGATACTCCCATCAGAGCAATTAACTGGGATGAGCGTTAAGGTACTGGTAGAGCGTGAACTCCGTATTTCCCAGCTGTCAGCTCTTTAGTTATTTTGAAGCTCCTGCTTCATCCTTTTATCTTTTCTCAGTTGCACCTAGCTTGGACCAAGCCCATGCTGTGCAGAGACCACATTGGAAGATGTGCTTGTTGAAGCAGAGAATCCGCTCAGTCATGAGGAAGCACCAACATCTGACAAACAGCTTTTGTACCTAACGATTTTTACTCTTTCAATGTCTGGAGGAATAGGTACCCCAATAACAAGTATCCCATGAGCAGAAGACTAAGCAGTGTAGGCCACGACAGCCATGGTTGCATCCAGGCTTTGACGGGGGGGACCGGTTAGGGTGAATTCTGCCAGTGGGGACGGATGGGGTGTGCCGAGGGCCTGCTCCTGCGGGAGACATCCCGCACGTTTCCTCTTTGAAAATTCTTGGTTTTTTTTTTTTTTGTTTCCTTACAATGCAAGTAGGTACTGAAACAGTAAGGCAGACCTTTTGCTTGAAGCGACAGCTTCTTCCAGGGGAGCAGGAACAAACACCGAAGAAATTAAAGAGAGAGGCGTTCATATAAGAATTTTTCAGGGCTAATTTGTTTTCTTTTTCCGTATGTATTTTTAATCCTCTCATGCTGACAGTGGAAGAGGCATCAGAAGGCAGCGTGTTCATTAGGTGTGGTGTGGGACTTGTGAAGCCTGACCAAAATGAGTAGGCTTTGCTGGGTGGTCATTGAGTACGTGCTCTGGAAATAACTCTTTCATTTTCTCTTGAGGTTTGGGAGATGAAGGGAGACTTTCATTCAGCCTTCCTACTTATTTAAAATAGTATGTTGGCATGCCAAGCAGAGCAGGATTTATTTTTTCTGATGCTGGGGGAAGAGCCCCATGATTAGGAAACTCTGGCGGTTTGTGAATCCTAGTTTGTTTTCTTGTATTTTTGATGCTTGTGTTTGTTGTATGGTAAGGTGTTCACTAAAGTAAAAGAAAGTGTATTTTGGGGAAAGTTGTGAAATGGATGATGTTTTCTGAAAGAACAGTGTGTCTTTTTTGGCAGCATCATGGTCAAACAAGTAAATATGTATTTTGGTAAGGAGCCTAATTTTGAAAAACATCTATGGATCTGTCCCTTCATACCCTCCTTAGTGTGTTTGTAATTCCAGGCACTCTCTGAAACACCACAGATGTCACGTCAAGTATTTTTGTAATTTTTTTCATATTTCATGAATTTAAAATTACTTTTTAGTTCTGTGATAAAGGTCTGGATTGCTCCAGTGTAAATACACTGGATTTCTAGTATAATGAGCACGAGTTAGCGATGAACTAGCCCAGAACTCTGGTGGTGGTTTCTTGGCACTTTCTATGGAGGAAAAGTAGCTTAATACTGACTTCTGTTCATTTGTGACCTCTCAGCTGAAACTGTTGCGAACAGAGCTTTTTTGGGCATTTGTATTTCCAGTGCAGAGGGATCTGTCTTGAACTAACAAAAAAAAGTACTAAACATTCCTCTGCTGAAAATTTGGTAGAGGAGATGGAGTAATGCTGCATTGTTGCTGCTGATCTCCTGTGGGTATGGAGGGCATTGAGAAAGTCAAACTGCGAGACACAGGGAGAGAGGAGAACCACAGCATGACTTCATGTGCTGAAAATCATCCAGTGGCTGCTCACAACCAAGAAGCATCACTCCAGAAAAGTTACAGACATGTTGGAAGTGTCTGCAGCGATGGATGGGAGAGAGGCAGCTTTCCCTGGAAGGATGAAAAAAATCAAGGAAAAACACTTTCTGTAACCGTAACTTTTGATTCCTTCTACTTCTGTTTTTGTTGGGTTTCGGTTGTCTTTCGGTACATGGAGGCTACTGGTGCAGTCAGTTCCACGCTGTGCTCTGCCGAAGAGCCGTGCGAAGCACCGATGGGGAGCAAGCAGGTACCCAGCACCCTCAGGTACCCTGGGTGCGTGCCGGGAGTTGGAGGTGAAGGACTTGCCTCCTCTTACCCATCCCTGAGCTGCTCACCTCCGACCTGGTGCTTGGTCTGGGAAGCATGGCAATGTTGCAAGTAACCTAGTGAAGGAGGAGGGCGAAGGCCATGGTGGATTTATTTGTGGCACTCTGGGGAAGGGGAGGTGTGGCTGCTGCTGTGGCTGCTCTTGAGAAAGCAGAGGACCACTTTCAGTAGGAGAACTGGGATGGAGTGGTAGGTCATAGCAGACTAGTTTTGTAGAAAAAATACAGAAATACCACTTGGAGTATCTGAACTGATGTAGAAATACTAGATAAGGCTGCTCTGTCAATACTTCAGCATAACGTAAGAAGTCTCTAGCTCTTATAGGAACACCAACAAATAAGTTACTGCCTTGTTATGCTCATGTATACTTCTAGTAAAGTACCTGTGTTTTATCAGTTTATCTTTGGAAATCTCTGGTCTTTCAGTATATGAATTAGCCAAGTTTAAGGCTATGCATCACAGTGCATATGGTTATAATGCTCCTACTTATATGATGAAAATTAGGTAATATTTTATAATTATATGAGCTATTAAAACTTATTTAGTTTTCATCTAATAAATATTAGCTGCTAAATATCAGTCATTAATGCCTGATAAATGAGGTTCTCTGGGAGGCAGCTTCAGCTAGGAAGGCATCTCTCCCCTTCCCTCTCCGCACAGCTCTGCATTAAGCGATGTCCTTCCCACCTGCTGCTTTTTGCCTGAGGTTGGAATTTCCCCTTTTCAGTGCTTGTCACCGAGCCTGGATGGAGATGTGGGGATCTTGCACTCTCCCGGCACTCAGAAAGGGGGTAGTTCTCTGGGACAAATCCTCTTAGAGATGTGAATTCATTTGCTTCGCAGGAAGGATTGGAATGGAGCATCTATTCAAGCAGTACCGTGATTTCTTTGCTGGAATTCAGTTGGATGTAATGCATGTCACAAGGCTCAGTTTCTGAACACATTTTTGCTCTTTAAAGTCTTCTTTTAAATGTCAATATACTCACCTCTTAAGCTTATGCATCCAGAATTGACAGGTGTTTTTTCAGAACTAGACTGTCTTTGTGGAGAGGAAAGGAGGAAGGCAGTACTAAAATAAAGCTCCCTGGGATTGCTGGTTCAGCGTTAGTATCAGCGGATGATAAGCCTGGGAGTACTACAGATGCCATTTTCCAGGACAGCATGGGCCATGTGTGTAGAGTGGTTGGTTACTTTTGGGATAGGGTGGGCAGAATTTTCTACAGAGCAAGAAAACAATAATTCATCCGTATGCATTATGGCTGTTTGATGGGAAGGGCAAAGCTCCATTTATGTATGGAAGCATCTTATGTTACAAGGGGAAAAAGGCAGGGCAGTGGGGAGCTAAAAAGAGTTGACCAGAATGGTGCTGTTTGGTTTGTTAAGAAACAACAAACAAGGTAACAACCTACGAAATGGAAAGATTCACCTCCAAGTCTAACTGATTTTGCCATGGTCAGATATGGTCTAGCAGTCTAGCCTCCAGCAACAGCTTGGGGTGTGCTGCTGGGTCTTTTGAAAAGAAATGGTTGTTCAGTGTTTTTTTGCTGATGTATTAAGTGGCAGTTTGCTGCAGAATTGCCTTTTGGAAGTTAGGGACTTCACACTTTCAGATGTAAAGTTTCTATTGCCTGGCAGTTTAGGGATTTCCATGCATCATGGAGCATTTAGTTATGTGCTTTTGCCATTTAAAAAGCCAACGATTCTTGGCAATTTTGCATAAGGAACTGTATTAATTTCCTTTTCAGTCATTGTGTTCTGTGTGAAGTTTTATTTTTCTTAAGAGACCACAGCATATGAAACTTTGAGGATTAAAAGTAACTTTGAAGAGTGTAACTACAACTCAGTTCTCCACAGCATTGCACTTGTTTTGTAAACTGTCGCTGTGCAGCTGAACTTACCCTTTGAATGAAGCCTTATGTACCATGAGGGTTAATATTTAAACCAAACCACCTGCTTAAAATTGGCTAGCCATTACCCTAGTTACATTAAATTAGGAACTACAGTAACAGTGAAAAGGTTCTTGCTTTATAGCCTGAGCCACTTTCCCACCCTCAGGCATCAAACTTATTTTAAGTCTCTTGCTTGGAAGAAAATAGAATTCAGTTCTTCAGCTGCACATGACTGTCTCAGCGTGGCGAAAATAGAAACTGGTGCTATCCTAGATGCATAATTCATCCCGTAGCTAGCAGGCATTCATGCAATACAGTAAATTGCAAGGGCTGCTTCCAGCGTGCTGCGTGTGCGGGCTACCAGCGGAGTGGGGGCTGCCCCTGCTCGGTGCCCTTCCCATCGTGTGCCCGGGGCAGGTCGGCCGCTTTCTTCCTGTGCTGGTGGGAAAGGTGCCTGGAGGGCAAGGACTGGGACGCAGGGACCCTGGTTTTGGTGAAGTAAGCACTCACCTTGCATCCACTTAAGTTATGGGGAAACTTAATGTGCTCTTGGTGGAATGCAAAGCAAAGTGATGTGTAAATGAACAGGTTGCAGCTTTGCTGGTATCCCTTTGATGAAAATATGTAGCTTCAAGCTTTACAGAAAATGTCTGAATTTGTATAGGAAAAAGCCATTTTTTAAGCTATATCACTGCTTTGTGGTGTATTTTTCTTCCTTTCCTCTTTTCCCCCAAACAGTATTGTTTGCTTCTTTTCCTCCATCACATCAATATTACTAGTTACTGCCACCAAAACTGTTGAGTTGGGATTACGACTGTGTTCGCTGTGAGTATTCAAGAAGCGCAGCAGAAAGTAGATCATGTTAATAGCAAACACTTCCTTGTCTGCTTCTGAGCAAAATGTTCTAGAGGAAGAGAATTTCTTAATTTCCATTAAAAAAATTGGGATGCTTTTGCTCTTGGTTGTATCTGAGCAAATGTCATTGATCTGAGTCAAGTTTGTGTTGCAGTAATCAGAGATCTTACAAATGCTGTAGCTTTGGAGACACTGAAGGATGAAATAATCTCAGGTAGAACGAGGAATACAGAAAGGTTTTGTTGTTTATCTCACAGAGTGAAAACAAGACAAAGATAGCTAACCTGTTACTTGTTTTGATAATAGATACATACATATCTATTTCTCTACTACTTTCATTTTTAGAGGAATAAACGTTGAACAATGAAAATAAATATGATATGTCAGGGAATGGTGGAAGTTTAGGTGGCTTCTCAGTGAAGAGAGGAAATGCTTTGAAGTCTGTACTGTACAGTTCCAGAGTGACAAGCAAGCAAAACTTTTCATTCATTAGGATGCATTTCAAAAGAGATTTTTTTTTTTTAATAGGCTTCACCAAAGTGATTCTTAAATCCCACCCCCAAAAGTTCCTTATTTGCTCACAGCTCTCTCTTTACCCATCTTCCAAGACATTTCTGTTGCTGTACCTCTGTGTTCACGTAGGATGTAGATGTGGGAGAACTTCCTTTATTTAGAAAAGGAAAGCTCTTTGGGCGTGCTGGGTGTCCATCAGTGACATCTGAGGGATGCGGAGGAGTGTTGGCTGCTTCATGGTTACGGCATGAGGAAATGAATCTCTAATTTAAGTGGACACTGGAACCAGCAAGAGAAGGCTATTCAGAGAAGCGTTACCATCTCAGTTTCCCAAGTACGTCCCTGGCACCAGCAGTGGGGTGGGCAGCCCTCCTGCTTGAGCCCCCCACTAGCTGCCCATGGGGATGATGCCCCAAGCCCCCCAGGAACCTTTGCAGAGGTGTAGGGGGGTTGGGGTGGCCCGGAGGCTCCCCAGCTCTGCTGCCAGCTGGGGGGCATGCCACGTGGGCTGGTGCATGGCTGGGAGCCCCCTGCTGTCCTATGGTCCCCCCTTGGCCCTTTCTTCCTCCCGCAGCTGAGAATTTGGACTGCCCTGCTGTTTGCATGTGACAGCCACATGGGAAGAGTTCTGCCTGGAGTCTTTGTGTGGGCCAGGGCCACAGACTGGCCACGTGGCCTCAGTTGCTAAAGCTAGCCAAGATGAGGAGGCTTGAGGATTCCCCTTGTCAAGGGAAAGAAGTTCCACT
Source organism: Chauna torquata (assembly GCA_013399475.1). Lineage (NCBI taxonomy): Eukaryota > Metazoa > Chordata > Aves > Anseriformes > Anhimidae > Chauna > Chauna torquata. The sequence continues at coordinate 161,388 of VXAL01006945.1, forward strand.
CGTAATGGTTCCTTGCTGCTGGAGTCATGGTCTGCTAGTGTGTGCGCTTAGCTCTGCATGGTCTTAATTCTGCTGGGATTTTAGGACAACCACAGTTTCGGTTCACTTTACTTATGACTGTGGCAGATGTTGTTGAAGAAAGTGTTTTGATTGCATAACACTAAATAGCAGTTGATCCATCACCTCACTTGGCTCTCTTCAGCTTCTTGCGATAGTTGACCTTTAAATAAAACTTTGTGGGGCTATGGCACAGTTTGCGTTGTGACAGGTATAAGCTGGGTTCCAGCTGGGCCTCATGTGCTAGGTATATGCAACAGATATGGTCTGGGAAGGCTGGTGGTGATCGGTTTTGATGGATCACACACATTACACTGGTACCTATCTCATTTTCCAGGACCTCTTAATTGTTATAGTTGGGTGCCAAATAAAAAGATCATAGAGATGTAAAGCACATACTTGTATAATGTCTTTCATTATTTTGGAGTTGCAAATAAGTAAGGAGGGAAGTAAATGGAACAAATACTTAAGAGAATTTGTGTTTTATGAGCAGTCTTTTACAGCAAGATTTAAAAAACAAACAAACGAAATAAATCAGATGCAATCCATGACTTAAGCACATGCTGCATGTTAAGTGTGCTGAGCAAGCCCCAGTGGGGTTCCTAATGGGATTCTTTGTGGTACATAACGTGAGGTGTGGATGAGGGCATCTGACAGAGGTCCAAGCTCAGAGTCATAGGTTATGGGCAAGTCCTGATCCAAAAACGCTACCAGGACAGTGGGCCAAAGCTGACCCACAGTGTTCCTTGCAGGGTTTGCTTGATGTGTTGAAATGCTCCATGAAGCAGCTGCATGGTTTTGGGGTGCTCCAAGAACGGCCAAAGCATGCTCTTGGCTGCTGGCTATTTACTTATTTCTTTATGAACAAAATAATATGGCAACTTTATTGCTCTAGAGAGAGGACAGAATGGTACAAAACTCAGTATAAGCACCAAACGACACAAACAGCTGGGGAGTAGTGCCGCACAGGCTGCTTTATTCAGAGCCATATCTCAGTGAAAAGGTTGTGAAGGAAGCAAAACCTGCCAAGAGTTGCAGTGGGAGGAGCAGCCTGTCTAGCCCGGGCTGAGCAGGAGGAGCTGACAAATGTAGGGAAGAGGCAGCTGGCTGCCTCGTAAGTTCATCCTAGGAACTACTGCTTCTTTAAAAAAAATATTAATAAAAAGTGAATCAAATTATATAAACAAAAGGCAGTTTATGTACTGTGTTTGGCAGTTAAAGTTATAAATGCAGCTTCAAGAGGAGATGCAGATCACTGGAGACAAACATGGTATTGTCGCAGTGGAACAGGTGAGTAACTCCAGAAGAGATTCCTGTACAAGCTGCTCGCTTGTTTGGGTCAGCCCTTCAGAAAGGGAATTCAAGTGGCAGAAATTTGTGAGTCTTGACAAGTTTTCACCATGCTAACTGGAAGAAAGGGTGTTTCTTCTGTGCCTCAGCTGAAGGCTTATAATTGCTAGAATTGCAGTATGGCACCTGGGAATATGCACGCGTAGACTTTGGTCTAGAGTTGAGTGGGCCAACCTGTACCGGGCGTAGGTACTGGTCTAGTGGTGCAGCGGTTGTGCACGCGAACTCCAGTGGTGTCTCAGGGTTGGGTCCTCCAAAGCTGGTGCTGCACATGGTGCATGGACTGAGGCCGCTGCCTTAATTCTGGTCTTACATGCTTACCATCCCTGGAAGTCGCTTATATTTCTGATTTTATTCTGTTTCCTGACAGACAAGCTTTGGTGTCGTGTCCTGTATCGATTAGACACAGATGAGATTTAGCTTATTGGGGTGGGTTGTACTTAGCTCAAAATTCCTGGACTGTAGTTCAGCTTTAGAAAAACAGCTTGGTGAAATCTATTACATAAACTGCTTCAAACGCTTCAGGAATTGAGGGCAACACCAACCTGGGTACCTGGAGGAAGCCTGAGGCAGCCCGACCCCTCTTTACTGATCATTCTCTGCCCTGCACTGTGTGTCACCACCAAGTTTGGGTCCTCCTCTCACACCTTTTTTTCTTGTGTTTATCAGCTGAAATGACAGGCCAGCACATTTTTTAACTGTGCTATGCCCTCGGTGGCATGTCAGTGGTTAGCCTAGAGCAGCTTCTGCCTTTCCAGCCTGGGTGGCTGCGGTGTATGCTCCCCAAGTGCTGCAAGCCGTGGACATGGAGATTTGCTCTCTCCTTGTCTCTCCAAAGCTGTTTGCTCTGCCCCTGGACTGGGAGACCAGCATGATTTTGGGGTATGTACCCCTGTGAGTGCAGCAATGCCGTACCTCCGAAGCCCATGGTAAGTTCAGCTCCGTTGCAGAGGGTTTGCAGAACCACCGTGGGCTTTGCCAAATCCTTCCCTTTCTGCTGTTAGGGCTGGCAGATGAGTGTGATTAAAAATAGATCTGGCTGCTAACTGTTTGAATCCCCAGGTGGCTGAATTTCCATGTAATAGGACTTTCACCATGATTTATCTGCTTGGGGTGTATCAGTGATGAAAAGCCGTCTTTCTGCAATCACAGTTTTATTCATCATGTTTTGTTTCTGCAGTTGCTCAGCTTTTATGTCACTCATCTTTGCTAGTAGGTGGCTTTTGCTACTGTAAAATTTGAGGAACTCTATTGAAGAGAAGCTATATTCCTTTATTGCACCTGCCATAGTACGTCTTTTCCTTCCTTTCTTCCGCTCTTGCTTTTCTCGTACCACTTCAGACTTTTGAGGAAGCTGATTTCAAACTCATACTGGTGCGGCGACTTGGCTGGTACTAGCAGTCGATATGACCCGTGTTTGTCCCTCGAGGTGTGTGACATCTGCTTGTGTAATGTTTATAAAACCAGGATACACAGAGGAACTTTTTTCCCCTCCCCTTTTCCAAGTAAAGTTTCAGCCTTGGACCTCTCTCCTCTCAGGTACACCAAGGCATTGCAGCTCTGAAAAGGTGTTGTGTGAGTTTGAAAACGCAACGTAATTTGCACGTAGGGTTTCTGCTGGTGTGCCACCTCACCCTGCTTTACCAGCCTTTTGAAGAACATGACAAGGAAAGTATAAAATAGTTTATGAAATATTTTTATGGAAACTACAAGCATTTTGACATAGACCCATATTTTTTTTACTTTCTTCCTATAACTTAGCTTAAACTGTTCACTTTTAGAAAGTGCATACATTATAAAGCTGTATTATTCTGTTTTTATATCCTTTGCATATATTTTGTATGAAGCTTTTATACGCAGACAGTTTTTTGACACAGTTAACTTCCTGTGTTATTTTCTTCGGAGCTGTGAGATTCTGAATGAACATTCCTCCTGTTTCGTGAAGCATCTTGCCTTTGTTAGCATATAATGTTTCTGCAATTCATTAAGCTTTATAAGAGTTTCTTCATACTGAGTGAAAAGAATTGCAGGTATTTCAGGAATCTATGAATAGCTATTTCATAATAAAGGGCTAGTAAGAGAGAAACATTTTTTCCTGGTAATCTGAGTTTCAAGGTATGCGAGTACTAAGAGCTCAGTGTTACGGTCTCCTTGCTAAAACTTGATACTTCAGCTGGATAAAAGAAAGCTGTAGTCTTCGATGAGATTGTGGAGAGAGAAAAATACAGATCTGTGCTGTGTCAGAATATTTCTTGGCACAGAAGTGAGTGAGCACCGAATTCTCTTTATCTGATATGGTAGTGACATGACAGCAGCGTTACCTTCAGTGTGGCCAAGAGCTAGAGTAGGAGGAGGGTGGCTGGATAACAAGTCTCATTTAAACGCCTGTAAAAAGCAAGTAAGTAAATTAGTTGCAAATCCTATAGTGTGCTACAAGTCTGTCTCTGGTAAGGAGCATTAAGTAATTCTGCTCTGGAAAAGACATCTTGGAATGATCATTTTGCCTCTTAGAAAAGTAATTCTTCTAGATTTGCTTTCTTCTGTGTAGTGAATTGCAGGAGCTGTGCTGTAAGAGCCCTTCAACCTTAATGCCTTCCTTTTAGGAAGTGGTATTGCTAATGGGAAGTTGTACAGATTAGGTTATATCAGTGCCTGGTTTCTATCAAACAGCTTGGCAGGGATTGCTGCGTGTTCTGCTAATAGATTAGGTTCTCTAAGGGTGTATCTTTAAAAGCACAATCTCAAATGAGATGCTATAGGATGACTTTTGTTTCATGACCGTACTTGAGAGTATTGCCTTTAAATCATGGAGGCTTATTGTGCTTCAGTTTACTTATGTTTAATTTTTAAGCAAGGATTCCCTTGAGCCATGTTCTCAGTTTTACTTAAGCCACATAATAAGGTAAGTATCAGATGAGGATGATTATTTAACAGCTATGGATTTTCACAGTATAATTAAGGTTAATGTTTTCCTAAACTTATTTGGTTTTGTATCTTTTTCAATTAGCGTCCAGTATAAAAGATAGGTTTTTAGGCTACTTCTGTTCTAATTTTTTTTTTAGATGTGATTTAATTATTTCTGAGGGGAGAAAAGCTCTCTGGTTTGTCTTCGATATTTCAGCAACCTATACACTTACAGGAATACGCACAGTCCTGTGCGCTGGTGTGCTGTGGGTTTCATTAGAGGTGCCAAAGAGGGGACAATTCTCAGGCAGGAGTGCCAGCAAAATAAAGCTCTTTTTTTACTCTTGTCAGCAGCCTTAGGCTTTTGCTGTTGAGGAAAGTTACCACAAAATAAATAAGTCTAAATTTATGCTCGGTGCTTATCCTATATTGTTTTTAAAAATAACATTCATTCCTTCCCAAAGTAAGAGAGATTCGATTTAATGCTGCTGGTTCAAGGTATATTGTCTTTATCAGCAAGACACAGGCACATCCTGCCCATGTATTTGAAAGGAGTAGAAACACTTACATGATGTCTCGCTTCACACATGAGAGATTTTAGGCCCAGAAAGTAGAGTTCATTGAGCAAGTTTAAACTGAGAACGTGTTTTCTGCTTTAAAATGACGGAATGTGCATGGAGTGTGCGCCTTGCTAATGACTTCTAGTTATCTGTTACTGTTGTTGTTGCAGCAACTACACTTCGTGTGAAAAATCCAGGAAAAGTAGAAGTATCTGAAAGTTTTCTAAACCAGATAAAGATAACATAAAATCTGTTTCCCCTGCAGCCCATGTTCTGATCCTCAAGCTGTCATGAGGAGTTTGTATATTGCTTTCTGTTCCTTACGAGACGTACTTGTATTAGAAAGAAATTAAAAACCCCTGTGGGAATGCCTGTTTTGTTAGGTAGCTGTCAAACCTTTCTAGTTGTATATGCAGGAAAGCTTACGTGTTACTTGCATAAAAGTTAATTGCTCCTATGTTTAACTTAATCACAGACCTCAAGAGTAAACAGGAATTAAAATCTGGAACTTTTCCTTCCTTGGTGGTGGTTGGATTTTGTGAGGGTTTGGGAATTTTTTGGTGTATAGAGCTTTATTTTTTCTAAAGCTGTCCTTTCATCCCATTTAGAATCATTGCAACAGAGCAAAATGCCTATTTTTAATACAAATGAGTGCGGTATGGAATACAGTTTTGCTTTTTTTTCTTTTTTTTTACTACCTGTATAAATTGCGTTCTACATGTCATGCTGCAGTGTGTTAGTAGGCAGTCTGATTTATGCTTGAAGAAAAATACCATTGCAAGTGTTTTTGAGAACCTGGGAAGAAAGGAAAAAGGTAGTCTTTCTTGTTAGCTTTCAGTGGAGTGCTCTGAAACGCTTGGCCTTCAGTCAGCAGAACAAAAGCCCTCTTGTTGGTTTATGAGTTTTGGGGTGTGCCTGCACCCTAGAAGTGTCTTAATAACATTTATCTTGGAAGGTTTATTTGGAGCTTTCATCAACGCCTTGTTGAGGAGGGGAGAGCTATCATCAGCCCCCCTCTCTGGCCAAAGTGTGATTTAATCCAGCCGAGAGGGAAACCTCAGCAATAACATGTCAGCCTTTGCAAATCCCGCCTGAACCTGTCTTTCTGGCCTTGAAGAAAAAGTGAGTAGTTCACCAAGATTTTCCATTAATCTCTGCAAAGATATTGCTGGTGAGCTGTACAATGAGAAACTCTGGAAGTAGAAGATCTACAGGTGTTTTAATACCACCAGCAGCCAGCTGGTGATGCTTCACTTTGCTGTCTTCAGCTGCCTGTCTGATATAGGATCCAGTTCAGGACTGCAGCCTGCAAGTTCTTTCTAAAGTCCTTTGAAGGCTTTGCTTGGTTTTGCAAGAGGACCACGTAGCTGAAAATGTCTGAAAAGCTATATGTAAATCTGCATAAATCTCCTTGTAGCTACGTGCGTTGAAACAATAGTAAAGCTTGCTCCAAATCCGAGTGTTTTTTCTAGCTTCTATGTCATAGGTATGACTAATGTGACAACATCTTCTAATCCCATGCCTGTGTCTGAAGGCATAAGACTGGAAATGATTTTCTTTGTAGCTGTGGAGCACAGGGCTTGTGAAAACACTAACCTCACCGCAGGGCCAGGAGAGCACAAGCCTGGTAAGAAGGATGCCCTCCTCTTTTCCACCATGCCCTCATTAGCTTCTCACTGTGGCAAAAGGGAGGAGGGTTGTCCCTTCCAGAAGAAGCTGTGACTGCTGTAGGACCCTGTGCTCCTACAGTCTCAGACGTGGATGCCTCAGAGGAGGCAGAAGGTGAGAACTTAAGGGTCTGTAGAAGAGCTCAACGTGGTGCCACACAGCTTAGACGTGCTTCTTCACTGGCACGGGAGCTGTTGCTGGTTCTCAGGGTCTTTCCCATGGCAGCAAGGGGAACAAGTTAAAGTGACTGTAAGTTGTGATGAGGAAGGTAAAGATTGAGATTCTCGTTTTTCCTGGTTGTTAGGAGAATTGTCCAATAGATTTGTGTGGCAAAGACTTTACTGTTCTCTCTTCTATAAGCAACAGCTTATTTAAATTAGCTTTGAAGGTCTGGAAACTTTCGTTTTCTGTGCTTAGCATTTTTAGTTAAAAAGGCAATCTGAGAGGGGGGAAAAAAAAATCTTGATAGTATTTCTTGTATCAGTATAATTGTATTGCACACATGGAATACGAATGTCTGCGTTGATGACTGCTGCTGTGAGGAATGCTGGGTTTGGCCTAGACTTTGTTGTGCTGACCATGCAAGGAGCTTCTAAGTGGTTGAAGTGGACTCTGGAAGACCTGTGGGGTGACGTCCTGGAGTGCTCTCCAAAACTTGCCCCGCTGTGCAGGAGTTGCTGTCACTGACAGGTTGATAAACTGGCCTTTGCTCGTGTTATATTCAATATCTGTGTTTAGGGAGTGTGTACTGAGGTTACAAAGCTGAGTGCTTGTAGTGGGTTGACCTTGCTGCCACTGACATCAGTGAGATTGGGCATCAATGAGATTGAAAGGGAGACGTGTGATTTATTTGCCTCTGGGTGCTTAAACAACAGTACCTAGGACCCTTGTGTTAGCTTAGACCAAATGAGACTTAAAGCACTTCTGGGAAAGCCGACCTTGAGCAAGTGCTTTGGCATATAGGAGTTGGACTTGATGATCCTTGTGGGTCCCTTCCAACTTGGGATAATCTAGGGTTCTATATAAACTTGGTTATTTATTACCAAGTTTTATTGCTATATTACCATAAAGCTTGTGATGTCTTGTGCTGGAAAGGCTTTGCTATTCCAGACATCACTGAGGGTTTTTTCTGTTGGAAGTTAAGACGCCTATATTTAGGCATCTACTTGCAGACACCCATGTGTGGGCCTCATGTTTGAGCTCCCCCTTCAGCCAGCAGGCCTGGACACTGCTTCTGCATTGGTTCAGTTACCTGATTTTAACTTCTTGTGCCATTTGGGATACCGTCAGGCACCGGGGAGGGCTGCACGACCCCAGATGGTGTGATGGGACCTGCAGGAGGCACGTATCCTTCTGGAGCAGGAGCTGGAGGCAAGGCAGGGCACCTGGGCATCCCAAGCAGGACTACGTGCCTGGGGTTAGGAAGCTGAACTGGACCCTGGGCTCCACTGGCCATAGTGACTACAGTGACTAGATTTCCAGCAATTAAAATAGGATTTTAGACACTGAGCTCAAGGTAAATGCCTGCCTAAAAGTCGATATCTTTGCCTGAAAGTGAATCCCACACTTTGTGCCTGGCCTGCTGGGCGGGCAGTGGAAGCTCCCCAGGAATGGGTTTCAGATTTTCTATACTTTTTTTTTTTTTTTTTCCCTATCGCTGAAGAACAGTGATGGTGCTTCAGCTTGGGGCCAGGAAGCACGCCGATATCCTGTAATTGCCTCTCAGACATTAGCTGGGAAGTGGCTTTTGTATAATTGTCTTGTTTTGTTCTCGGCTTGTTTGTTCCCACAGACTCCTATTACGCTAGGACAATATGTCCCTCTCGGAAGGTATTCTAAGCCACTGTAAGGTAATTTCATCTTGCTGACCAGGACACCATTGTTTGTAAGTGCATTATATGCAGGTATCCTTAGGGGGCTTGCACACCGTGTGGGCATTTATCAATAGCCTGACTCAAAAGAGAAGAAGGTGGTACAGGAGCAGGAGTGCTGTCTTACGCTGAGGGAATAGGTTCTTGTTGTCCATAGGCAGAAGAGGTGTATAATTACCAGAAACTGCGAGCACTTTTTAACACAAGTGCATCTCACATTTACAGGTTGGCCTTAGGTCAATTTTTCTGGTATTCTGTAATTGATAGGTACACAATGCTCTTACCAAAGAGCATTACTTATATTTATGGTCCATGAAGGATTTAGTAGGTAAATGTTGCTAAAATGATAATCAGAATTTTTAACTGCAGCAGTTTCCTGCCATGCAATTCTGGTTTGATTCTTTTCACCGCTAGCAAACTCCATTAGTTTCTCATTTCACACCTGGGAGGTTTCTCATGCTAACTGTGTTGCTGAATTTCAAGAGGCTGTCTTGCTTGTGTTTGGATGCCTCTTACTGCCTCTGATTTTTTTAGAATGAAGCTAAATTTACATAGGAAAGAACTGTGAATTTTGGACAATTGACTGGTTTCTGTCTCTTTGCAGGATAGATATGGGATGTTTAATTTTCATCCTTAATAGATTACACTTCATTCTCATTGTGCATGAGAAAGCAAAATATGCTTACGCAGTCTCCAGGTTTTATATAGCATTACATCCTTCCGAGATAACGCAAGTCTAAATAGTCACGTACCTTGTGGATTTTGATTACTGTAACGCACTGTAGCTACTCCATTGATTTTGATTCCTTTTTATTTTCGAAGTGGCGTTCGGATAATCTTATTTCTAAAGCAATGCATCCAATGTGCACTCCCGTGTACACAGTGGATGGTATTGAGGAAGGATCTGATATATGTTACCATTTGTTTAATGGCTATACAGGGTAGAATTAACAACTGGAAGAGAGTTGTAGTGCTCCGAGTGTGACACGATATAACTTTCATAGCAGTCATCAGAAGACTATAAGCAGCATTAGAAGGTGTAAAAAGTTTAACTGTAAGAATTTTTTCTGGCACATAGTACTGTGCTAATTAGCCAGCAGAGCTGGTTTTCTATACAGCCAGGTCTGCACGTTTAGTTGCAACACAGTGATGTTTGGGTGTTTGGGTAGCGCAGAGCTGCAATAACTGCTGTTGTACATGGCCAGAGAAATACAGGCTTTCCTTGCTGAAAGAAGTCTGCAGTCAGCAATTATGCTGTGCTTGCTTTTTCTTCCTTCCTTACAAGCATCCAGAGAAATGAGCACCCGCTGCCCAAGTCCAGGGACAAGTCACCTACTCTGTTGGGTTATACTGTGTCATTACCGATAAACAGAGATCTCTTCTTGGAACCATCAGCTGCAAAAGTATGGGTCTGTGCTCTGAAGTCATAGGGTTTGGGTTTTTTTTCAGTGCAGCTTACGGCAGCACTGAGATACTGAGGTTTCTTTCCGAGCCTCGTAAATGCCTTGTTGTCACAGTAATTGTTCCCTTGGAAAATGCAGAAGATTTGCTGGCTTTGCAAAGTGTCTCTCTGCTGTGTTATTTCAAAACTCATTCAGACCAACTGGAACCTGACTTTATAGGTGCCATTTCAGTCAGAGATTGACACCCTTGTTTAACTTGTGTCAGAGGGACTGTTCAGCTGTTAACTGTTGGTTTGCATCTATGCAACAGGAATTTTGCTGTCTGTGTCCTGTGGCTCCCGAGGATTATCTTTTTTTTTTGGCTCCTGAAAATCCGATTAAGCACTTCCTGAAGATGCTAAAAGCTTTAGAAGGCACACATTCTCTCTGGATGTTTTCATTAATAAGTTGGTTTTAGTTGGAGGAGAGCTGTCTGAGTTCAGATATCTAAAACCAGGACTGTGAGCAGCCATTGATTTGTGGAAAGAGCTTGTGGTCCTAAATTTGGCTGCTCTGAACTGAAGCTATATGCCTGAAATACACAGTGACTCTGTCTCCCCATCTCCTTAGTCTCATCTGAGAGCACTGCTCTATTAAAGCCTTAAAACTGATAATCTTGCACAAGGCCAGTGGCTTCAAAATGAGAGGTAAAGTCTATCTTTAGTGATTATGCTAGTTGTATAAGTGATATTGAGATGGAAACAAATGGGCACGAGAGTTGACTTTGTTGCCATCTGACAAGCAGTGCCTTGTGGGCACTCTAGGCAGCTCTGCAATCCCAGAAGCTTGCTCCACATCTCTCATTTCACCTCTTGGACTGCAGTGCTCAGGTACCAGCTGTGCTCCTGTAAGTGGCCACGGGCTTTTGGTAAAGCCACGGTCTGGCTGATGGACTTACGGTAATGACTTTATGAAATGCCTTTGCTTACAAAATCCAGTTATCCAAGTCCGTTGCCAGCGTGTGTTTGCCATGGCATACCACAGGACATGTGGCAGTTCCTCCTTGGAGAGTCACTTTGATCCTTCGCCTTCCTGTGCCAAGCAGAGAGCGGCACAGTGAGGAGGAGCCGATGCGGTTTGAAAAACTCCTTTGGTTTCATCCAAGGCTATGTTTTAGGCCAAGGCACTTTCCACCAGGCCAGCTGAAAGCCCCATCCCATGCAGGAGCCACCATCGAGCTCGGGTGGCTGCTGAGCAGCAGATGCTGTGAGAAGCAGTGCCCTTCTGCTGGGCTCCCTGTCCGGACCAGCCGTGATGCTGAGCGCTTGCCAGAAGCTCCAGGTTTATTGGTGAATAAATACATGGGGCAGAAGCTGCCTTTAAATTAGCTGTCAGCTGAGATGTGTGAAACCAACCACTGATGTCCCAGTCCTAGAGAACTAGTTTCACCTTTGCCGCATCTCAATTAAATGGCATAACTCGTGCATTGGTGGGACAACCTGTCAGCCCCAGCCAAATGAGGCAAGAGGCTCCGCCACATGAAATCCTTGCTTTGGGGAGAGGATGAAGGGATGGACAGGTGACAGATATTAGTCATGTGCTTTATATACCATGTCGGAGAGCACCGTGCAACAACCTCTGCACAACAGAGTAAAGGAACATTGAAAAGCTCAGCATTAATCCACCCTGGAAGGAGCGCAAGGCTTGGTCCTGTGTCACTGTGCAGCTGCAGAAGTAGGGCAATCCAGGTGCGACCAGCCACAAGGTGCGGCGAGCCCCTGCAGCTGCCTGTCGTCAGCTCTGGCCTCATTGCAACCCCAGTCCCCTGGCTTGGCCAGAGGGCCCGTGTCTCCTTCTTGGCCTTCACCCACTGACAGGGAAGCTGCTCGTGTTCCCTCCGGCACGCACGTCAGCCGTGTGCCCGCATAGCTGTTGCTAGCCAGGTCTGCGTAGCTCTGCAAGTGAGGGATGCTTACATCTTAACAAAAACGTGTCAGCACGGATTAGGTTGTTAAAAGGAATGAAGTAAGCCTTTGAATCCCCAACATGACAGTCTTAATCCTGGAGTCATTACAACATCAGGCAACAAGTCTGGAAAAGCCACGGAGTTGGAGGCTGCTGCCCAGCGTGGCCGCAGCCGGAGCAGCCCCGCTCCGAGGGGCCACTGCTGCCTCCTGCTCCCTCCCGCAGTGCTGGGGTTTCACAAGGAGGGAAGATGAAGATAGGCTGCTCTCTTTTGGCAAAGCCACCGTGCGTTTGTTTCAATAATGCATCCAGAAGGGAAATAATGTGGCAAATAGCTGCCGTAACTGGGACGTTTATGGTATCTTCTGTGCTTTGCTTTGGAAATACAAGCCTGAGACCTGACGTGTGCTGGGATCACTGTGAATGCAGACTGAATCTGTGATTAATTCATCTTTAGCTTTAGGGTATAAAAGGGGAGTATGTGCCCTGGAAATTTTTCCAGCTGCTTACAGAGAAGGAATAATGAAAGTTCAGCATTGAGATTGATTGATTACTCGCAGATTATAGAGCAGTAATTGCAGACAGTTTTACTGTTAAACACTGCTTGGTATTAAACCACTTTTTATCGCAGACTAGGAAGGCAGATGTCCATTTAATCTGTTTGGCTCCTTCAGCGCTGCATAATGTCATGAATGACAACCTTCTCCAGTAAAATGGAAACCTTTTGGCTGCGTGTTCCAGTGGAGCACGCCTGGAAGTGAGTGAGCAGCTTGTTCCGCCGAGTGAGTCATGGGTGAACGTGAGCTTTACTTTAGATGATCGGGTTGACTATAAATCAGTAATAGGATGTTAAATTGATTTCCTGAGATAGTATAAAGTGGAGAACTGGTGTGAGGTATCCTAAACTATCCCTTTGTTTGCATCAACCTTCTGTATTGGTTTAAAAAAGAAAAAAAAAAAAAAAAAGCAGCACAGACTGTATGTACTGAGATGATGTGGTCAAATTTATAAGTGACACTTCTATATTTTGTGTCAGCAAACACTGAAGGAACACTTTCCATTTTTTGTTACCTTCGGATTGCAGCTGTAATGAGCACAAAGAGTGGAATAGCAGAACCCCTTCATCTCCACAAAATGGGATTTCTGAAAAATGGGTCCCATTCGCTGGACTACACTTGCTGGACTTGCTGCGGAGCCATCCCAGACTGGGCGAGGAGAAGTTAATTTCCCGCGTGTGCGTGCCCGGGAACAGCTCGCTGGAAACTTCTCATCAGCTTTCCAATGACAATCTGGGCTTTTCACTGTGCATGCAAATTATGTGCAACTTCAGACTGGCTCTAGTGGGAAAGAAATGAAGAAAAAGCATTGTTTGTCCATGCTGCAAAGGCTGGCAGCGGCTCGCCCGGAGGATCGTGTTGGGCTCCCAGCGCCATTTGCTGCCTGCTTGAAGCTGGTGGCTGCTGAGCTGGCGTGTGCGACGAGTGGCAGCGTCCCTGCCGTCACCCTGCCAGGGGCCTGGTGGCTCTGGAGCAGTCGGCTGCAGGGCAGGTTGGGTTTACCTGTCCTGGATATAGCAGGTTGGATGTACCTGTCCTTCTCCCTGCTGTTCGATGGTCTGCGTTGGAAGCTGGAAGAACATCCATAGCAGGCTTCAAGCTGGGAAGTGTTAGGCTTGCGGAACATTGCCTGTTCCTTGTTTTTAAAATTGCAAACAGTCTAATGAAGAAAGTGGTATTTGGGTAGAAAATAAAGAGCAAGCTCTTGCTTCACAGCAGACCGAGGAGCCACTGAGCAGATGGGGCTGTTGACAACGCCTTGTGGCTGTTGCCTCACCCTGGTAATTGAAAACTGAAGCATTGTGCTGCAGCTTGTTTTCTCCTGCCTGTGCTATTTTTTGGATTTATGTCACTTTTTGGTGTTCTTCCTCGTAACTGTTCATTTTTTCCCCTTCAAACTAATTTTAAAAGAGTGGAGTAGAGGCTTGTTAAGTCTTTTGGTTGCATAACCTGCTGTATTTGAGCCATAAGCCAGTAATCTGCTCTTTGAGACCATCGCACATTTCCCCTGGGGACTGCAGCATGAGTATATGTGTGTGCACACGTAATTAATGGAGGAGGGAAAATTACTGCCAGGAGTTGAACGAGGGCCTTTATTCTCCAGAAGGGATAGTGCTCTGTCAGTCTGGTAACTGAACAGTTTCAGCACAGCAAACTCTTGGGGTGTCAGGGTAGCTTGATAAGCCAATTCTTCCGTATGTGAAGTGTAGCTATGTATTGCATTGGATAAGTATTTTTCGTTTTTGTGGGATGAGTCCAGTATGGACTCATTTTAAAAAAAAAATAAAAAATAAAAAAATTGAATGGGTTGATGGCTCTACTTTATTGAAATGCCAGTAGCTGTTCCATTCTTCTGTCTAATGATCGTTGTTTATTGTGTCAACATGAAGTCAAATGAACTTCTGAGTGACTTTTAAGAAAAGACGTCAGTGACAAACATGAACAGAGTTTTCAGCAGAAATGCTCTTCACTTTCTCAGTTCTCAAGTGCTTCCTGGTCATCTTCTGTCCTCATTCAATTACTGTCCTTGAAAATGGCATATGAAAGTATCTTTCTAATCTCTTCTGTCTGTTCAAAGTGCATAAATAAGAGCTGCTTGCAATGATGTAACATGCTGCAATTGCCTCCTAACAATTTTCTTCCCCAATATATCATATAACACAGTCTCCATTTATGTTATTTGCAGAATTGTATTTATCAACAAGTTCTTGATCTAATTTGCTGATGTCTGTTTATCAGAAAACCTGATTTACACAATTCATGCTCTGCTCTGTAAGGAGAGGTTTACTCTTGATCCAAGTCCAACTGTCTAATCTGAAAAGAAGTCAAATAAGTTGTTATTGTAAGAGAGAAAACTCTACAGTTTACAATAAAACTATGTTACAGGTGCATTCTTCTATTTCTCTGTATAGAAGTGTATGTTAAAAATGTAGCTTTGCAAAGCTCTGACATAAAGCAGTCCTTGACTATTCTATTTTCTTAGATACACATATGCAAATGTACTAGTAGTGTTGTGGCAGTGCAAAACTCGCGGTCTTGCTGTGGCAGATGTTCAAGTTTTGCCATACGCTCTCTCTAAGCAGGGTCTTTACTCTTCCCCTGTTTGTCCTCAGATTTGTTTTTAAGCTTCCAGAATTCACGGAAGTGAACAGGTTTGTGTGAGGTCAGGTTTATTAAGTAGCTGACATCCTTAATGCTTAGGCTGATGAAACCCCTTTTTGTGTTTTTGTTTGTTTGTTTTTGTTTTTGTTTTCCATTTCAGAGTGCTGAGTGACCCTTTTTTACTGAAGCAAAATACAAGAACTAAGAAGTTTTCTAATGCCGTTAGTGTAGCAACCTTTTCTTTTGTTTGCAGAGGAAAAGCAGTGTTTTGAATTAAACTTCAGTTATTAATCTGGGCATAGCCTTGTAAAGTAAAATTGCTTTGGACGTATCTACAATCAGTCCTTAAGAGAATGTGTTCATTTGATTGACAGCTACATGGAGCAGATTGTGCTGTATTTCTGAAGCAGAACTGTTAGAAAGAAAAGAAGTTGCAGATAATAGGAATACATTTGTGCTGTATCTAAGACAATTCAAGGTTGGCAGGTTACTTACCCATTATGTTCACTATTTTTACCAACACCTAGCTATGTTAAGGAAAATAGAGATGCCAACGCTGAATTAGTTGCTTCTGTAAAACATTAGTTAAAAGGTGTTCTGGTGCTCGCAAACTTAACTGAATTGATGACTTAGAAAACATTTCTTCTTTTCATTCACTCAGCAAACTACAGATTTAATATGGGAATACCAGTTCTGATGACACCAAGGGTCACTGGCCACACTGGCTTTCAAGATATGAAACTTAGAAGTGAAAGGATGGGCTTTTGTAGATAGCACGCAGACTCGCAGGCAAACAGCCCTGGCAGCTAAACCATCCTCGTTGCAGCCATTTCCCTGCTCTTGCATTTGCTGGAGGATATTGCTGTTGAAGAGCAGAAAGTGCTCCTCAGCCATCATGATTTACATGCTTATTTGATGCTGTGAAGTGCTGTTGATATGAAACCCAAGAGCACTGCTGATACAGCAGTGCATAAAGCACAGCTCCAGGGCAGCGGGCAGACGTTCGGTTCAGCGGTCTCAGCAGTGGGTTGTGACCTTGGTGGGCAGACCCATGGGAAGAGCATTCGCTCAACCCCAAGCCCGGAGTTGCTTCCCCAAACAGACTCACCATATTAAGTATTTCTGGTAACTGGGAAGGTAGAGAAAGCGTGGATGTGCCTTGATAATTTGAGAGGGGAGGTCTCAAGGCATGCCAGGCTAGGAGAATAGGCTGCTCGCCATAAGTTACAATTCAAGGAAGACTGCTGTGCTAGCGCTTGGCTTCTTGGCTCATACCTCCAGGCACAAGCCTGCAGAAGACTGTGAGATTGCTTTTTGATGTGCAGGGTTGAGGTTTGCTTTTCCTACCATGCCACAGAAATATGGTCCTCAAACTGGCGACCTTTATCTGATAAGGGGTTTAAGAATAACGCTTAGTGTTTGGTTTTTTGAGTTTGAAGTATAAGAAATTTACCTTTCTTTTTCCTCTTCACTTCCTCACCTCCCAGCCAGGTGATGTGTTTTCTTACTGAGCAGGTAAATGCATTTGCTAGCTTCTGTTTCTCTGCAATAGATATTAAAAAAAAAATGTGCAAATTAACTTGCATGCTCCAGAAAAAATGTGGTTTTGGTCTGTTTCTTCGACTGTGCATTCATGTTGCCCCCTCACAGGAAGCAGCTAAGTTGGTTAGCCAGACTCCTGGCAGCACTGCAGTGATCTGCAGGATATTGGAAGCATATCAAGAAAGTGGAGGGGAGGGAAAAAAAAAAAAAAAGTAAAATAAAGATGGAACTTGACAAACCCCTTTCTGGTTTCCGCTTAGTACCTCCCCATTTTGTGCTGTATTGTAAGCAGGGCTTTAGCAATAATACAGGCAAAGCCTAACAAAGAGACTTGCTTGCTGGCAGAAAGTTGCTTAAAATAACTTACTGAGGATAAAGAGGCTGCCCAGGTCAATAATGCTGTGAAATCCTCAATGTGCAACAGCTCCAGGAGGTTTTGTAGGCACATGGATTTTCAAAAGCTTTGGACTGTTGATCAGGCAGTAAAGATTGCAGAGTGCTGCTAACCTTGCATTGATGGTGCATGGACATTTTTAGGAAGAGTCAGTGTTTGGCTGTAGAAATAGTGAAATCCTTGCTCCCTTCAGAACTCTGATTTAAAGTATGAATGCTACGAAAAAAAAAGAGGGAGAAAAAAAAAGAGTTGTTGAGTTCTTTGTTAACAGATATTAATACAATTAAGAGTCTTTGTTGTGTTTTACTCTTCAGTCAGGTCTAGGACTATCAAAAATGCTGTGAAACAACTTACCCGGCTTACTTTCCTTTAAATCAAAGGAAGCAAATTTCCCTTCATTATGAATGTAATTCTTTTTCTTCTAGTTCTTGCAGCATTATTTTTAAAGCATCAGCTGAAGGTAATCTATATGAAACAAGCTTATTTCAGCCAGTTTTCATTAAAGGTAGGTGTTCATGATAACTGGAAGGAACTTTGTTATCAGTTCAGTGGTTCTCCAAGTAAAGCAGCAGCTTTCTTGCCTGTGCTTTAAAATGAAAAATTATCAGGCACTGTTTGGAGGGCGGTCCCTTATGTAATTCCAGTTGAAACTTTTAATTTGAAAAATTCCTATATATTCACAGCAGACTACCTCTGCCTCATTTTCTCTTCTTCCGTAGTTGATATGGGGTCAGCCAGCTGCAAAACCATGTAGGGAGAAATTCCTAGCAATGCGCTACAAATTCTCTTTTAGCGGTTCTGCTGGGCATATCTGTCTGGTTTCCAAACGCAACCCCGGGCTGCATTTGTCTTGAGAAGAAATTGTCCCCTTGGTTCCCTTGTCCAGACCAGTGCTGTGCTGCGAGCCTCAGGGAGCCTCAGGGGAGCCGAGGAGGGGGAACGGGAGGGGAAAACCCCTCTTCCTTGCCCCTAGCGCCTGGCTGGGAAGTTGGCTGGGGCTGCAGACAGGGAGCCGTGTCCCCCCTGGCCCATCCTGTCTGTCGCCTCTGGCTGAGGAGCCGGGCGGGCTTGCACGGGTGATGCAGCCTTTCCTTCTCCCTGGTGGAAGCAGGGGAGCCGTGCCTGAAGGGCAGCATGCCAGACAGAAGACTGTTCCTGAAGCCGTGCCGCCTGTGCAAGCTGCCGTACCTCTGATTTCACTCAACCGCTTTTATAGTAAAAGTTATTACAGTGATGTTTTATCCCATCTGAAGTACATTCATCTCTTATCTTCACACGCATCAAAGGGGATATGAACACCAAGCCTTTGTAGCAGAAGTTCAGTGAAGTAGGATGGGATAAGAGCACTGAATCCAACAACTTAATCTTGTAGACCAGTAAGATGAGTGGGTGTTAGACTGGTTGGCACCTGGAAGCAGCAATAAAGTCGTCTTTGTTGTCTTACAGTTTGGGGATCTGGGATACGAAGTGCTATCTCACGACGATGTTCCTGGTCTGTTTGTGCTTTCTGTTTGCTGTCTCTGTCCGAGAAGTCCGTACCAGCGGAAATGAGCAGTGATACCACTTGTCTGTTTGGCTGCTCTTGAGCTAATTTATCCCAGTTTTGGATTTACCAGTACTGCCAGAGGACAGAAAAACTGATCCCCCAGCTCTGTGCTTCCAGCCACCACCTACCTAGAGGTAGTTACCCAAACAAAAGCAGTCATAATCATTTCCATGGACTCAAGGAAGAAGACAGCGTACGGAGTGTGTTCTGCTGGTTAACGCAAAGTTCACATTAAGCTGCAGTTCAATTTGCATTTTACATCATTAGGCAGTACCATTTCTCGGTGGAAAATCTTCACTGTTTGTCAGCACCCAAAGTAATATAAAAGATGATGATTCGCTTTTTGTTTATTTGCTTTCCTAAGATATTTGTTTAAAAGGTGATTCTTTTCTCTCATGTTGAGGGCACAGCCTGCATATCCTGTTGAAACAAAACCAAGAGTATAGCATTTCATTTAAGCATTCTTAAAGCTTACTTGAGCTTTACTTTCCTTGAGTAAGAGTCTACTGAACCCAGGATATGGATGTGTTACCACCAGCATTCATCTCTGTTTTAGAGGATCCAGGATTTCTCTTAGTTTAGAGCAGTTTATGACCATCTTCTGAAATGTGTTGCATGTGTTTGTTGGAAGGAGGGAAATTCCTTCAGGTGATTGCTACGATAGCGCACAATTTTAGAAAGATCAAACAGATTTCAGATCTACCAGTAGCTGTTTTTCACCTGCAGAGAGCTTTGGTGGGATGTCACCAGAGTCTGCTGGCTATATCTGGCAAACAGAAATGTCCGCTGAGAGATCTGTGGACCTTGTTGTTCAAAGACTCCTTGTCTATTGAGTAATAGGTTATGCTTGCTCACTGTGCTGTGTTCAAGAATTGGAAATATGAGTCTTTAAACTGTGAAGCCTGATTCCTCATCACCTCTGACAAACTTCAGGTGCTATACATAACCTCTACTAGTAATATTTAAATAGTGTTCAATGTAGCTTTAATAATATATTTGTTTTATATGTAATCTGCCCATTCCTTCTAAAGAACTTTGATTGAGATAGTGTACTGCAAATTGTTGCTACTAATGGCAAAAATATCTTAATTTAAACGATTTCACATTAGTTGAATGTGGACTCCTCACATGGAGTTAGTTTGTTGAAATCCATGGACTGGAAAGGAATCGATATGAGGCTTTTGAAACTGGTGGAGGTTTGCAGTGCGCCACTGCGATTGATTACAGCTGCTTTTGTAGGGCTCTAAAAAGAACAATCTGTATTAAAAACATCATTCTTTGGTATGAGCTTGAACAGTTCCAAATAGGTTTCCATGGGGGCTGCCCTGCAATTTGACCACTTCAAGGGACTGCAGTAATCACCAGTGGGCCAGGGCAGTGAGGCAGAGGAAAGGCTATTAGGTGGGGAGTTATTGGCATGCATGCCAACGAGGTTGCCCTGGCAGCTTTAATCGTTCATCCACATTCTCGAGAGGAGGGAGGAAAATATGTGTTAGTTCTTCTGATTGATTAGGAAAAAGGATCAGTAAAGCATAAAAGGAGAAGGGAGGTGTGTGTGGAAAAGCCAGTGCACATGAAAAGCACAGACTGCTGCAGGTACGTGTAGTGATGACCTGGATACGAAAAGTTACCTGCATCTCCCATTAGTGTCAGGCTGGTGAGGAGTGATTCAAAGACACACTAACCTCTTCGTTCAGCATTTTCAAAGGAACGCATTCAGCTTCTTGGTCACGGCTGTGCCTTAAATTTAACCTGTCTGCGCATGGGCTGATGTGTCCTTAAGAAACTGATTAGCGTTTTGAGCAGTGACAACAATTTGCATGGTGTTTTTGATCCTATTTTTGGTGAAACTGATTGGTGCTTTTTGGAAAACGTGCAGAAAATTGCTATGCTAATTGAGATAAATCATTCCGTGATGCACGTTGCTGGCTGCTAGCCTCTGATACTTTTTTGCCTGCACATTGCCCTTTCATATTTCAGTCTGGAGTAGCACTTTGGAAGCTGATTCAGCTGTAGCCCCTCTAAAATAGTTTCCCTGTTATACTGTGCCTACGTCAAAGGCAGAGTTGAAGAATAAACTGTTCTTTGCACTGATTGATAGCTTGGCATGAAAGCTGCAAGGGCTTTGAATCTTTTAATTTTGAGAGATTCCCAGAGAAACTTTGGTGTTAAACTTTTGCTTTTATGTGGGAAACTAGAATTGCTTCATACTGTACCTTGACTGTTAAGCAGTCTTGAGGTTTTCAAGGTAAAGAAGACGACTAAACTGAAGTGTTCAGTTCTGCGTTTCACAGAGAGAAAGGCCTGTGGGTGCAGAGTCGGGGAATGCGAGATAATATAAAATTGGAGGCTTCACTTAAACAGCATAGCAGGACTAGTTTGTTTGTTTGTTTTTTTGTATCAGATTTGCCTTACTGCTCTGTCATTCCTAAGCGACCTCTTCTGTGTTGGAGTAAATTTACGTGGTCACTGGATTAGGAGGGTCCCTTGGTTCTAACGTCCTGTGTGGAGGAGATCTGACCACACAGCTCCCCAGCTGTAGGTCTGGGGAGGACCAACGGGGCTTTTCCCCTCTGGAACCTGGGCTTTAAGCATCAACTGCTGTAGAACAGCAGGAAACTTTGATTTCTATAGAAAGAAGATAAAATGCTGCAGTTTCGGTATTTTCAGCATATCTGTAATCTAGGTAACTTTTACTTGCTAAGTTGTGGGTGAAGGTTATGGGACAGCTTCTGAGAAGACTGCCCTGATGAGGAGCTGCTCTTCACCAGGGTATAGCAGTGGCAGGGGTCCAGAGAGGCAGAGGTTTGTTGTTTCAGAAGATTCTGCATAACCGAATAAAGATGTAGGTATCTTCTGCAGGGTAGAAGATGCAGGCATTTTTTGTATGTGCCGACCCACCTATGGTCTTGCACAGCTAGCGGTCCTTTAATAGAACTTCACGTGGGCTAGAGCCTAGTTGGATAGCCTACGAGGGCTGTTGGATAACTGGGGTTATCTCTGTTGTTCGTCTCCTAAATGTATGTTGCAGCTGGAGAGCACGGAGCAAGTTCTTTGATCTGTACTTTGTCCCAAACTCTTACTCATGTGTAAGAATGGAGAGCTCTATCTGGGCCTGCTGCAGTGCTTGCTTGCCTCCATCCCGCATCTTCGTACAGCAACCTCTGTCCCACCCTGGGCAACACTTTTTCTGGACAAGGAATTGGATTAATAGACAAGAAGTTTAATCTCTGTGTGCATCTAGTGGATAAATGATGCACAGCTGGAAATCAGATGCTGTGAGAAGAAGTGGAAAGATAGAAGCTTTTTCCATTGGAATTCACCTCAAACAGGCCAGAATATTAGAGAATATTTATCTTTCTCCTCAAGACAGGACAAGCCTCAGCTCCAAAACTGTAAGCAGGCCAAAGACCCACTATACAGATCTGTGAGCCTTCCTAATGGGGAGGAAAACATTTTCAATTAAGCTTGAATAAGTTCTCCTGTTATCATTTTAAGTTCTGTTATCACATAATGTACCATGCGGCATGCAATTGCACATTTGGGAATATTTCTAAAGGCACAGATGATTGTTAGAAAACAGACACACAAGTTTCTGTGACTTTGTTAGAGTGTGAACTGCAATCTATCGACTGCAGCACAGGCGTTGCTTTGGTACGTGGCCATCAGGGAAGAGTGGCTGAGGTGGTGATGGCTTGTTCGTGTCTCCTTGCCCTGGAGTGCTCTTTGCCTTCCAGTATTTCCCCGTGAGCACCATGGCTGTGGTGTTATCTTCTTCAGAGTGAGCTATGGGGCTGCTGAAATGCCTAACACCAGTAAGAGTTGTTTTATTAATTCTGTCGCTGTCAAATATGCCTCTGTTTTGGTAATTAGTCTGGTGTAACAGACTGTGTGCATCTTAAAAGCGTGCATATTTCGACTCTTGGCTCCGATGTTAGGCAATCTCGGTAAATCATCTCTTTGGGTAGACTCCTCTGCTGCTGAGCGCTAGTGGTAGCAGAGGCAGTGTTCAGTACTCGTGTTTATTTTGGGCTCAGTGCTTTTTCTCAGCAGCCATGAACAGTCAAACCCTTTCTTCATCCGTCAGGAGAGGTTCGAAGCCTAAAGCTATAGTTTTGTGCAGCATCAGGAAGTTCTTCTACACGAGGTACAAGCAGCGCGAATAATCTTTCTGGCGTGCAGTGCCAACGCCGTGGCAGCTCTGCCCCGCACCAGGCTGGGCTGCTGACGGCACCGGCGCTGCAGGCAAGCATCCCCTTACCGTTTTAGTAGGGACACTCGTACAAAGCCGACGTGCTGTTTCACCCTTACCTGAAGACGGTCAGCGAACATCCTCTAAGCTTTTAAAAATACCTTTGGAAATAAGCTGTACCGGAATGAGTCACTGAAATCCAACCTTGTTGTTTAATTGGCCAGAAACAACGGTGGGGGAGGCGGAGGTCTGAAGAAATGCGGTACAGGCAGTTCCCGTCGCGAGGCTGCTTTTCACATTGTGTCTGCGGACAAGCAGGAGGACTGGCACTGAAAGTCAGCAGCCCTGGGGAGCGCTTAGAGGGTTTCATGCAGTTCCGAGGTAAAGTTAGGAGATGGTTACCGTGTCAGAAATGATTCAGGGGAAATGAGCAAAGCAGATGGTAGCGTCCGTATGAAATGCTGGCTCTGAAACTAGCAAAATTCAGTCTGGTGCCTGTTGTTATGGAAAGAATATTTTTGCTATGATTGCAATTACCCTAACTGTTGTGTAGGGCAGCTTTCCTGTGGCTAACACCCTCCCCTTCAACATCACCGTTGTGCAGGCAGTACAATTTCTCCAAGGAAGAAAATGGGGAGCCCTCAGAATGTGTTGCATAAGTTACATTGCTAACTATTAGCATCCTATTTTTCAAAAAAAAAATCCCGTAGCAGCCCAGCGTTTCCCCCCCCCCACATACACACACACACCCCGTTTCTGCCTAAGGTACCATTACAGTTGGGTTTTGTTGGGAAGAGTTTGGCCTGCGAGTGCTTAAAAGTGGCCACCAAACCTTGAAAGGAAATAGTAGGGATTACCTTGAAAGTAGCAGGAACTACTTCTTTCTTTGCCTTTTCTTCTGTGCCCAGCTGTAGGACATACCATTAAGTGGAACGAAAGGCATCCATGATACCAGTAATGGAAAACATGCCTGGAGAGTCAAATCTCGTAACGTACAATCCTCCCTCAAAATCACGCGTTTGTAGCAGGGTGCGGGCAGGCTGCATAGGGGTGCTCAGGGCTGAAGGAGGTGGGTGAGGACTGTCAGAGGCGGCAGCAGCTTGCCCCCGGGAACAGAAAAGTGATGGGAAACGGCAGGAGGAGTGTGCCCTCTGGGTAGCACATTTCTCTGGGAAAAACTAAAGTTTCTTGTTTAAAACAGAATCACAGAATGGCTTGGGTTGGAAGGGACCTTAAAGACCATCCAGTTCCAACACCCCTGCCGTGGGCAGGGACACCTCCCACCAGACCAGGTTGCCCAGGGCACCATCCAACCTGGCCTTGGACAGATCCAGGGATGGGGCATCCACAGCTTCTCTGGGCAGTCATAACTCTTATTCCTGGACCAAGTTAACAAACTCTTAAGGGGACGGTCTCACCAGCCTTCCTGGTGTAATGAAGGAAGACAAAGAAACAGCAAACAGTGTTAGTAAGATGCCTGCTGGCTTTGGGATCGGCCGTGCTGTGGCTGAGGTCTGTTAGGACTAACTCCTGTCAGGGCGCAGATCATAGTCCCTCTCACAGGAAGCCTACAAGAAAATAGTTCCTCCTTCACACAACTGCCTTTTCTCCAGCCTTCCGTGGGAGTCTCGGCAATGGCCCTCTGGCTTTAGATGAATATATTCAGGTGTTTAGCTTTCCAAAAATATGGTATATGTGGACAATATATCACTGAAGAACTCAATCACCAGCTGAAGATGCTTTTATCATGCTTTTATACCTGCAGTAATCAAACAGCATGATCTGTTAATAGAAAAGGAAAATCTGTTTTCCTTTCTCCTTCTTATGTATGAGATTTCTGGCTAATAAACAGCTGTGATGCTTGCAAATTTTTAGAGCCTTCTGGCTTAGAGATTTGTGATATAACATCACTTTTAAAATATTAGTCTGGTTCTGTGCATACTAAACGGTTTACATCTAAAAGATTTCCATCTGGGGAAAAAGGGAGGCAATGTACCATTAATAACCCTGCTGCAAACCTCAAATTCTCTATCCCATAGATATACCAAAAAAGGCAGAGAAAGAAATTTGAGTGCATCTGTAAGTAATAAAATGTTTCCTTCCATATGTCAGTTACTCATTGCTGTTCTGACTGAGTTTCAAACAGCCACGACATGCGTGGTAGACATGACTTCCTCCTCTTTCTTCTCCACTGCTCCTCACACCAGCTTTCTTGGCTTCATCCACATGGCATACATGTCTTTAATGTCTTACTCCTTAATCATCCCCACATAATGGGAGGACTGACTGTAACAACAGGCCTGTAAAAGGGAATGGCTAGTACAGGGCACTTATTACTTTTTTTTAAAAAAAAAAAAAGGAAAAAAGTGTGCTATCTATCCATTTCCAGTCCTACCATTGTCTGAGGATCACCTTCAATTTTTTACAGTCGTAATTTTGGTTAATGATTTGTGCTTTTCTTGAGTCAGAAAAAGTTTTTTTGTTTCCTCTGATTTTGTGCCAGAATGAGAGTTTTTTTTTAAGTATGTCCTGGATGGTCTGAATTTATGAAGTTAATCATTAAAAATGTAAGCTTTAGTAAAATAAAGACTGTGAGATTTCAAATTCAACGTATAACTGGTATGGGAGTATCTTTTATCTAGTACTTAATGGGTGCTAATCTACACTACATCCATGAGACCTAGCTTTATGCCTGTGTAGTCAATAACCAGACAGGAATCAGTGATCATTGAATGCAAGTAGTATGTGAAGTATTTAGGTCACAGGATTTTGCAGCATTATATTCTTGGAATGAAAACATAAGTGGGATAACAATGATGGACGAGAATGCAATCCCTGTCAAGAGGTAATGAGCAGTTTTTGTGGCTTCAGGGCTAGATTAAAGGACTGATAACATAGACATCCTTGCCTGGTGTTCCTGCCATTTTAATAAAACTGAAAATAATGCTGTTACATAAAAGTGACATGAGGGCCATCAATTCAGTTGTTAGCCATGGGAAATAGTCACTTAAATATTTGGCCTTCAGAGCAACTTACAAAAGATTTATGGAGTTAGAATTTGCAAACTTTCTTTATTTTTCCTCCTAAACATATTAAAGTGCTAGTACAGGCCTTCCTCTGTCAAAGCATACTGACAATAGACTTGTTTTTCCAACTTACCTTTTGTAGACACTCTGGAAGTAGTCCATGGGCCCCCATGGATTCCCAGCTGACAAGCGAGAAAACATTTGTAAAGCAAATATTAAATCAAATTTATTTTACATAGCATAAAATTGCAAAGCGTAGCTTCAGTGCTTGATACTCACTTAAGCACTGTGAACTATTATTTCCATTAACCAGCTCTCATTTTTCTAAGCTTAATCTTCACAGAATTATTTTTAATGGCTGTGCAAAAATGTTAACTGTTGTTTCTTTATTTTTATTTTTTTACTTTAATTTCTTAAGTCAATTTCTGTTCCAAGGGGACAAAAGCAGCTGTGTGCTTCTGAGCAACTGGGAAAAGAGGTGCAAGCTGCAGGTACAGAGGGGATGCTCCCATCCCAACTCTACTAGCCAGCTTGCAAAGAGAGGCTGTATGGGAGCAGTGAAGTGCATTTGTCTGTGCCAATGCCTGGGGATTTTTAAGCCAGGGAGCGCTTCTTTGCCCCTCTGCTTTGAGAGGAGGCTCATGTCCTGCCCAGGTTCCACAGGAGAGAACCATTCGTACTGGAAATGGGCTGAAGCAAGGGGTTCTCTGTCCAGAGAAGCTGCAGAGTATGTTCCTCGGATGGAGCTTGATGCCTAACCTGAAGGCACTTGGGGTTCACTGTACCATTTATTTCTCCATGCAGTTAATAGTGCGCTAAATCTATAAGAGTCTGTGGGGAATAGGTTTCTCCTTCTGATGGAGTTGTGCCATCCACAATACTAGATATTAAATAATTTTTCACATTGTATATCGTTTGTATCCCCAGAATAAAATACAATGGATGCTAAAATTGCTGCTGAAAACTACCCAGGCTTTTCTTCCATTTCTGTTCCTCTGTTTTCAGCTGGTTTAAATCTTGAGAACATCTCAGCACAGATAGAAATGAAAGCTTTTGGCAGCCAAAATGCCATAATTCATTGAAAGAAACGGAGTGAATATGTTGGTGGGGAGCCTGGCTGACTAGGCACTCGAAGCTTGGGCTGGGTTGGGTTAGCTGCTCAGCTGTCTTTCAGAAACTGAGTCTCTGGAAGAACTTGTCAGAGATCTTTTCAGTCCTCACTGACTCCTGTGAGGCTGGGAAGAGCAACAAAACAGGGTTGTTTGTTTTGGAGGAGGGGCATTTTTGTTTGTTTGTTTTGGTTGGTCGTTCAATTCTGCTAAATTTGCTTCTGATATAAACAGAATTGGGAAATGGTCTGGGGAATAAATTGATTGGTAAATTCATATTTTTATTCAACAGTAAAAATTCTGGGCATAGATTTGGGATGCTTCTGTTCTCATGCAAACTTATTTTCAGTCACCAGCATTTGCAAACCCAGGCTGCTTCTCAGCTGTTGCCAAATTCTATTGGCAATTTCCATTGTTATGAAATTTCTACAGGTAGACCATAAATTTTTTCCCAGCTTGGAGTTGGTAATATTTGTTATTCTTGATACCTTTTGAGTATTGTGTGCCTTTTCTGTACTGATTGGCAGCCAGCTGCATTTCTTTTTAAATATATTTTGTTTTTTTTCCTGCCTGATATTGAGGAGTGGGCTGTTTTTACCATGATAGTGGCTGAAAGTGAAATGGGGTGAACTGGCTTGTTCCATTGTAGCAGTCTGATCAATAGCAGGATATTTGTCTTGCGACGGGGAGTTGTTTTCCTCTACGGAAACAGTCTCCGCTGAGTCTTAATTACAATACCACCTTTGCACCCACCAAGGCACTTCAAGGCTTCCTTTGGAGACATCTTTTAAAGGAATTAAATCACTTGATGGTGACCAGACATCGTGTTGAATTTCTGCTTTGGACTGCAGCCAGCTTCAGGCAGACCGTGTGAACTAGAAGCAGCAGTTGAGAGCAGGCCTTTTGTAAATGTATCTTAAAAACAGTTTGTTTGTTTCTCCCCCCCACATATCCCACAGGTAAAAGCTGCAGTACCAAGAGCAGACTTTGACCAAGTATTGTGTTTTCTTTTCCTCTTTAGAAGAAAAACAGAATAATTCTGTTTTAGTTCACTGCTGTTAGAAAAGCCTTAGATACTGCCAGTGCAAAGGTCTTTCACTCTGAAATACTCTATTTTTTAGACCTGTGGGAAAAAATTCCCTTGGAAACTCAGATTTGGGTCTTTTTATATGTGAGTTACCCTTTCGCAGTTCCATACCTCTTTAGGACGCTGTAGTGAATATTCTGTAGAATAAAATGGCCAATCAATGCCATGCAGTAAAAAGCAATCACAGTTGGAAACTCTTGGGACTCGGAATGGAGCAGCAGGTTTGGGTGACTGAGAGACAGAACTATGCATACTATGAATTTTGGCATGGTATTGCACTTTGACTTAAAACTCACAGAATCCCAGAGTGGCTGGGGCTGGCAGGGACCTCTGGAGGCCATCTAGCCCAACCCCTGCTCAAGCAGGGACACCCAGAGCAGGGTGCCCAGCACCATGCCCAGGCAGCTTCTGAAGATCTCCAAGGAGGAGACCCCACAGCCTCTCTGGGCAGCCTGTGCCCGTGCTCCATCACCCGCATAGTACAGAAGTGTTTCCTGAAAAAAATCCATTGGCAACTGTCATGCTTCTCCTTTTTTTGACAAGTTATGGCAAACAGGTGTTCACAGAAATGATGGTAAGATTGATAGTCATAGTGGCAGGTACCTCCTCAGTAATCAAAAATACGTGGCTCCCATAGGTTAGTTTATGCTCTGTTGAGAAAGCGCAAACTGCTGTGGAGGAAGACAATTTCTAACCTTTCAAAGGTTGAATTGTCAAACTAAAGTAATTACTGATACCTTGTTCTGTTGTCATCTCATTTTAGCAAAATCTCTCTTTTGTGGGGAAATAACTTGTAGACATATGGTGGAAGTCACAAGAAGCCACTTTTATAGCCTGTTGAAGCTACAGCTAAATTTTAGGACAGATGCGTTAATTTGGAAATTGTGGTATCTTGCCTGACCAAAATTTAGTAGACGTGCTATCTGATCCAGCTGGAAATGTCATAATCCTTAATCAACAGCATTGTCTTTTAAATATGTGCATTTTCTAGTCCCAGTTGTTCATTCTGACTTGTAAAGAATTTAGTGGGAATTGGCTCGAGGTACATCAGAGATGTTTTCTGATACATGCTCTTATAGCTTCCCATTGGAGATCAAATGACTGACTTCAGATGACAGCCCTTAGATTTGTATATCTGAGGTCTTGACAGAGGGTTTCAATCCTGGGATTTGCTTCTTTCTTTTTACAGAAGCTCTTCAGAGTATATTGCAAATCCTGTTTATTCATTCATGCATTTAATGAGATGAAGTGTGGTCTGAAGGAGACTTGCTTCCCACAGATTGGGTGGTTTCTTAGTTTTCATTGTGCAGCCTTGGATATTTTTTATGCTGTAATTTTTACAAATTTCTTTAATGACTTCAACAAATGTGTTGCATAAACTGAAAATATAAACTGTGCAGTATACCAACATCAACTTTGGAAATGGGAGAGAAGATTAAGAGCCCGCTATGCTAGAGAACTGTTATCTTTCTAACCATTCACTTTTATCTGTTTTCCAGAGAGCAGATTTGACCTCTGATAAAGATTTATACCTGGACAACAGCTCCATTGAAGAAGCATCAGGCGTCTATCCAATTGATGATGATGATTATTCTTCTGGGTCAGGTTCAGGTGAGACAACATGTCACAGTTTGATTTTAAAATGTGTAAGAAGTAATACAATTATTTGAGGAAATGCTGTGCAGTTTTCCTGTATGAGTTGGAGACATTTTCAGAGAGTATCATCAGTGCTCTATTTACAGAGCTCTGAGCACCCCTGAGGCCTGGGTTTTAAATATTAACTTTCTGCTCTTACTCCTTAGTTGCATCATTTCATTCCTCCCCCCTCCATGTTATTTTCTCTCTGCTCTCCCTCCGTGTTCCTGTGCAGATCTCTCTGGAGTTTTGAAGTAAGGATTAGAGAAAGCTTACATCTCCCTTGGCATAATGCTAATTTAGCAGTCTGTATGAAAACATAGCAGCAGTGATCTTGTTTTCTCTTATATGCTTTCAGGTTCCCGTAAACATAGTGTCCACTTATTTTTTGCTGTTGTTCTTTTCAATTTAGAAGTCTGGATACTGCCAAACACATGGCAGTTTTCTTTGAGTTAATTACATCCATGTAGTGGATAAAGAAATTCATAAACATAACATACTGAGTTCTGAGAATTAAACACTCATTAGAGGCATGTAGCTAGCTCATCATTTTTCAAAAAACTGTCAGTGAAACCTGATTAATCATTTCTCCTAGAAAGCCTCTTTGTGGAATGTCTTCTAGAGTATCTGGGAGACTCTAGGCTTTTAAAGCAAAGTGCAAGACTGTATGGTAGTTCTGGAAGAGATGTTTCCTTATTGCTGTTAATATTTGCTGAGCTTTTGGGGAAGTCCCATTTATTTTCTAAGTTTGTTACTTGTTTGTTTGTTGTTGCACTTCTTGTAATCTCTCTTTCGATATTTATATATACTTGTGAATTTTTAAAGGGCGAGCCCTTCTTTTGTAGCACCTTGTCTCTGTTACTGTTATAAGCCCCAGCTGAGATTTTTTCAGGTGGATTTTCATTTTTCCTTTATTTTGGACGTTCAAAGATACGTTAAAATGAAGTCTGCAGAAGTCTTATTTTGCTCAGTCAGACAAATTCAGGCCCATTGGCCACTGGCACCTGAGTGATACCTGGCATTTTGAAGCCCTCCACAGGGTGAATTTGATGTTCCAATATGATCAGAGGCTTAATCAGACCTCCTTGCTGCAGACTTCTTAGAGGGAAAATTTCAGATTTCTTGGGGGGGGGCGGGGGGGGGCAGGGCGTGTAATTAACAATTCAGTGATTTCATACAGTTCCCAGGACTGTCTAAGTAAAATTCTGATCTCTGAGAAACTTGCCCTTTCAGTCAGCATCCCTTTCTGTCATGTCTTCAGGTGCTGGTGACTTTGTAAGCCTCAGGAAAGGAGATAGGTTGACCATGGAAAGAGGTATGGAGAAGGGTCTGTTTTCTTTTGTTTTCATCCTTCTGTGACCTTTGTTTCTTATATGGATGACTCAAAATGCATTCCTTCTTTTGAAGTGGAAAGGATTATACAAGAACTGGGTTCAGGCTTCCTTAACCTATCTCAGTGGAAGAACTGGAGTCTGAAGGACAGAAAGTACCTCTAGACATCAACAGTAATACCTTTACTTCCTCTTCTCTCTTTTCTTGTGCTCAGCCTTGAGCCATGGATGGAAGATGGAGTGTATAACGCACCAAGAAAATTGAGTGCTCTGGCACCTCATGCAACCTTTGGCAATCTCTCTATCTTTCCTATCAGAAAGTTGAAAAAGTCTCATTGTAAACTAGTTGGATGCCCCTCCAGAGAGCTCACTTGGAAGTACCAAAATCTAATTCTTTTGAACAAAAGAAGAAGTCTAAGTTCAAATACTCTTCTGAGCAATGTGTGAACCTAGTTTTATTCACTTAAGAAAAATATTCTCAGAAGGGAAGCAAATCAGCATCCCCTTTGCCCTACTCATCCTTACAGCCTATGCTTATGAGAGTGAGTCAAGATATATTTACTGCTATCTCCATTTTATGAGGTAGGAAGTGTCCTGTGGATGTACCAATGATGAATTTTCCTCATACTATGTTGAATGTATCTCTCTCTACTCGATACTCAGTGACGTAGTGTTCCTAGGCGCAAGAGACTTCCTTCTCAAGACTGGTTTTCTTGCTATGTAATTCCACTCCAGTCAAACAGATCCAGGATGACAATCTGCTGACTCCTTTCCTTCGTATCAAAATTTTTAGCTGCCACCAGGCCTATGGAGATAGACAGGAATTGTCAGCACCACTGTTAATGCCCTTATAGGTTTGCAAGCAGCATTAACATGGATGAATGTCACTGTAAGCATGACACACTTCAAACTGAAAACGGGCTGAGGGCTTTTTCTAAGGAGACCAGAAAAGGTGATGGTGGTCTGCTTTTTTTTCTTTTTTTTCTTTTCTTTTGTAGCCTTTTTATTCTTCATGTATGTTCTGCTACTGATGTTCATTTACCCAACTGTTCAGTCCAAATCCTTTGCTCGACAGTTTTTGAAGGAGATATGCCTGCTTCCTTGTGGTCCTGTATCAACAGCAGAAAGTCTGTAGTGACTTAATTAGTGTATTGTTTCTTTCTTCAGTCTCCTTATCTGAGGAGATGCCTCTTCTGTCATCACTCTTTTTAGTGTAGGTGTTCATATATAGCACAATAATAAAATCATAGAAACATATAATATCCAGAGTTGGAAGGGACCCACAAGGATCATCAAGTCTAGCTCCTGGCTCCACACAGAACCACCCAAAAATCAGACCACATGTCTGAGATCGATGTCCAAACACTTCTTGAACTCCGGCAGGCTCGGTGCTCTGACCACTGCCCTGGGGAGCCTGGTCCAGTGCCCGACCACCCTCTCAGTGAAGAACCTTTCCCTAACATCCAGCCTGACCCTCCCCTGTCACAGCTCCTTGCCGTTCCCTTGGGTCCTGTCACTGTCACCAGAGAGAAGAGATCAGCGCCTGCCCCTCTGCTCCCCTCATGAGGAAGCTGCAGGCCGCCATGAGGCCTCCCCTCAGCCTCTTCTCCTCTGGGCTGAACAATCCAGGTGACCTCAGCCACCCCTCATAGGTCTTGCCCTTTAGACCCTTCACCACCTTTGTAGCCCTCCTTTGGACACCCTCTAATAGTTTTGAAGTTTTCCTGCCTATACACAGCTTGAAATGTTATTAACTACTGTTATTTTTAGCTCTGGTGTGAAAGATCTTAACTGAGCGCCGGTTTCGCAAGTACCTGGAAGTAGCTGCTAAGCAGTATGGCTACCTTTATGTTCAGGAAAAGCACCATCTCTATTAGATTTATCTGCAAGTTCTTTGGAAAGGTATCTGATTCTTGGGTCTTCTCTTAAGTTACTCCTGGTAGACAAGTCTATGCAATACATATCAGAATCTGGTGCAGATTTTTGCTTTCCCTTCTTCTCTTCTCCCAGCCTAGTAATTCTCAGTCAATAGTCTGAGTTGAGAATGTTTTGGTTATCTCAGGATGAACTGGGTCTACACTGACATTGTGACTGGGGATTGTTCTTGGAGGCAGGTTATGGTGGTGGTGCTGGAGCTCCTCCAAGAAACACAGAAGCAGATCTACTTTGGCTCTTGGCCTAATAGGAAGCTGGAGTTCTTCTCCATGGCTAGAAGGCAGTTTTGGAGCCCGATGACAGCATGGTGGGGAACTAGGGGCATGGTTCAGGCTTGGGGGAGGAGGTGGGTGCTCTCCCAGATACTGGACAGGAACCAGCACAGGGGCCATATCCAGTGCTGGGTGCCCCTGGCCCGGGTGGCAGTGAACCTGGTAGGCACCCCAGGAGGGTGGCACCACCTCTCCTGGTGCGCTTCCCCTCGCTTGGTGCAGGTAACATGGCAAGTACTCATTTCTCTACTTCCTAAGGTCCCACTTGTATGTATCTTTTGGGCTGGATTGGAGCAAGGGCTTTTTCTGCCCACCTGCTACACCAGCCCTGAGCATGCCTCATGTTGACTGCCTGGTTCTCCAAGTCCTTTAACATAAAAAACTACTGTGATCTGTCCTGTTTGAAAGCATGTTTTTATTGCACTGGACAGAATCTTATACGTCAGTATAGTTAGGACTCTTCCTTTTATTCTTTCTTCAAGTTTTGGAATTTTTTCTTTTCCTCCTCATTTGCGAATTAACAGAGACAGGACATTCATGCACAGTTCCCATTTATTTCAGCGGCAGTTCCCCGATAGGGCACTAGTATTATGGTCATGGTGTCATCCCTGGTTGTCAAACACTGTTGATTAGGTGTTGGGCTGGAGGCTCTTCACGTGAGTTGGAGTGAGATAAGCCAGCTAAAAATGTGTCAGTCAGGTACGTATAAAGTTGATGATAGAGATGGAGGATGTGAAATAGATGCTGGGTCTGTGTGTGCCCACCTTATGCCAGGCTTGCTTGTGGTGGCAGTACTCCCAGAGAGAGATGTGCAACAGCAAACAATCATGATGCCAAAAGATAGTGTGAAATGATTGGATTTGTTTGGTAGGAAGAGTTAATCACTGGCTACTGGGCAAGTAAGAGTGCTAACTACCATGGGCTTTTTGTAGTATACAATAACTTAAGCTGGCTCAGTCTTGACTTGCTGACAAGTTTCCTCAAGCAACAAGAGTGTGAAGGAGCGTTTGTGTTTCTGTTATCCAAGGGGCAGCTAACAGTAGACGCATGACTGAGGGCTGTGTTAGGTATTTCCAATACTGCAGCACAATCTAGAGCTATTTTGACCACTGTGAAGGTAGCAGTAGGGAATCCTGAAGAAGTTGCAGTGGATAAAAGACGTGGTGTAATGGTAGAGAGCTCTCAACTCTTTACCCTAGAGATGGATATGGATTTAATTACTGCGGGGTTCTTGTGGTGCTCTCGCTGAGGGGACTGTAGCTACTTGTAGAGGGTTTCAAGGCAGTTAATGCCCAGCACCATCTCCAAGATGGCCAGTTCCAGAAACCTTCTAAAGAGAGAATGATTTTCGGAGAGGAAGAAGTGAACTCTTATACTCTGACCATTTCCCAGTATTCCTCTTAACAGCCTAGTTGGAAGTTATGTTCATGACGCTCTGTAGGATTTTTCTTTCCTAGTTGGATTTGGGGAGGGGGACTGATCTGTTTGTTTGTTTGTCTGTTTGTTTGTTTTACCTTTTAGAGGTCATGATACTGTATAAAATGCTACTCCTATGTTCTGGAGAGCATTAGAGAGGTTTTTTTTGTTTGTTTGTTTGTTTGATCTCCCAGTCCTATTTACAGGTAATTCTGATAATGTTATGGTCTGTTTAGGAAGGGAAGTGCCTTCCTGTTGTTTAGACCTATTCCATGCCAAGCATAGACCTGTGTAGATAAAGCTAATTAGAAAGCAGGAGCTATGGGGATGCGTCTGAGCCAGTACCTGAGTCAGAGGACAGGAGCCTCAGTGTTTTGGGACTGCCAGGACTCCTCTGAGGCCATACAGAGGAGGAGTTGGGTACCTTTGGTGCAAGTCTAGCGACCAGTCCAGAGGTTAGATTAGTCACCCAGTTGTTGAGAGACCTGAGACCTGCATCCTTCATAACCAGAGAGGTTCAGACCTGCAACTCTCACCATTTTGTCTGGCAGACACAACTACTGGCTGAAGCAAAGGTGCCATTTAAGGATTTGGAGGAGAAGTTGTGATTAAATGGGGTTTAACATTTCATAGAAAGAAAAAAAATAAAGTTCTGTACTCTCAAAGTCTGTTTTACTAGATCTCTAATCTGATCATCAATTTTAATTTCCTTGACGGTAAAAGTCTTGTGTAATTTGGAGGAACTTTGGAAGGTAAAGCAGGCTGAACTATCCATTGGGCTCTTATTTCTCAAAGAAAACTTTTGAGACAAAGACAGAAAAATATTCCTGTTGGATGCCTTTCCTCACCTTTGCTTTTCAGCAGGATGTTGTTTTTTGATCTTTGAGTAGCATTTCGGGAAAACATCTGATCCTTGTTGTGAGGTCTTTATTCTGGAGGTTACATTGTAATTTTGGTAACTCTGAATGGTTGTCCAGTATTATTCCATGCTGGTAGCTTTCATATACTACTCTTTTAATTATTTCAAATTTTCTTTTCTACTATACAGCTGTTGTCTTAGTTATTGTCTTGTTAACACCCTTTTCTTTCAAAGCCAAATATAATTCTTGATCATGAGTTCAAAACTTCTGCTTTTGTGCTTGGATTTTCAGCCTGTTTTCTTTCTCTAGAAAAAAAATAAGATAAAAGTCAGTTTGGAACAAATGAGTCATACTATTCTGTTGTAAGAGGATATATTTTTATTTGCTAGGTATTACTCTTACAAACATTTGCTGGACATATTACCCAATAGTTATTTGGGTAACTGGTGTCTGTAATGAGCAGAACACATATTGAGATTCCTAAGGAGTAGTCCAAGAATAGATCTATTCTTGTCCTCTTTCAGCCCTAGCAATAATTTAGTCTATTGTCTGTGTCTTCTCCCTTGCAGAATCACTAAAGGATATTTATTAGACATGTCCATTATCTTATTCTAAAGGAGTCTTCATACTCCAGCAGAGCTTTGAATACTGAGGAAATGAAATGTAAGGTCATCTTTCGGGAATTTTTTGTCCTCTTAGCCTTTATGTCAAAAGAAAAAGGCTTTTGAATTATGTGGATTTTAAAAACATGTGAATTTCTAGTGACAGAAACATAAAGTAATAACAATATTTCTGCAGATAGAAGCTACTTGGTTTTTATAGTTAAGGGTTTAACAGGTTTGCTATAAAGGAGGGATTTTTTGTTGTTGTTGTTGAAGCAGCGCGTCACAGAGAAAAACTGCTCAGTTCATGTAGTTTAAGTCAAATCAAGATCAAAGAAATGTGTCAACTGATTTGTCATAGAATCATAGAATGGTTTGGGTTGGAAGGGACCTTAAAGATGATTCAGTTCCAACCCCCCTGCCGTGGGCAGGGACACCTTCCACTAGATAAGATTGCCCAGGGCCCCATCCAGCCTGGCCTTGAGCATTTCCAGGAATGGGGCACCCACAGCTTCTCTGGGCAGCCTGTTCCAGTGCCACACCACCCCCTTATGACATGTAATTAACTGGCAATCATTGAACTATATGTTCAGTATCAATATCAGTGATACAACGGATAACCACAATATCAGCCACTTGCAAAACGGTGATGTGCAACTATAAATTTCCAACCCCCTTCTGCAACTGATCCCAACACATCCCACGTGCACGCATAGACTTGGGTGCTCACTCACATCCCCCTCGCGGGCCAAGAGGTGTGCAAGCCCCCCTCGTCTGGGCAGGCAGGACCCCCTGCACACACACCCCTGCTGTGCCCCCAAGGTGCTGGTCCCCATGGTGGCCATGGGAGAGCTGGAGGTGGCTGCTGAGACACATCAGCCACTGGTGCCACAAGGCCACATCAGACAGGGTCACACCAGCTCTGATGGCTGCTGCTTCTGCTCCAGGGTCCCTCTCCCTGTTACAGGTATTCATGCTTTTTTCATATTTCTTTTCAGGCTGGTTCCTTCTGTTTCAAAAGTATCATTGTAATTTCCTGGTTACTGCTTAATCAAGCTGATGGTCACCTTCCTCTTTAATGGGATAAGTTGGGGAAAACATCCCCCTGATGGTCTAGGGCACACTGGTTGCACTCACATTTTTATCTTAACAGGCATTGTTTTCTAAGCCATTTGACAAGGGTGGGCTGTGCAAGCATACCCCTACCGTCAGCGTTGTAATAAAAATGTAATAGGTCTGGAAGAATTTCACAAGTCAA
The DNA here is from genome assembly GCA_013399475.1 of Chauna torquata. Lineage (NCBI taxonomy): Eukaryota > Metazoa > Chordata > Aves > Anseriformes > Anhimidae > Chauna > Chauna torquata. Next base: position 198,508 of record VXAL01006945.1, read on the forward strand.
TGAAATGTCACCTCTTTTGTCTTCAGGTGCTGAAGAAGATGAAGATAGCACAGTGATAGCAACGCCCAGAACAGTTCCAAAGTTGCCAACAACTAGTGATGCATCTAGAGCTGAGACAACCACAGTGAAAATGCAGACCAAGATGCCTGCACAAACAAAGGTGCGTGGGTAGAGACAACACCATTTAAAATGGTTCCACTGTACTCCATTGATGCCTTGATGTTAACTTTGTTTGATTTATATCAATTGGGAAAAAAAAACAAAAACAAAACCAACAATATAACCCACAAACTTTTTATTTAATGCTACAGCCTTTTAAATGAATACAGAGCTGCTCAGTTTCATTTCTACTAGAAAGTCTGTATAATGACATCTGGATTTCTCATGAAAGAAGAGAGAGGTGCAAAAAATAATTTCTTATGATACACAAAACACAATTTCTCGTGATACCTTTGAATCTGAGCTCTTCTTTTTTTTTTTTTTTTTTTTACATCTTTTGAGGAGTTACTCAAAAATTCTGTATGAAACGTCCCTTTTCAAAGGAAAATTTTATTTGGTTTGACTGTAGTTTGAATACTTTCCAGGTTCCATTTAGCATTTCGGTGTTTTTCTTCTATCATTATAGGTAATATTTTCTAACTTACCCTCAAAGGTGTTCTGAGTATAACGTATCTGATGTGTTAACTTCAGAATCATTATTTCATTCAGAGGCCATAATTCCTATAAACACGGGCAATGTTTAACAGCTGTTTGCTAAATATACTTTTGGGGGTTTTAAAATTCTGGATAGTGTTTTTCATTCTGACATCATGACGATGATTAGATCCATTTTCAATGTCTAGAACAGCTTTCGGCGGTCAAAAAACATCCCATGTGTTGTGACTGTCAGTATTGTGGAGCGCACGCGTGGGGCCACCGCATTTTTGTGGCTGCCCACAGCCAGCAGCAACTGTGCAGACTTGCGCTGATCCTGTCTGTAAGGCTGCTCTGTTTTCCTTTCTGTGACACAGTCACCTGAAGAAATCGATAAAGAGGAAAGGCCTGAGGCAGATGCCAAGAAAAAGAGTGATGAGCCAGGGGATGACACTGACGTGTTCACCGAAAAGCATTCAGAAAACCTCTTCCAGAGAACAGAAGTTCTGGCAGGTAAGGTGTAGTTTGCCAAGGTCAACCTCACCAAAAACAACAGAAAATAAAGGGCATCCATATCAAATAACGCAAACTCAACATGTGTTCTCTTGGTAGATTCTTAAACACATTTGCAGGGGATAGCTAGTGGTTGATTTGATGAGAATGAGATGGGCATCTTCTGGAGTTATTTAATATCAAAGGCTGTTGCTAATTGATTTGTCACCCCCAAGCTGAATGCTGCCTACTGAGTATCTGGAGCTTCCACGGCTTGGAAAAGGAGTTGCAATTTGGATTGATGCTTGCGGTGCAGAAATGTATTTCTCACCCATGCTCCTAGGAGCACTGTCTGGTACAGATGGACGCTGCCTGGGAGGAGCTCTCTGCAGGGGTGGGTGGAGAGGGATGTGTGAGCACCATCATCAGGATATGGAGGGTCCATTGTTTCCATGCATAACCCAAGGAGGTACAGGCATGCCAGGAATGTTTTCCAGTGGCTTTTCTACATGCGATTTATTTATTTATTTAGTTATTGGCATAAGACCTGTGTTTATAAATATATTTTTCCCCCGTGTCCCAGGAGGGGGTGTTGAGAGCCATGAAAAGGAGTGTGAAGTCACACAGTTTTGGACCTCATCTCCCTATGAGCACTGAAATGTGAAACAGCATAAATATCCACATCAGTGGAAGCATGCGGGTTTGCTCTTGAAGTCTAGCTAGAGTAGTTGCTTTCTGCACTCCAGCAAGTACATGACGAATGTAATGCCTCTATTCCTACAGCTCCATGCAATGTTCTCTCCTATTACTCGTCACTAGGAAATTCCTTTCAGTCAAGAGCCACAAAGTGAACACAGGGAGAAACAGGATAACCCATTTCTTAGCTAGCGTAACAAAGTAGTTCTTTTAAGGCTGAAAATGTCAACTGCTGGAAAATCAGTTTGAAAGGAACTTAAATTTTATTTTCATAAATGAAGACAGCTTTATGCTCTGGCAGTATTGGTAGGTTTGTTAGTTGAGCTTTTGATAATTTATTTAGAAGTATGGGTTGTTGGATCACTCACTTGCAGGTGGAATGACCTTTTAAATGATTTCCTTCATTAAAATAAGCAGGCTTTCTCAGAATATATTTCAGGCTGCTAATAATCTAAACAGTTGCAGAATGGGAGCCCTTTCCTGCAGTTTGAAAATAATGGCAAACTCATTGCTTGAGATGAAAAAAAAAAAAAGATGGTGCTAAACCTGTTCTTCCGGCACATTGTGAATTTCTTTTTCTTTGATTACAGCTGTTATTGCTGGCGGAGTTATTGGTTTTCTTTTTGCAATCTTCCTTATCCTGCTGCTGGTATATCGCATGAGAAAGAAGGATGAAGGCAGTTACGACCTTGGTGAACGTAAACCATCTAGTGCTGCCTATCAAAAGGCACCTACTAAGGAGTTTTATGCATAAAATTCCTATTTAGTGTCTCTATTTATGAGATCACTGAACTTTTTTAAATAAAGCTTTTGCATAGAATAATGAAGATCTTTTTTTTTTTTTTTTTTCATTAAAGAGCCATTACGGCACCTTTATGATAAAATCCCATTGTATTTAAAACTTTTCATGTATTCCTTTAAAAATGTAAAATTAAAACTTAACATTTGCAGTGTTCTGTGAATAACAGTGGCAAAGCATTATTTTATAAAACCATTGATGTTCACTGAATCATTTTTAAAACTTTATGCATAAATATAAAATAATGAAAATGATTGTTTTATCCTATGGTTCAATGAAAGTTGTTTAATTTTTTTCAGCATGTCTCAGATTGATCTTACAAGTTAATTTTTATTTCATTAATTTATCTGTTTCCAAAAAAATGCCTTTTTGTAGTTGTCATGGTGCAATTTGTCTTCAGATAATTCAGATAACAGTAACTTTTAGTGTAAATGTAATTTTTCAGCTATGTAAACTTTAACCTCCACTTTGTATAAATTTAAGTGTCAGAAATATCAATTTTACACTTTGCATTGTTTCTCAGCGTACCTGTAGCTTCAGTGAGATTTGTAACAGCAAATTAATGTGTAAAATTGGATTATTGCTACAAACTGTATAGTCGTATTCTTACTAAGCAAATCTCCCATAAGGAAGATTTGAAGTAAGCTACTGACAAAGCTAAGCAAACCCAAAGACTCTAACAGTATTTTGAGAAGTTGCTGCAGATTTCTATGGCCACTGTATTTGTTAATTATTTGCAATTTGAAGGTACAAGTAGGGGTTTAAATTTTTGTTCTTTAAAAATGCATTTAAGTTGTAAACGTCTTTTAAAGCCTTTGAAGTGCCTACGATCATATGTAACTTGTCGCAGACTGGTGTTAATGAGTATATAACAGTAAAACAAAATGTTGGTATTTTATAAGCACAGACAATTCTAATGGTAACTTTTGTAGTCTTACATGGATAGACAATTGTAATTTGGGAACATAAACACTACTGAATAAATCATGTGGCCTAATACTGAAAATTCCATTGTGATATACTTTTGTACGTTTTTCATTTTATGTCTGCTTGGTTATGTTTTAATGTCACAAAGTACATCTAGTAGGTCTTCAAAATCCAGACCGAGAGAAAAAAAAAAAAAAAAGAGGCTGTTGATAAGGCTGATTCTTGGACCAGATTTACTGCTGAAATGGCAGAGAAAGCCTGGAATGTTTAAGTGTTACATCGGTGCATGAGCTGTAAGTCATTCAACCTTTGCGTTATATTTAATGGCAGTATTGACACAGACCTGTTCTTCCTGATATTGTTTTCAGTACTGTAAAATTCAAAGAAGTACCCAGTTTCATTTTATTATGTATATCAGGTTTTGATTTGTTGTTGTTTTTTCCCTGGCCTTTTGGAGAAATTTGTTTTATTCTGCTCGGACTCCAGCAGAAGAGTTGAGACAAGTGGAATATCTTCATAAGAGAAGAAAGAAATTTTCCAAGTAGAAGAGAAAAGGCTGTGTTGCTTAGACCACAGATAGGTGTTGGATAGAGGGACATGTGGAGAAGACGATAGTCTGCCTCCCTATACTATGCTTTGTAACAGACAAATGGCTTCGTCTTCTGCTCTGTTAACCTCCGCTCTTTTGATTTTGAAATTTCCAAAATAGGTGTTCAGAATGTTGAGCTGAACTGCTTCTCAGAAATGGCAATGTATTGTAAATAAGATCTGGTAGCTCTTCAGATAAGAGTTGCGTCACTTGTATTTGTTGCTGTCCCAAGTTCAGTGGTCATTTAGGAACAAACGAACGCTATCCTGTGCTAAAATATTTAATATATTGCTTTTTCAATTACTGACACTTACTGGCAAGTTTTTCAAAGCCATACAAGTTCAACAAGTAAAAACAGGGTAAGAATTTAACAGGTATATCTTATTGTGCAATATTTAGTGAAATTCAATTAGTAAAATAACTGCTTGAAATAACTGTGCCAAGAAAAGAAAATTTCTGGCAAATGCTGTGCCACTGCTGTAAAATAAAGCATTTGTTAAAGTGCCAAAATAAAGTCTACCATGCCTAAACTAATACTTCATTTGTATAGTCTGACATCCAGTTTTTTGAAGCCCACTTTGCTTAAGGTAGTAGATCTGAATTTTCTTTAAGGGTGCAATGAACCTCACTGTAAGTATAGCCATAAATATAAAACAGCAGATAAATTGTCTCCTCATCCATAAGCAAACTGATATTAAGAAGCTGTTTTCTTCTTATTTATAAATTTTAGATTCTGCCTCTATGCCTAACATCCAGGACAATTTATCCAACATAGACATCTGTTGTAATTATGCAGCCTGTCAAATATTACGCTTGTCTGGTTCCTCCTGCATTTGCTAACAAGCAGAAGCAATGGTAAAGTTTCAGCTGTATTTCACCACTTGTCTTTTTTTTTCTCCTACACATCCATTATCCCCTCTGTTACATTACAATCTTGATTATAAACATCAGTTTAGTTTTCATCAGTCTAAAAACCCGGCTGATGCAGATATCCGTCTTCCAGCAAAGCTATTCATAAGAAATGGGCAGCTGAATGTGCTTCTCTTACACTGAGACTTCCTAGCATTAGTTGGTCTTCAGTTTTGCTTCTCTTTTGTTCTCCCCTTCCTGGATGGGTCTCTAGCAATACTCTGGCTACGAGTAGATGTTGCTGGGCAGCTGCAAGTCCCAGTGCCAACTGCGGGTGCTGTGCCGCATGTGGGCAGCCAGCAGCGGCAGCTGGGTCTCTGGGGTGGCTTTTCTTGAAAGATCCCTGGCTCTTCTCCACTGGAGCTGCTGTGGCAACTCGGAGACTCCTCAGCAACCTGATACAGCACTTCCTTGGGATTGATAAGCTTTAATATTTATCGAAATGACATTTTGCTTTGATTTACTCTGGGCAATAAATGGTTACTTCCTTTTAGATTCTTTGCTAATGAAGCCCAGTGCAAGTAGCCTAAAGCTTGTGTTAGAAGAGTCTCCCACCTTTGTTGTATTCATGGAAAACAAATTCAGAAGTTGACATTCTGGTTCCTCTGCTTTCCAACTTTAAAAGTGATTTGTAGCTCATGTTTACAGGCTGCATTGCTATTTTTTTTTTCCTTTACCGTTACAGTTCATTGAAACTGCAGACATTAAAAACAAAATTGTCCTCTTGTTAATAGCTGATCTGCATATCAAGAGACTTGCATATTGCATATCCATAACCTTGGCTACATGTTGCTCTTTTTGCCTTGGAGCTGTGTATTGAAACGATTATGGAGTGTGGTCTTAAATAACAGATACTATTTTTAAGCAACGTATGGAATACAGGAAATTTTTGTAAGGGAAGAAGTATCCAGATAAATATTAAATTAAAACTATAGGTGTGCGCGAGATTATGACAGTATGCTTAGTATTGCTTGTTCAAGTAAGCAAACAAGAAGGGAAAAGGAATCTGAGGGGGAAAAGATCTCTAAGAAAACTATTATTCTGACAGATGGAAATAATATAGCAATTGTTTTTAAACTTGCGATCAATTGTTTGTTACTTAGTGCTCGCTTAATCAGACTGGCATAATCTCCTTTAAGGAATTTGCAATATTGTTGTCCAGGTTTAATGAGCTTTAACGTTAGTTTTGTTACATTTAAGCTCTTGCCTGTGTATCACACAGTCTTGGTGTGAAAAGGGAGTGCTGCAGACTTTCAGAGCATTGCCTTTCCATAACCTTCTTCTGGTTCAGGAAGCTTGACTTTGATACAGTTTGTCCGAGAAAAGATATAGCGTCTCCTCCTGACACATCTTCTGGTCCTGGCTGTGGCAAAACGACTTTGCTAAGGAGCTGGAACAGGAGAGTGGGACTGCTGACGTGTGCATTTCATTTCCTCCCGACTCTTCTGATGACCAGGCGCTGGGTTCAGCTGTGTGGGTGGGACGTGGAGGAGCTGTAACCCAACCCTGCTAGTGGAAAAGATTCTTTGCAGAGCTTTCTTCCCCTCTGAAGTCAAGCAAGTTGTATATTTTTGCTTTAAAAACAAACAAATGATAAAACTTAGGCTCAGTATAGCTAGAAATGGAAACATGGTCTCCTGACCTGACCCCTGTGAAGCAATTTCACATGTGCATCAGATGTGCAGAATAGCCTCTCGTGTGGGTGGAAATACTGAAAAACCCTCTGTGTGGCTGCAGTATCTGAGCTCAGTTTCTAGGGGGGTGGGGGGTGGGGGTATGTGCGGAGGAGGCAGGGACCATGTGGAACCACAGACGTTAATTTGGGGTGAGTGGTAAGAAGGCAGGAAGAGAAACTGTCCTGACAGCACATGCTTTCTGCTGGAAGTTACAAGGCTTTTTGTTTTCTTGAGTTGTTGCCGTCACACTGAATTTGCTCTTTAGAGAGAATCTGTAGGCAGGAAAGTGGGCAGATGTTGGTGTCACAGCCTGAGAGACTCTCTTGTTCGCACACAGCTACCCAAGTCACAAGGCTGTGCTACCTGTTGCAGATGTTGCCAGCCTCAGCTTCTGCTGGCTACTTGCCCCCGGATTCGCAGAGGAATTGCAGCAGCAAAACGTGAGTAGGATCTGCAGGGGTGACCTCCGTGCACCTCCTGGTGTCCCCAGGAGGTGCCGGGAGGGCAGCAGGGGGCGAGGGAGCTGCGTTGTGCTTGGAGGGGTCTCAGCCTATTGCCCGTGCGAGATGGGAAGAAGACGACGAGGCACACGACTGGGGCTTTGCAGTTGGGACATGCTGTTGAGCATTGAGGCAACTTTCCTTTTCTTTTTCATGCTTGAGAGGTCAGGCTTTCACTACCCCCAACTCTTTTGGTATCATATGTGTTTATGGCATAGCCTGCAGAGCTGTTGAGTGTTTTAATTCATGTTGCAGCTTAAAAACTGTGCTATAGTTAGGCTGGGGCTGAGGCGCGCTCCCTCATGGCTGAAGGTCAGGTCCAAAGAGTTCTTCCAGTATGGCAGTTCAGCTCCGGCCTGGATTGAGAGGAAGTAGGAATGCCTGTGAAAAACTTCCAGAAAAATTTTACAAAACCTGTAATAGTTTGTTTAAAATAAACAGAGCCTAAGTTCTCTGTAGGAGGTAACTTCATTTATATTTCTTCTGGGCCATTATGCAATATTTCTCATGGATCTTTTGTTGACTTGTTGAACGCAGAGGAAGCTTCTGATTTTTTATTTATTTTTTTCTAGTTTTAATCCTAAAATGAACAAAGCACTGACGTATAAGAAACAGTAATTCCACCAGGCATGGCAGCTATTTGAAGCTTATCTAGTGGTGGGAAACTAAACTCTGTGGAGGAAAAAATTTCTGTGTCCTAGTTACTCACCCACCTTTTATGGCCATACGTGGTCCTAGAGTCTAAACAAAGTTCAGTACCCATTTTCCTGAACTCCTGTGGTGGAACTGGAGCTTTCTGTAAACACTGTAGTTCTCCAGAGGATACCAAAGAGAAATGGGAACAGACTTACTTTTGATGTTTTTGTGTCATAACCCATAATACTAATGCTCATCTCCCTCCTACACCCCTTTCTAAATATAGCAGCAGGGGAGAAGTCAACAGCCATCACGCTAAATAGTACTGAAAGAATGTAAAACTGTCTAAAGTTCAGTTTTCATCATTCATCCCTATAATTTTCAATACCACAGAACTAACCAAAGAATCTCTTGTCAAAGAAAGAGAAGTGGAGCATGTGCTTCCTTCTGGACCAGCCCACAGTGCCAGCTGAGTTAGTGCTGACTGGGGAAAAAAAGCTTCTTGTGAAGGAACAGCTCTTGGGACCGAGTCTCAGATTGCTGATGGCACAGTTTAGCTTCTGTTCAGACTGAAAAGCTTGAATGAAGGGCTGTGCTTTGACCTGGTGCCTTGCTTCCAGGCTAGGGGTTGTGATGTTCGTGCTGTTGGTGCAAGACTTGAGGAATAGTTCTAGCAAATCTTTATCATCTGAACTGCATCTTGGAGGAAAACCTTCCCTGAGGATCACAATCAATTACAGTTATTGATTATAACTAAAGCAGCAGCAAGACAACTTGCTTTAAAGCATCAGCTTTTACCTTGTTTTGTGTATGCTTAGATATTTTCCTGAAGAAAATTAGTTTTCATTGGCTGATAAACAGGACTTGTTAACTTGTAACTAAATATAACCAACCATTACAGTTGATTTTGTCCTTTTTGCTCTGCAGAAGCACACTATTTACATATTTATGTTATTACATATTTTAACTTACATTCTTACATTCTAGTTTTTCCTTTCTGTTACGCTAAAAATGGTAAATAAATATTTATTTACCAGCTGACTCGATTTATAGCTGTTCTTTGTTCCAACCTTTTTGATGGAAATTGAGATTTCATTAAGAATGCATATATTAAACAAATCAGAAAAAAGTTTAGCAAAAACATTTTGGCTTTAAAGCATATGTCTTTATTGGAAGTAACTTATTTATTAGACAAAAGCATTTTTGCTAGTGAATTGAACTGAGTAATTCCAATCACAGTGTCTTTTAAGACTTTAAAACCAGTAGATCTCAATCTTCCATTTTCATTTTCCGTAGTTTGGAAGAGTACAAGCTTTCCTGCTTTTTTAAACTTCTAAGTAGTTTTATCAAAAAAGGCCTGAAAATGAAAAGGGGGGGAAAAAAAGAGAGAGAGAGAGAGAATTTTATACCTTCAGAAGAGCTGTCAGAGAGTCTAAAGTTTTCTTTTAACCTCTCGAAAACTGGTTACAGGTGCTCAGCCATGTGATTTCTCCCAATTCATGGTTTGATTTTTGTAACAGCTCTGGCAGTAGAAATCATCATTTTTTCTCTGCCAGTCTGTGCTTTTTATAACATATTCAACCACTAAAAGCTAAGTGGAATTTTACTTTAGCCTTTCCTGATATGACTTTTAATGCTGATTCCTAAACTCCACAGACTTGTTCAGTTCTCGTTCTTCTAGATTCTAAGAAATACTGTACCTGTTCTTAAAAAAACAATATATTCTTTTACCCAGGCTCTTAGTATGTTTTCAGCATGTGTTTCAAACCTTTCAAAATGTGGTGAGACAGATGTTTGCAAATTTGCATAAGAATCATGCCATCTTCTAATTATTTACTGTAGGGTTTTGGAAGATGTGGACAAACTTTTCCATCATACCCTGCAGATGGATGCCACAAATTTAGTTATGGTTTTTTTGTTTTTTTTTTTTTTTGTTGTAACACATCGACTCTCTTGCAGAATCACAGTTTTTTTTGAATTTAAGTGATTAACACTATACTATCTCTGCTTGACTTCAATGGCCAGTTCAGAGTCTTGCAGATAAACCTAGAATGACATATTGGTAAAGCTAGGTCTCAAAGCATGCATCCTTATACAGAGTAGGGAGTTTTATCTGTTTGCATTCAAAACCCATCAAAAATAACAAAACCAAAACCCTCTCACTTTTGGGCGCATTCTGGCATTCAGGTTCTGTTCATCTATCTTGTATCTGCCACTCTCGGAAAGCTCCACCTCCCAGCACAACAGCTGACTGAAGCAACATTAGCTAGAGAAGTCAAGCTCCTGATCAGCCTTCCGTCTGCCTCTGGTAGATGGGCATTTTATTGGCTCATCCTTTATGAAGATAGTCTGTAGCCTGTTCAACACAGTTCAACCCAGTCCCAAGCCCAGGGAGTAACTAGGTTTTCATGTAGGGCATTGGGGTTACAATGGATGTCCTTTGAACTTGGAACTCACTGTTACAATTAAGGCGTTATGAAAAAAAGCATTGCTTTGGTACATGGCGAGATAGAGGATTCCCTTTATTCTAAGTCCATTTACCCAGAAAGAAAAGATGAATTTTATCTGGATTTGTAGAATTATCAATGGATTTGAAGACATTTAGGACAATTGCATATTGAAAAAGTTGAACCTGAATTTTATAACCATGAAAATATTGAGATGAATAAAGGTACGTACCTGTAGTGGAAAGAGTTGCTGAGAGAAAGTGCTTATAATTGGATTCCTTCATAAGAAAAGTTATTTAGAGCAGTATTATGTAATGTATATTTAATGCAAATATGTTGGATATCCATATGCCTTTTTTTTTTTTTTTTTTTTGTAAACACAGGAGTAAAGGAGGACTCATGTATATTACTGGACCAACTGCTACTTGAAGACTGGAGATCTATAGGAATGAACAGAGCAGGCTCCTTGAATCTGTGGTTTTACACTACGTGCCCTTGCTCTGCTCTCCATCAGTGGCAGCACAAGTCACTCAGCTTGTAATGAGATTCAAGCGGGAACACATTCTACCAGTGCTTAACAAAAACCTTTCTGTGGTACGGCAAAGGTATTGCCACTCTAAGTAATTTCCCAGTAATGTACAGGAGAACTTACATTGCCAGGCCATACTTACTGGCAAGTTTTGCTGCCAGAACTCGTCAGGTCACAAGTTACCAATATTTTCATGTCCTTGGAGCACGTGCGTTCATCACTGCTTTTCTGAGGTGCTGCATGCCCCCCCTGCAAGAGGGTGTAACAGCAGGAGGCTGCTGCACCCTGGGTAAGAACCCAAGGCTTGCAGCTGCCAACATCGCTATGTTCTTCGAGCATGTACACAGTGGCATGTTGCTGTTAGCTATATGTTGCCTTATGTTGTTTGGAAAGGAAATTTCACTTAAGGAAGAGAGGCTGAATTTTGTTGGCTTATATGAAATTAGTATGAGAACGCATAGAAACTCAGGGCAACTAATGCCAACTTCTGACAGTAAACCTGTATAGCACTGCACATGCTCGGCTGGGATGTCTCCTAGGCAAGCATGCCCACTGCTTTCAGATGTTCTGCTCTCTGCCGATGATCTTCCCAGGATATGAAAAAAGAGAAAAAAAAAAAGCTAGCAGAACTGTGTAGAAAGATAGATGCCACAAGGTGCTTGCTGGTTTTTTTTGTTTTTGTTTTTTGTTTTTGTTTCGTTTTGTTTTGTTTTAAGTAGTGTCCCTGCCTTTTTCCTCCATTATATGCACTATTAGGATATATTCATTTGCAACCAGGCTGCATGAATGGAAAGACATACAAGCCAGGGTTAAGCTTGAACACTTTTTCCTAGGAAGAACTGAAAAACAGCACTTCTTCGGAACTTAAGAATATTTCTTTTCAGCTCCTTTAACTGAAAAAGAAGAGGAAATAAAAGCTGAAGTTTGCATTGATTAGCAGTCTATACTTATCTACCTATGGTGGAAAGCAACAAAGAAAAACTTTAAATGAACTAAACACCTTCTAGTGGTACTGAAATACAACGTGGACCTAGAAGAGACTTTTGGGAAACAGAATCAAAAAATGGAAAATGCTTCAGCAAAGTAAACAAATGTCATAAAGTGAAAGTCGAGAGCATGCTTCTAAACAGGGGGAGCTGGTATATTGGTAATTCCTTCAGGCTGATACAGTGTGCTCCCACTTCAAACACCTTTTGTGTTTGTACCTGTGCTGGCAGCTTTTCAAAGGAATCTCATACTTTCTTCCCTCCCCCCACCCACTTTGCATAATAATTAGTATGTGAATATGCTTGTGATTCCTTCATATTATTATAATACAGTCGCAATGTAAAGACTTCAATGAAGTTTGGAATGCCACTGAAGCAGGCCTTGCTCCAGAAAATATGCAGCCTAAACAGACTGGAAAAACAAAGCACAGAGAAATAATATCATACCCATTCCATGCAGGAGGAAGCATGGCACTAAGCAACTGTCATTTCAGAAGAGATTCAAGATATTTTCAGCCAGTATCCTGTGCCTAACAGCAGACTGCACCAGTTGCTTTGTACACTGTGTAATAGAAGGTGAAAAAATCCAGCAGTAAGAAGTGTCATCCATCCTTGCATTGGATTTCATTCCCCTTCCAGGAGTTAGATACTGGCTTATTCCCTAAAGCACAAAGTTACAATCAGATAATTCTGATTATTTTTGACATTCATATATACCCAATCCCTTTCTTGAATATTAAGTAAGTTCTTTATTCTGACACTGTTCCTATCAGTGTCACCATAGCAGCCCTGTAAAGATACATCCATATGGGTGACTTCAAGTACCTGGATAGTTTTAACAGGTTCAAATGTATGCAAGATGGATCACATGGGTGATTTGGCGGGGTGGGGGGAGGCCACAATTTTGCCCAGTGTAGCTTATAAAGTCTGGGAAATCGAACACAGGTCTCCTGAGCTCCAGCCTCTCCCTAATTTACAATTACAATCCCTAGGATGGAAGAACAGTAATCTGAAAGTCGTAACACTGCAAAGCAAAGGAAAACAAAATTATGCATTTAGTGAATAATGCAAAATATGAGAAAATAATGTAAGAGATGGGTGTGATGGAAATAAATACCTTTCCTGAGGCTAAGCGGGTATTGATGTGTTTCAAACCCATAAACAGATTTGTGCATGTTGCTGGCTGAAGAGGAGTGGGGTGGAGTTCCTGGTTTGTTATTACCTCTCTTTACATGCTCATATTTATTGCTTCACAAGCAAAGACAGCAGCAGACATGAGCAGTGTGTTCTCTTCCCTCTGATCTGGGATCAGTGACAGCCATGCCAAGATTTCTCCATCCTTCTGACTATTTGATGACAGTGAAAAAAGATGGCTCATTATTACTCATCCTTCTAACTCCTTAGCTGTAGAAGCGTTAATAAAGAAAGCTAATTCAGGAAAAATTAATTGGAAACCAGATTTGGGAAGTAATTTAATTGAAAAGGGGGGAAATGAAGAGAGAAGGAATCACTCTCAGGAATCAACCCAGATTCTAAATTCAAATACAAGTGCAATTTTACATGAGCTCCTTCATGCAGATCTGTTCTATGTTCTCTCTCTCATTGGAAGCAAAAATCAAATTCATACATTGATAGTTAAGTTTCAGAAGTTGTGGGGGCAACAGCCAACCTTTGAGGATGGGTGGGATATTTTCTTGCAGGCCTTACAACAACTCATTTATTACTACTCAGTCACTTTGTATAACCCTCACAGAGTCCCTGACTATGACACTTATAGCCTGTAAGGCAGGAAGTGTGAAGAATATACAGGATCCACAGGGACGAGGCAGAAAGACAGACAAATCTTGAATAACAATTTATATGTGTAACAGTTTCATTTAAACAGTTATTTCACCACCGTCAATGGAACAGGGCTCTCAAGGACTGTGGCAGTTTGAGTGAAACATTATTTTATCTGAAAAAGTGCTCTGTGATCTATAAAGAAGAGGACACAGCCCCAGCAGCAAAAAAATGTATTATCTAGATTGTCCACTGAAAAATGTAAGTGAAGAAATACAAGCCACTCACCTCAAAGAAACAGGTGGAAGAGCCAGGCTAGCAGGGACAGCCATTATCTTATAATAATGTCTCTTTCAAATCCCTCCCCAAGGTACATGCCGGTGAAACTCATTAGTATTACAGTCTTTTCGCTTAGGGAGAAAGTTCATGAATATTAGAACGCTGTGTTGAATATTAGAGGGAAATTCTTCACTGCCTTCCTGCTACAGCAGCTTTTTGGAAACGTACCAAGGACTTTGATCCTAAAAACACTTACCTGCAAGCACTTTGGGTAGTCCCATTGACTTAAATGGAACTAATCAAGTGCTTAAATTCAAGTGTTTGCAGATTAAGACCTGTGTTTGTATTTTAAGATCTTATCTACAGAAGAAATTGCACTCATTTACCTAAGTGTTTTTATAAACACACCTTTACTTAAATGAATGCAGTGTTACTCGTGGGTGAGGCCCCAACTGAAGAGTGGTGGCCCTATCTCAGTTCCCAGCAGCGTGAAGACAAGTGACAGCTCTCAGCGCGCTGGAAGCCGCCAGCAAACGACACGGTAGCGTTATGCTCCAAAACCCCCGCCGAGAAGGCAGCTACCACCGTGCAGGAGGCGAGAACACCCTCACACGACTAACACGATGACCCGTCGCCGCAGACCCGAGTAGTCTGCGGTCCCCGACACACCGCGGTAAATACCGTGGTGGGCTAGGCGGGAGGGTACCTCCACAAGAAGGGCTTTTGGAGGTGCAGGGACAGGAATTTTTTGACCTAAGCGGCTTCCTCCCCGAGGCACGCCCCAGGCCGGGCTCCGCCTGGCCTCGCCTCAGCGGGACCTGCGAGGTGCCGCGGCCCGGCCCGCCGGTAAGCGGGGCCGCCCGGC
>VXAL01006945.1:213344-278204 GCA_013399475.1 Chauna torquata
TCCCCTCCTACCCCTCCTTCTCCTCCTCACAGGGAGCCGGGCGGGGCGGGGGACCGGGGGGACCCGTAGGGAGGCGCCCGCCCGAGCTCTGCGGGGCTGCTCCTCTCGCTGGGGGCGAGGAGGGGCACGCAGGCCGCCATCACGGGGCCCTTGGCAGCCGGCTTGTTTTAAAGTCCTGCCGGCGTGAGCTGTGGTACCCCCCGAAATGGAGCCCTGGGTGCCGCCGGGCCGGGCCGGGCCGGGCCGGGCCGGGCCTGCCCTGCCCTGCTTGGGGTCGGTGGGTCGGAGCCCCAGCCTGGCGCCGGCCCACCTCAAGCCTGCCCGCCCTTCTCTGGAGGAGAAGGACACGTTCTCCCGCCTTTTTCCTCTCAAAGGAAGTTAAAAAATACCTCGACGCCAAGTTGTGGTCGGCCATACACACGTGCTTCGGGGGTGCGCGGTCAGCGCAAGGCAAGGCACGGAGTGTCGGGGTGCTCCTGGAAGCAGCCGGGCTGATGGCAGCTGCTGAGGGCAGTGCTGCTCCCAGAGCAATACCACTGGAAACGAATGAATAAATTAGATATCTGGTTATGTTTTATGGCGCGTCATAGTGAAGAAACACAAGTGCGGAGAGTGGTTTTGTGCTTCTGAGTAGGAAGTTCTAGTAACTGGTACCATTTAGGTTTGTTTTGGTTTAGGACTCTGTTCTTCACAGACTACCTTTTCAAGTTGATGCAAAAGAGAAAAATATATAAGAAGAGAGGCAATTTTACATAAGTATATACAATCTTATACATGTATATGCATATTTTATAGAACTACTAAATATATGCAAGGAAAGTGAGCTATAAAAAAATGTAAGTTCTGCAAGCTGAATCAGATTTTCCTAAGGAAGTGTTAGATATGGAGGAGCCTTTTGAATCTCGTGGTTGTGTCTGACACGTTACAAGTCTAGTTTGAGTACTACTGAAGAGAAAGTTCAAAATACAAGCACTGGATTTGTATTTGATTGTCGATTACTTGCTTTTGCCTTCAAACTGCAGAATTCTTGGGACCTGACTTTTCCAGGTGCTGAAAGAGTACCCAAAAGGCCTGCTCAGAAAAGACCATGCACATTCAGCACGTGGAATCCCGATTTTGTGGGTTTTAGGTCTTAGTTCTAAACATTTTGGCTGCCTGGTTTTCATTCAGTTCAAAATTAGATTAATTTTTACTCTTTCTGGAAACTGTTCCACATCTGCTGGCCTTTCTATATCAAAACACTGTAAGAGTGTATTAATCTGTCGATGAAAGGGGAGTGCGTGGGTGTTTTGTCTTATAAAGCAATACTTGATATGACTGTAGAACAGATTCCCTGTGAGGGAATGGAAGGACTGCTTACATCTACGTCTTTATCCAGAATGTATCTATCTTTCTCCTTTAGCTTGAGTCATTCGTAAGATTTAACCTGGGATGAGAAAGGTTGGCCTTGATTTTGCTTTGGTTATTTCTCTGCAAGGACAAAGGCTTTTGTTAAAAGCCATTCTCATGCTTACTTACTATCACTCCTTAAAAAATGCCTTCCAGTGTTGTCTGGTGTTCTTTCTGTTAGATTATTATTTTGAATAAAATCTGCAATACTTCTTTCCCCAAAGAAACCCTGCAAAACCTACCATATCTGTGAGAGTTCGTAAGTCTCTTATTTCCTTGTAAATTTTGACACATTTCTTCAGACACATCCACTCTATCTTAAATAGCATGTACGAGTTGTGCCTTGCTATTAGTGTTACTTTACCCAAACTTCAGGCTTTTAGATGAAGTCTGTACAGATAAACTTGGATCAGAGCTGCTGCAGCTTTACAGATGCATGCTGAGCCCTTGTCCTACCCAATCTTGTTTCTTGGTGTTTAAAATATATATAATTCTTTTGAATGGCAGAACAATAAGATACTGAATCAGATAAGAACAGATTGCAAATCTGGGCTAAAGAAGAACAACCTGGCATTGACCCCTGTTGGGAGACATCTGTCAGTAAAAGCTCATATAAATTCTTATTTGTTTTATAACATGGTTTTGCAAATGCCTGCATGTCTTTAACACCAAATTGGGAAAGGGAGCAACTTACACAGTCTCTTATTGTTGATATAATTGCACAAACTCATAATGCTCATGGGATTCATTTATCTATTCCTGCTATAGCATATAAACTTTCTTGCTCTAAGATTGAAAACTTTGTCTTGTCATTTCCGCCTTCCTTTCCAGTTGTGGGAGGATGAAGATGAAGGATGGCAGTACATCTAAGAGATACCAGCTGCAGGGGTGAAATATTTTGCTTAAAGAAGTACTTTGTGTATAGAAATGTACTAAATGATTACAATCTTGAAGCTCTACAGTTCTTTCTGTTCTGTCTCGACAGGAAATATTATCTGTCAAAAACTGCATTGCAGTAATCTTTCACATTTTTGTTACCAAATGTCTACAATAATCTCAAAGTACTGAAATAAATGTAAGTCCTTTCTTCATTTGACCCCCAGTCACTTACATTTTTCACTCGGATGGCAATAGTGAATTTTTAGCTCTGATTTGTAATCTCCTAAATGCCAATTACTTGATTAAGTCAGAATTTCTGACAGAATCTGTGGAGAATGTTCTGCTCCTTTTTGTTTCAGTTTTACAATAGAAGACAAAACTGTATTTCAGCTTGAGGAAAAATGTTAACCTTGTTAGCCTGTAGTTTTAAAAATGATACTTTGGGTACCCTGATCTTACAAGAAGCATGATTTCTTTTTCTTATTTTTTTCTTTTCTTTCTTTTTTTTTTTTGAGACAGAGAATGGACCAATGCTTTATTATTATTATTATTATTATTATTTTAATGGAGAGCATTGAAACACCCAGCTCATTTGGATTTCTTATTTCTGCCCAGGTATTAAGAATAGTAATGTTTTCTCAGAGTCTTTTAAATCTAATTAGTATAGGTCTGTTTGAAGAATTTCCTCCACAGTATGTGTGAGAGAAAAAAGTGAGAATCCCTTCGGTACTGTTGCTGCCAAAGAAGGATTCAGTTGAAGTATCTAATGAACAGACATTCAGATTAAAACATCTCTCTGAGAAGAAGTTTATATATTTTGTCAAAACATTTCTCTGTACTACCTGTTGCAAAGAGAGGTGTGGTGAAAGATCTGTGAACTTAAAACCTGACTTTAAAGGATACTACACTTGTTTTAGAAAATAAAAATTCTCGTCAAATTTATCTCAATTCTTAATCTTCTAAGATGAATTCTAAATCAGTGACCTTTATGTTATAGTAAGAGGAGGTTAATCTCAGGTAGTGTATCAGATTCTTTTCTTACATCATAGGAATTACAAACAACTAAGAAGATTTATTTGAAATTTGCCCAAGTGACCATTCTGCCTTCAGTAGAACAGTGACATTTGCTAGCAGTTCAGGATTTGCCCAAACTTTTGTTTTGACCCCACCAATTTAGCATCTCATGCAACTGAGAATTGTTGTCACCCTTGTGAAGTCCATTTTAGTACTGATGTGAGGAAAACAGTTCTGGTTTTTAGTCTGTTTGATTTTTCTTTTTCTTTTTTTTCCCCCTCTCTCCCCTCTTTTTTCTCTCTCCTTTCTCTCTCTCTCTTCTCTTTCTCTCTCTCTCTCTTCTCTTTTTCTTCAGTTGCTGGTTATGCTGTCTGATCTTTTACTCAAACGTAGCTTCAGTACACTTCCTGCTAGAACACTGTGTATGAAAGGGAAGGAGATCACTTTTCTGCCCTCCCCCAATTTTTCTGGCTTTCATCTGCTACATGTATATTGATATCCTGCATCTTTAATTTGTGTTAGTTTTTTTCAGAGGAGGCACTTGACTGTGAATTTACATAAGACAAGTGAGTTGAAAGTAATTTTGTGTTTCAAGTAGCCCCACAAAAGGGGCTTATGTAATATTGTGCATGTGCCAATAGACATTTGAGAAAGCAATGTGCTTTTTTGAGGCCTTGAAGTGAGATCTGAGGCCGTAGACTCAGCTGGGAGAGCGTGCGCTTTTTTATCCATAGCTGCTGAAAAGCAAAACATAAATTTGATTTATCTGTAATAGTTTCCCCTCCTAATCTCCACAGGTTTTGAGATTAGCATTTCTGGTCTTGTCGATTCTTATTGTTCTGAATGACAGAGCTCACCTTCTAGGGCTCTCTCTAATTGTGCTCTCCCATACAAAATGTGAGTGTTCTTCCACGGCAGACTGCAAAAACACTGCTTGGAGTTCTGGTTTGTTGAAATTCTTTATTTCTTTGGAAGCAAAAAGAATTTTAAGTTACTAATTTCTTTAAGATTGGTCATATAGTGCAGTGGGCTGTTAATATTTTCTATTATGACAACTAGATAAGCCGGAAAAGTATATTACTAATCTCAGGTAATGTATTCAGCACTGCCAAAAAATATACAGAGCAGACAGTTTCTGCCTTGCTGAGGCACTATGAGACACCCTACAAGGAGAAGCCAACCTGATTTTAATTGTTGTTTGGTTGTCTTGAAATAGTTGTTAGGTAAGGAATCTATGGAGGCTGTTCAGAAGCAAAAAAAAAAAAAGGCTCAGGAATGGGCTGGAAAAATTCTGTGCGTAGGCTCTGAGTTACTGCCCTTGTCAAATTTAGCTACAGCTTTTGCAGAGGTTTCCACCCCAATAGCAGAGGTGGTGGAAGGAGCAGAGCTTTCAGGATGCGAGCCCTGTCACAGTCCAGCCTTCCTTCGAACAGTACATCCCCATTTTCTCTTTGACGATAAACTACTGGTACTAATGCTCATGATTAATTTCTGCAAAGAATAAATGCATTTGTCACTGGATTGGTTCCCAGAACCAGTTTGCTACCTGACCATACGGGCAAGGTTCTGGTGCAAGTGAATGGCAGTTTAGGGGCAGAGCCACAGTAGCTGTGACCTAGATGGACTTAAGCCCCGACTGATCCAAACTTTGCACAGTCCATAGACTGTTAAAATACACCTGCGCTGTTTTTAATACACATTACTACTGCAGCTAAGATCTCTGATTCATGCTTTTTTTGGACTTAGCTATTATGGCTGAAGAGAAAGCTTCCACAAAGGGTGGTAGTGAGCAGGAATCTCTCTGTGGCCACTCTTCAAGGAGTAACTGAATGAGAACAGATGTGCACGTTTCCAGCAAGTCGTGCTGCCAAAGTCCGCAGGTACATCTTGCTTTGCAGTGTTATCTGGTGTACAGTACAGCCGTAATTATTAAAAAGACCGGGCATAGCCAAACCCAACATATCTGATATGGTTGGATCATATGGAGCTGTTGGGTAGTTGTCCACTTTTGAACTGCTGCAGAACCACTGGGCACCTCTGAATTCTTCTGGCAAATCTGGTGGTGATAGAGGAGAAAGTAGTCAACCTAGAAGAAATCTGGAGGGAGCAGCTTATCCTGAATGTTGAAACATCTCTTAAAAGTTTGCTATGCTTCTAGCAGGTTACAACAGTGTCTTCAGCATCACAACTTAATTTTGACTGGGACAACAAATTTTTTGCTTCATTGGAAAAGGATGTGGTCAGAATAAAATGATCGACTTTCTGTGTTTATGTATGGCTGTAGATGAGCTGAAAACTTATTAGCCAGTCTTTTGCCCTAGAGGAAAAGGTAATTCCCAGTGTTTTTTTTTCTATTTGCAGTCCTCTCATTGCTCAATGTAGGTCTAATTTTTTGGCCCAAAATGTTGCTTTTGAGTAAAGATAATCCTGTTGACACAACAGCATGAGTTATTTTTTGTTTGCAAGTGAGCAAGACTTTATGCTTTCTGTAGAATGGGAATTTTGGCATGGCTAGAAATGCTGGTTTTTTTTTTTTTTCTTTTTTACGTGATACTCTCCTATCTAATGTTATTTGTACTCTAACAATCTGTGAAAATTGCTTTATGGTTTAAGCTTCTAGGCTGAAAGAAATTTATGTGTGTTTTAAGCTGTATTTGAAGAGATATCAGTTATCAGTGGTGATATATCCCATGTTTCTCTGATCCAAATCATATGGCAAATTTTATTTAAGTAGAAGGGTAAAAAATAAACATACAAAGTGAGTCCTGTTTTGGTGATGCTAATGTTAAGTCAGAAGATGAACCCAACAGTTTAAAAACCATTTGGGCTGTGATACATGTGTCTGTGAAGCATATCTGGAGTTGATGTGCTCGTTTGTTTTTCCAAAACCAGAGCCATTTTCTTGGGATTATGGTGCAGCCCTCCCAGCTGTCTTACCGTTGAGTTATACACCACACTCTTGGCAGACGCACCATCATGCTTTTGAAGGTCTCAAGTGTTTACCAAAGTCAGAGCAGTTATTTTGGGGGAAGCAACAGTAAATAGGCATTTCATTTTCTAACTATTTTTTCTTTCCTTTCACATGCTGTTTTATCTCCTTTGGCTTTTCCTCAGTATTGTAGTGCTGGAAGACATGGCACTTCTCTGTTGCTTCTTTTCTCAGTGTGTTGGTATTAGAATTGAATGTATTCAGATGCTTTTTTTTCTGAAAATGTAGAACATGCAGCCCAGTTGAGTAGCGTGCAAACAGGAGTGGGAGCATGGGAAAGTTCCTTTGAAGAATGTTATATAAAAATAACTATTACGAGCTTATCAGTATGTGAACTGTATATATTAAAAAAAAATGCACACTGGGTAAATAATAACTAGAGTAGGCATCTAATACAACCTCCCAAAATTATCAAAATGAAGCATGCTGTCTAACATCTCCTGTCCCTACAGAGAAGCAGCATAGGAAGGATGAAAGTCAGCTAATACTAGCCTTTTTCCTGGAAAACGTTTTCAGCTGTGGTGAGGTAACAGCTGGGCTGTTAGCTGCAAGCATCACTGCAGCTGTGGGTGGTGGTCTGCGAAAGCTCAGCTGCTCTTCTGAAAGCAGGAGGTAACTTTACTGTAGAAAAAGCTTTCATCTATGAATTAAATGGGGAAGCAAGTTTAAGAATTGTGGGCTTTTTGCTGACCTTGCCTGCTGTCCAGATGTACCTATCCGAGTACATTGTAATCAACAAGTAGGGCTGTGATAAGCATGGAGTAAGGGGTGTAGGATTAGCGCTGCCATCAGATCTGTGCTAACGGATAGCTGGCAAGTTGTCAGAGGGCAGGACTGATATGTACTTCATTGACCAAAGCATGCATGGGTCCTGGCCTGGCTTCCAGATGGTTTCAAAGAACAGCTTTCTGAGAAGTGACCCTAATATGAAATCATGGAAGTGTGGGCAAATGTGGCCGGATTGTCATCCTGAATGGAATGCTGCTTTATCAAAAAAGCAAAAATGTTTGGTTTTTGGCCACTTCTGAATGAAGGAGCAGCTGTAATTTTATGTGAACTCTACCTGATCAATTGTCCCTGCTTGCAAGCTAATATATGTGATAAAATCCAAACCACAGCTTATGTAACTGATCTTTAAGTGGTGATTTATGTATCCTCCAATATCAGTTTCATTTTAATTTGGACTTACATTTTAGTTCATGAAGGGACTGACATTTACATCATCTGGATTCGCTGAAGGAGGCAGAAGCTGGTTTTTTTCCTCACACTAATAACACCAGAGCCCCAGTGTTAAATAGTCTCCCTGTTCATGGTGTGGATAAAGCCCCCTGAATTTTATGCAATATGTCACATGGCAAATGAGTGGTTTTGAAGATCACCAGTCATTTAGAACTAAACCAAAGTGCTCTGAGTGGGTTAATTTTGCAAGCTTTTGTCTCCTTAATGGTTGGTCTTGTGACTAGAAACACTTAAAGGTGGCATTCCCAAAGCTGTGTTTGCAGAGGGCTACTTAAGGGTAGGGTAAAAGCCAGAGGTGTCCCAATACAGGGGGACCCTGCCCAGTTTGATAACACTGTAGCTAAATAGCAATTTAAAGAGGAACTGGCTTTGCTTTTAATTGTGTTCCAGGCCACTTTGTATTTCTGTGGGAAAATCGCAACCATAGGCAAACCTACTAGACCAGACCCAGAAGGAGCTTTTGGCTGTCACGTGCAAGAGCAGGAAAGACAGGATGAGCAATTTGGGGTATGGCAATGGAGCTGTGGGCTCTCCGGGCTCTGCTTGGCTGACGTCCCTGCATGCTTCCTGAGCTCGGGTGTGTCCATTCACCTGGGCCTGGTGTGTTCACAGCAGCAGTGGGGAGCTGGCTTTCTCTAAAACGTCTGCTTTAAAAGCTTTCTTTGGAGTTTGGGAGCTGACACCTGTGTGTCACCTTTGCCTTACGCAGTCTGAATGGTGCAGCAGTGTTTAAGGCCTAGGAGGAAACCTTTGGGTGTTTTGTTTCCTCCTGTATTTCCTTGGCATAATTTAATCTCAGAGTGTTATCGGTCAGGTGCAGTGTTAAAGTCATGTCAGTGCAAAGACAGAGAGATGTCTTAACATAGTATTTGCAGAAAGAGGGTTGATCACATTCTGTCTTTAATAGCGTTGCAGATGCTGTAAAATGTGTGCCAGATGCTGTAAAATGTGTGCCAGAAAATGACATACATGTATACCAGCCAGCTCCATTTTGCCAAGATCAGTATCTTCCCTTAACATGACGCCCAAGTACAGTATCAGCTTTTGTATTCAAGACGTTACCATTCAAGACCATGTTAAGTATCTGGGTCAAACTAGTGGTACTACAGATAGCTGGACAGCTGGAACGAAGAACTGGTGAGTATTTTAAAGGATGGATCTCCATTTATTTTTCTAGTACCATGAGATTCAAACAATAACAGTGTTGAGAAAAGGCAGTTTCATGGTTCATTAAACTACCTTTCTTCTCACAAATATTTTTTTGCCGTTTCGGAAAGCTGTTTTCAGTGTAGCTCATAAATATGTTTTGGCATTGGTACTTTGTTTATTCTGAAGCTGCTGTTCGTATTTGTGTACTTATGTTCTGTGGTATCTCTGCAGGTATATCTATGCAAGAACAAGGCATTTATTTTGCTTGGAGAGTTACCTATGTTAACAACATTATCTAAATATATATTATATATATCATTTTTGATCTTTTTCTAAAGATTTTTTTGATGAAACTTTGAAAAGAAAAAAACATTTCTGGAAACCGGTGCCTTCAAGTCTCTTGAAAAATGCTGTTCATGGGCAATGGCTAATGATCCTGAACCTGAAAACTATACTGTACGCGTATTCTGCATTTAGCTTTAGAGATTATTCATTATGTAAGCGTCTTACTATATAGCAAATGTAGTTTATAATAAATGATACCATTAGTCCAATTCTACTATACTCAAATATTTTAGTATGTTGGAGCACATGGACGGCATTTGAACATGTAAATTGCTAATACAGCTACTACTTTTGGTGATACTTTTGTGTACTGCGAAATAAACACAGTTTCCTAAAAGGCCTTTAGACTCTTGGTTCCTCTTTGAACATCTGCTCAGGCTTACGCTGTTACTTTTGGCTACTTCAGAGAGAAGTTTCGTCTATTTTCAGCCTTCTGCTTAGTATGGTAGTTCATCAAAAGATATTAAGAAATTGGTGTTCGTTCGGGTGTCAGTTGTTTCTTGGTTCTGAGTAGTGTGCTACTCTCTTTCCCATTAAAAAACAGGGGACCTGTAACATACTGTAGCTGGAAGTAGCAAGGTGTATGTTTGAGATTGAATATTCAAAATTAGCTTTAAATTTTGCACTGATGTGCTTTCACATGAAAATTTTACACATCTAGGCTTCCCAGTATGTATTTTCTGATCTTAAATCCTTGTATACACAGAGAATTTTCAATACCTAACTAGGATTTTCTAACCTGTCGCAGCTCAGTGTAAGCTCTTTCACAGATCACCTGCATGATGAATCCCTGGAGTCACTGCATAAGAATTCTGGATAGAAACATGCCAGCTGTGTTAGTGCGTGAACAAAAATAAATGGAGAACAGACTTTTTCAGATACTTATTGCCAGCATACTGGATACTGTAATTGTTTACGTTTAGAAATATTTTTCTATAAAAAACTTGAACACATCTTTAAAAATTAATTTTTGGAAGTATAATTGCTTGACTTGGAAAACCAGGAATTGCCACACCCAGACTCACTTGTGTCAGCATTTGTCACTGTTCTGTCTGTATAATTGGTGTGTTTACTCCATGGTATGTTCTCTTTTTCTTTTTTTCCTGCTTTGATTTCCAGTTGACTCTTTGTACTATGACCATATGCCTCACTGCAGCAAGCTTTTGATCGGCTCCTTTTGGTGGTGTCAGCAGAAAGGCGTTGAATGGTCATGCTAATTGAAATGTCTTTCGTGATGCTACTGAGTAACTTGGAGATGTCCTTTTTGGGTTCTGCCTCTTCCAATCGTTCATCCATTTTGACTGTCTGTAGTTGTAAGTTTGTAATGGCACGCTTATCTCAGTGTGTCTGCGGTGGCTAGCACTGTGGACCTCATCTGAACTTAGACTGCTGGATGCCACTTAAAAGAATAAAAGAATATTTATAGTGATATCTTCTATAATAACTGACTTCTTTTTTTTTTTGTCCTACAATGGCAAAATTGTTGAATAACTTCTTGTCTCTTAAATGGCAGTGAAAAATAATTAGAAGTTAAATCTGGAATCAGAAGCTGCTCATGCATCATAGCTGTACTGAGCAGAGTAGGGAAACGTGTGCTGCACTTGGGAGTAGCTTTAGCTAAGAAATGGTGTTGGAGCTTTCCTCAGCATCAGAAAGAGGTCTGGCTTTGCTAATTTATTTCTCAAAATTGGCTAAAACCCAGCTTTCTGTCAAGCTCTTTGAGTAAAGTATATTTATCTTGTTTATAGTGTGTTCTTTTCCTTGGTTCCTTACATTTAAACATTTTAAGCTTTCTGTTGTTTGTACATTGCACTGCAGTCTGCTGTGGCACAGTGGCCCCAACTGTACATTGCCACTGAGCTGTAGCAATTTATTTCTGATGTTGATATGTTGGAATACAGTATGATATTTGAGCACCAGTATTACACCCTAGTGAGCGTGACAAAATCATAAAAGACTTCATAGCATGCCTCCTTGAAATTAATATCCTTTCCCACCCTTAATATGAGTAAAGAAATATGTGCATCATAAAAATCATTTCTCTTTCAATTGTAGTGAGCAATTCTTGATGCTGTGCCCTTTCATATAGTTGTATTTACAAATTCACCCTTTGTTGCTCTGGAAAGAGAAGGCTTGGTGGACATCTTACAGTAAGGAGGCAAAAGGCTAGAATATCAGTTTTCTTAGCAAGTCTAGCAATATTGTCACCACATTTATGTGCTTCACAAAACCACTCGAATGTCGATACTATAAGAGTATGAGGAACACAACTTTGTGACTACAAAGAAAGACTATGAAAAAATTCAAGATATTCAGAAAAGTTATAGTTATTTTAGTCTGGAAATTTTATTAATATTCTTAAATATCTTATAATCAGCAATGCTGAATAATTATATCTATTGACTTAATTTGGAATTATGGTGCTAACTATCTGTAAAATGAGATTATAGATGTATGGAGTAAATTAGCTAAAGTGGTTGGATGCTTTTGAAAATGTTGGTCTTTTTTGTCTTTAAGCATTTAATAATGTGCATACCTTGTTGACTTAAAATGAATAATTTTTTTCATATTCTTTGTAGGTATGTACGCATAGAGGAATATTATGTCACATACGGAAAAGCTAAGAGTTTAATGTGAGAGTTTACAAATCCAGAGTGATATATGATGAATATAGTTGAGATTATCAGCTGGTATAACTTTCAGTAAGGCCAGACAGGTCACTTCATCAGAAAACTTGGCCTGTTACACTCCACTACATAATTAGTAACTCAGGTTACCTATTTTCATGCTTCATTTTGGCAAAAACAAACAAAAAAACCACCCTTAGTAGTGTATAGACACCTTTAAAACTCAGATTTAATTGTTGTCAGGAGGCACTCGAAGTGTTTGTATTTTCTGGCCAAAATGTGGAGCAACATAAAGCACACACGTGTTCTGTAGGAACAGAAGCCTTTTGCTGGACTGCTGCTTGGAGGAGCACCAAGACATGCCTGGGTGTGCCAGATACGTGGCATTTTGATTGCTTTTGGCTTTCACAGGGTTGCAGACCAACTTGCGACGGTGACAGCCCTGCTCTGGGTGATAGAGAAACTTGCTTTGCTCTTGTTACAACTTCCGTCCATCAGCTTTAGCAGCTTATGCTATCCAGTGATATGGACTGGTCAGTTGCTCACAGATTGTACCTTCTGTTTTAGGCTTTGTCCTGGTTTTTCCTTCAGGCTGGATGCAATCTGCTTGTCTTTTAATAAAAACTCAGAAGGACAATATTCAGCATCAGAATTGCTGGAATAATTTAACTGTAAACAAAGGATATAAGATGTCTTGCTGAACATGTTTTCAAAAAGAAGCTTGGTTTAGGATTTTGAGTGATAGGTAGTTAAGTATGGGACCTTACGGGCAATTTTTGTCTTTGCTGCCCCTTAATTTAAAACCTCTTGTTTCTCTCCTGGTCCCTTCATTCTTTTCCATAGCCTAATTCATCTTCTCAGATAAGAAAATTAGAAGAGATTGTGAGAGAAGATTTCTGTGCTTATATTGTCTCAGCAAAAAGGGTGTGTTTTTCTCCTGTAGGAAAGGCTGAAAGAACAATATGCAGCTCTAAAGAGTTTGTGTCTCAATTATACAGGAATTTGTGAAAAGATACAAGTTGTGTGTCTGACCAAAGGACCTTCACAATCAAGGAAGGTTCCCTAAATTACTAAGAGGCCACTAAGGTTTTGTCTTGGAAGGGATGTGCGTGAATATATATATATATTTGTCTTTCTGTGTCTGAAGACAACATCTCTTGTTTTTTACACTAGAACAATACTTGTGAGCTTGAAGGAAATGTCACCTAAATTGAGCATCAAAATACCAGATAATTTAACTACATCCCTATTCTGTTACGTTTTGATTTAATTGTCCAAAATTACCCCCTCCCAATTGTCTCTTTATGCTGTCAGCTGGCGTTGGATGCATACTGTGGCATTCATTGTAGTATGAACAACATTGTGCATTTCTTTATTGTTGCTTGCTGGCTTTCTTTCTTTCATTGAATGTTTCTATTCCGTTCAGTTATTCTCATCTAAAAATCCCACTGAATTCTTGTCTTTTGCCTCTGAAAAGATCATGTACTCTCTTTTGAGAACTGTTTGTATTTTGAATGCTCATTAAGAATTATATCAGCTGCTACATGGCCTAGGCATTGTTCTGTGCTAATGTTGGTTTTTTTGTTGTTGTTGTCTTGGCTGCCACTGCTTCTTGGGGAAGTTGCAAAATGATCATTTCTGTATTTTCACTGATAGGGAACCCTGCACATGGGTTACAGTGTCATTCTTCGGGATTACTGCCTTCCGTTGTAGCGGCTTCTGCTGAGTATGATTATATCAAGGTACCTGTTGCTATTCTGAGGCTTGGGGGTGCAGAAAGAGTTAAGTGCAGTTCCTTCTACTGCTTCCTTCCTGTGTTAAGCCGTAGTACTTCCCACATGGAGCGTAAATAGGGTATGAACGTTTTCTTTTCCAAATGGGGAGCTACCTCTGCAGCGTCCCTGAGCGCATTTGGACTTCCTCTGTTTTGATCCTTAGCCCTCTTTAAATATTTCACTTCCTGTTGTGTTCACAGAAGTCAGTATCACTACCTGGTCGTACGTGGTCATACACTACTAGATCGTACTTATCTTTTCAAGGATTTCAGGATGTATCTGGAGTTGTAGTAAATCGGGGCAGTTCTTCTGAAGTCGGTGGAGGTAAAACAGCTGAGGATTTGGTGTTTACTCTGAACTTTATGGTCAAGTATGGTAAGATTTGGTGTTGTATTCAAAGTCTTGTATCCATATTGTGTTATGCTCTTCCTTTCCTTAGCTTTAGATGTAAAAAGGCTGATTTTAAGGACTTTGTAATATAAATGGTAACTTTGACTGTGTATGTTCCCTAAGCCAAGATTTTCTAACTGATTTGTGAACAAAATGTTCTCCCAGATAAGGAGTCTCGACAGTTCTGGAAGAGCAGTCTTTGAGGAATATCTGCTTTCCTGCTCCACTCTTCAAGATCATAAGGCCTTTTTTTCTTTTCCCCCTTATCTTTCTAAGTGATGGAAGAACTCTGTGACTTTATTTTTATGCAGAAATCTCCTCCTCACTTTGCAAGTCCACCTAGCCTTCCAGCCATCCTGTTCCACAGCTGTCACAACAAACTTTCTTTCAGATGCTATTAAATGTATCAGACATCACTGTGCAGCATGTGAGTTTGTTACCCTGGGGCTTTTCAGTCTGTTCTAATGCTATCAAAACTACTGTGTGATTTCAAGGTTTCCTACATTCCTTGGAGGAAAATCAAATGATACATGGCTAGGAAACTGGTAGATACTTTACAGATTTAGCAGACATCTAGAAATTAAGTGGTTAATATCTTCAATTTCATGTTTTCTTTGCTCGTTTCCCATAACCATGACTCTTGTGAACTCTCTGTATTCTTTTGTCTGTATTTTCCAATGGGATTTTGGGAAAACTTTGCCACACTGGAGCAGAAGTGTTGTTCTTGCTTTGTTTATCTTATTTCTGTTCCCTCTGCCCCTCTTTAAGTTATCTGATTGCTGTAGATAGAGGTCTCAGCTGAGACTTTTTTTTTATCCTTTCTGTTGCTCTTCCCATCCATTCCATCAGTTACATTTAAGTATTGTAATGATTGTAATGGTGGTAACATAGGTTAGCCTGTTTACAGATCAGGTGTGTGCTACCACAAAAGATAAAGATTCCAATGATCTTGCCCTTTAACATCAAAGACAGTAGTTAGCTATGGACAAATGGATCAGTCAATAGGTGGAAGCATCTTTAAAGTAGCTGCTTAGCTTCTATTAAATACATTTATTACACTCTCTGCGCAATGAAGGTAACATTGCGCCGTACATTTTATTCTCTTATACTACTCATTGAAGTTGGAAAATGCTTATTTCCTGCCTTATATTTCTCTTTAACTTCTATAACCTTTCTCCCCTGATTTTTCAGTCCTTTCAGCTTGTGTTTATGGATGCATTTCATATTCTGAATCACAGATTTACACTGGAGGAGGTCACTTGAGCTCATGTAGTTCAAACCCACCTGCTTAAGCAGGGTCAGCTGCTGCCCGTGCTCGATGAGGTTTTGAATATCTCCACATACGGAGACATCACAACCCCTCAGGGCAACCTGTTCCAGTGCTTGACCACCCTTGCAGTAAAAAAGAGTTTCCTTTTGTTCAAATGGAATTTCAAGTGTTTCAATTTGTGCCTTTTTTCCTAGCACTGGGCACCACTGACAAGAGCCTGGCTGCGTCCTCTCTGCACCTTCCCTTCAGGTGTTTATAGATATTGGTGATGTCTCCCCTGAGCCTCCTCTTCTCCAGGCTGAGCGATCCTGGCTCTCTCAGCCTGTCCTCACAGGAGAGGTGCTCCAGTTCCTTCACCATCTTCATGGCCCTTTGTTGGACTATCTCCAGTATGTCCACATCTATTTTGTACTGGAAGGCTGAGAAATGAGTAAGTACTCCACATGTAGCCTCCCTTGACCTGTGCTGGCAACACTTCTCCTAATGCATCCCACTAAGCTGTTGGCCTTTGCCATGAAGTTGCATTGCTGACTCATGCTCAGCTTGTCCACCAGGACTCCAAGGTCTTTCTCTGCCAAGCTCTTTTCCAGTTGGTTGGCCCACAGGCAGCCTTGGTACATGGGGTTGTTGACCTTTATAAGGTTCCTGTCTGCCCATTTCTCCTTCCCTTTGAGTGGCAGCACAACCATCTTGTAGGTCAGCCACTCTTCCTAAATTTGTATCACCTGCAAACCTGCTGAGGCAGCACTCTGTCCAAGCTTCCAGATCATTAATGAAGTTGTTGAAGAGTATTGGACCAAGTATTGACTCCTGGAAGACACCACTATTTACTGGTTGTCAATTAGACATTGTACCAATAATTACAACCCTCTGAGCTCAGCTGTTCAGCCAGTTTTCAACCACGTCACCATCTGTTCATCCAGCCAATACCTCATCAGCTTTCCTGCGAGGATCTTATGGAAAAAGCCTTACTGAAGTCAAGGTAATCCACTGCTTTTCTCTCATCTGCCAAGCCAGTCTTTTTGTCCTAGAAGGCTATCGGGTTGATTAAGCATGGTTTCCCCCTGGTGAGTCCATGCTGACTATTCCCAGTCACCTTCTTTTTCTTCATATGTTTGGAAATCGTTTGAAGAGGATATTCTCCCCTTACCTTGCCAGGAATTGTCGTGAGGCTGACTGACCTGTCCTTGTCCACATCTTACTTCTTGCACTTCTTGGAGGTAGGACTGACGCGATCTTTCAAAGATAACTGAGGGTAGCCTTGCAGTGACATCAGCCAGCTCTCTCAGCACTTGTGGGTGAAACCCATCAGGCCCTATGGATTTACATATGTCCAGTTTTTTTATGTGCTCCCTTAACTGGTCGTGTTCTACCACGAGTAAGTCTTCCTTGCTCTAGACTTTCCTGCTGAAATGTTTCTCAGCTTTTCTCACTGTCTTTTGCTCCACTACCCGCCCCCCCAAGGATTTTGCAGGAGAAATCTCTCTGTATTCAGACTATATTCAGACAACATCCTTCCTTCTGTATATGGTTCCAGGTACTGCCTCGGCTGACTGCTCACTAGTCACTCCACCTGAAGCTAAATGAACCAGAACCTTTCTGCCTTACTGCCTTTGAGCTTTGCCCCTCGTTTTGGACCACAGAATTGCCATGGTTGCTAAGCATGCTCCTCTACCCTGGAAAGCTAGGAGCCTGTGTAACCCTTTGAGCTGGAGATGATTAAGCCCTGAGCCCTGCTGAAGTCTCTGGAGAGACCAAGTTCATCTGGCAAAAACATGTGATGTCTAATATGGGAATGACTTCTAGTTCTGCTAAAATGACAGGAGGAGCAACGGTGGCTCCCACTCTTTGCTTAACATGCCAGTGATCAGGAGTCCATTTTAAGAAGTGAAAGGTGGGAGTTGTAGGTTTCACGCATTCTTGAGAGCTTCACTCTCTAGAATACCCTAAACACAAGACTGTAGGCATGGCTGGAATGGGACCCTTCTGTGTCCTTGCCATGCACGCAAGATTTGCAGGGTCAGAGAAATAAAGCAGAGGAAGCTTAAGAGTAACGCTCTATTAAGCATCCTTGCCTGTTGGAAGGGCAAGGGGAATCCCAGATGCTTACCCCTAATTTAGAAAATGCTTATTTTGTAATAAAGAGCCAAGGAAAGAGTTGCATTAATAGGGCTGGGAGAAAGGATGGTACTTCCTGAAAATGTGTTTTCTTCTTATTTCATTTTGCTCTAAAGTTTTACTGAAGATATTCAATGAATAATTAAATGCATTGAAAATTTGTGCCTGTCCTATTATTTTTTTTGAATTTGGCTGGCATGATGATGTTCATTTGCTAAATCTGACTAGTGAAATGTGCAAAAATCAGTACTCTCTTTTCCCAGCTGACTCACTGGGGTGACAAACTTGATATTGCAGAGACTGAGACAACAGATGTGCTGTTCTTTCTCTGAATTAGCAGTGGAGTGATTTCTGTATCGCAGGCCAAAAGAGTATGACACTACCTAGCAAGGAATTATTTCTGAATGCTACTAGCCATTGGCCAGATTATGCTGGACTATTCAAGGAAGGCACAATAAATTAGGTTTCCATTCTTGTGCCTTTGCCTAGGGTTTGAAATCAGTTATGTGCCCTACCACGGGGCAGTGGCAGGTAGCGAAACACTGCTTGTGGTGGGAATATGTTGCATCCTCAAAAGCTGTGGGAACATATCTGTTCTCAGTGTTCAGTAGGAAAGTCCTGGAAGAAGTGTGGCTCTTAAATGCAGCTCCTCTGGGGCAGCCTTTGGAGTGAGGATTCTGCTGGGTTTGATTGAGGCCAGGAAGAGCAAAGGAAACATTTCTTAGTTAAGGAGAATGTGATAACCGTGGTTTCATTTCTCCATTGAAAAAAATACATGGAGTTGGTAGCTGGGGGCTCTTTGAGGTTTTAAATGCTAATTAAAAAATCCCCCTGTGTTTTCCATTTAACAACTCAAGTGAATCAGCATTGTCTAGTAGATTTTCAAACCCTTAAACAAACAAAAGCCCAAATCTTAGATTTTTGAAACTGATTCTACAAAATTGTTGTCTTATTCCACTCAGCAAGAATTTGTCTTATGGCAGAAATCGGATTATCTTGCTTACTTTTTTGTGGATGATGAGTCTGGCAAAAAATCAGGGAACGAACATGGTCATCCTAAGAAAATTACTGATGTCTCTAGCAGAGGATGTCTGTGAGCATGTAATTAACTGGTCCAAAGGGGAGGAACGTGGGGAAAGTACAGAGCCTAGCAATAAAAATACACCAATGCTCTCTGTGTAGTATAACCGCAAATAAGCAGTAACTCAGACTGTAACAGGCTTTTTACAGTTCTCTCTCAGTATCCTGAGATAACCCTAGAGCCTTCTGCTTCTGCTCGTGTTAAGACCTTTGCCCTGTCTGTCTCAGAGTAAGAGAGGAGATCTGTGTGATAGATTTGTCATTCATGGATAAAATCACAGGTGATTTCTGTTGTTCTTTTGGGAAAACGGCACTTCACTGTGAAGCATCTTTTACTGCCTCGGTCTCAAGTTTAGGAGATATCTGAATAGTTAAGGAGAATAACTTACTAATGTATTGCTCAAGCTTCTGTTTAACTTGCTCTTTATGAAAAGGCCCATGAAGGCCTACGAAAGGCTGGCAGTTTGCACTGATTATCGTGTGAACGAGGCTTGGTGACTCCAAAACTTTTGTGTGCATTTTTTTTCTTCTGGTGATTTATGAATCCTGGAAATGTGATATAATGTTTTCCTTCTTTCTGTGTTTTAATTCTACAGAGTTGTCTTACTGTACCAGCGGGCCTTTAAGATGGTGTCTTACGAGTGCATGCCTGGTGGGTTCTTGGGAGCTGATGAGTTAGCTCTCAGAAAGATGTTGTGGGTTGCCTCTTCTGTTTGCATTGATGAATCTGTGCTTCTAAGAGCCTGTACAATAATACACACAGCATGGGGAATAAACCCAAGGACTTAGAGATCTGTGAGCAGCTGCCCAGCTATGGTCTTGTTGGGATCATGGAGATGTGTTGGGCTAGCTCACATGGCTGGGATGCTGCAATGGATGGATGCAAACTCGTCACGTTTGTTGGGCCAGAGGTCCCTTCCAACATCACCATTCTGTGATATGCACTTTCCTCACTTTCCAGAAGTTATGCTTTAAAGTTACAAATGCTAATACATAGAGTCTAGTACCAACTAGACTGATTACTGCAGTGGATAATTCAGCTCCTCCTGGCATGCTCTGTCACTGTTAAGGTGAAGCTTCTGTGGAAGAATAAGGTGAATACAAAAATGAGAAAATCTGAAGTGGCAGCTGTACAAACTACCAAACTTACATCTGAATTTCCTAGATTCTGGTTTATCTCAACATGTTTCTTGAATGGAGGGAAGTCAAAGGAGCAGTTCCTGAAACTTAGACAAAGATTTCTGGGTGGAAATGTAAATACACTGAAACTAACAGAGGACAGGAGAGGAAATGGGACAAGACATGTATTAGATGGCAATGTCAGAAATCATTGTATGTTGAGATAACTTTATTGTTTCAAAGTCTTCTTTTTATTCATTTATTTACAGCAAATGCTGGAAAATGGTCCTGAATGAACACCTTGAGAAAATGAGTTCAGCTATTTGTGTTTCATTGTAACAACCATAAATAGAAAGGTAGTTTCTTAGCTTAGATCATTCAGAGTGGAGCTTACAGAAGCTTTGAATACAATCGTGGCATGCTGTCCCTGGGGTACAAAATTGGTGTGACGTCATTTCTGCTCTCTCAGGAATTAGTTTGGCTGCTGGTTTGCTGTGTGGCTTTTGGTAGTGGGAGTTTATTCAAGAATATCCTGCGATCAGTGTTCTGTGGTGGTCAAACAAGATGAATACTCCGGTCCCTTCTGACATTTTGATTTACAAAGTTGTTTGGCTATTGTGAAATTTGCCTACTCCATAAAATGACTGAGAATTAATGCCCTCAGTTGAAGCTCCTGTAGTCTGCAATGCTCTGAAAATAAAGAACAATTCTGTTTGTACAATGCATGTGAATATCGTACGTGGATATATACACATGTATTTGCATGTATTGTATACTCACACACTCACGGCCTTCCCCCTGCTTTTGTACTGGCTCTCTGTATGCCTGTAACATCATGAACCAAAAACACAAGGTGAATATATTGCCATAATTCCTCAGGTCAGTGTTTATAAAATGAAGAGTACAATTTTTCAGAAATACTAACTAAATTCAAATAGGGAAGAAGGATAACTTGGAAATCTAACAGTGCAAGCTTTTAGTAATGCTTCTGCTGTACGTCTGCTTCACCTGTATTTTATCCATATTCACCAACTAATTAGTCCTTGGCTGTTTGTAGAAAAATTGTTTCAGACTAAAACATCGTTTGTACAGGTTAACATTAGACTTTAGTGTTACTATATTTTGGTGCAAATTTCATTTTTTTTGAAAAGTACCACTGTGTCCATGAAACTGGCAACAGTGCTGAATCAAAATCTTTTTTGCCTGCTAGTAATTGTCACTTCACCTGGCTGTCACTAGTCACTATTTTTTAATTTTCTTAATAGCTGCAGATATAGGGCTGATTTAAGGGCCTTATTTCTTAGTGGTTTTAGGTGTTTAGTGGTAAAGACTAATATTTAACATTCAGATTTCAGCCTGATTTAAATTCAGAGGAAAATGAAACAATTACATTTCCTTTTGTGTATATCAATAAAGACCTATATATTTTGGGTTTGTATAGTCATGCTTTCTGTGTTACAAAAGAGCTTTGCAACTACTCCAGCTGATTCCAGAGGCTTCTTTGTCAGTTCAGTTGATAGTACAAACTGTCTTTTTTTTACGGGATTGAAAATTTTAAAGAAATCTTAAAAATTAGAACTTTTTAACAATAACATGAATACACTGTAAAGTTAGTGAAGCTTGCTTTTGATATCAACACCTCTGGCACCACACTTCTCTACAGTGCTGCTGACATCAGTCTTTAAGAGAGACGCCAGTTAATAAGAAATTTTGTTTCTCTGGTAATCATTTATGTGATGGAGAAATTTAATACTTTCTTCGTAGGGGCATTGGGCCTAAATTGCTTTGACATCTTTCTAGCATAAGAGAAAGTGTTTTCCTGATTATGAAGATAGAGATTAAGAAGGAGTTTTATTCATGAATGGTTTAAGAAATGTTTTTGTCCAGATGTTTTCTGTGAAGATGTTCAGTTCAGCACTTCTGGAAAATCCTGCTCCTAGCAAAAAGGACTTACAAAGCTCCTATTGGATGGAAGCAGCACTGGGTTTTTATTCAGTGAAGGATGTGATTATTTAAAGAGATGCTGCATTCCACAGACATTTCTGAAGACCACAACAAAGGTTGTGTCCAGTTGTCTAAGTATCTTTTTCATTTGCTTTCAATAATTGCGTCTTCAAGTTGATCTTACTTTCCTGCCGGTTCTGATCAAAGCATTTTCATGATAAACTGATTTCTTTTCATTGTGGTTTGTCTGCCAACTCAAATAACAAGAAAAGAGTATTGCTGATAACTGTGTGATGGTTTTTTTTGTTTTTTTTTTTGTTTTTAATATTCTTTTTCTCTCTTCCAACAGGCCATCTGTGGAAAAGAAAAGAGAGGAGAAAATGAAATACCTATCCTTAATATTTTTCATGAATTTATTACCACAATATGCTGGCAAGTCTTTGAGCAGAGATGGCAATTACCCAAAAACATTTGAAGACATTAAAAATGAGATAGCTGGCTATTCTGATATTGCTAAAGCTATTATTGATCTTGCTGTTCATGGAAAAGCTCGGAACAGATCTTATGAGAGGTTAGCAGTTTTTGCTGATACCATAGGGCCTAGACTCAGCGGTTCGAAAAATCTAGATGCAGCCATCAAGTATATGTTCAGTGCCCTGCAGAAAGACAGGCTGGAAAATGTGCACCTGGAGCCTGTGAAAGTACCTCACTGGGAAAGAGGAGAAGAGTTTGCAATGATGCTGGAACCAAGGAATCACAGCATTGCTGTTTTGGGACTTGGGAGCAGCGTTGCAACTCCTCCAGAAGGTGACACTTCCTTTTGGAATTATGTATTGCTTGCTTTTTAGCACCAAACTGTATCATGCCTCTAACAACATCTTCTCTCAGTGGACAAACTGAAGTTTTCTTCCTGCTATGATAGTTCTGCAAGACAAGACGCTATTTTTCTGGGACTTCTATATCTGACATGGTTGTAACTGATGCAGTTTGGTTTAGTTCAGTTTGGTTGAACTGGGCTGTAAAATGCCTGTTGATTCCTGCACACTGCATTAAATCTGTACCCTTTTCTTTAACACTGCTGAACCTTGTTTGCAAACATTGTGCTCCTCTGCTGAGGATGGTGGGCAATTTGTTCTTGTGATCTGGGCTTCCCTGGCCTTTCTTTTTCTTTTTGGCCAGAGAAAGCCCCTGTCTGTGGGGTGCTGAGCTGACAAGTGATTTCTGCTCTTCTTGCCATGCTCTGCCCTGCCAAGCTCAGTACTCTGCTCTGGCAGAAAACAAGAGCAGGAAGAGGAGGAGAATCTCGTGCTGAGCTTGGAGAGCGCCAGCCTCTTTCTCAGTGTGGCAATTGGTTTCTGTTTGTCCTTTCCTTTTCCCAACCTTCTCCCTCTTTCCGCTCACCGTTTCATGCTCGCCTTGAAGAAGCCTTTGGCACCTGCTGCAGAAAGGTGTGTTGCCTTCTAGCAGATCATATGTAATGTGTTATTTCAGGAACAGGAATGATCTTTTGGACTCAGGAAAACTCAGGTATTTTGAGCCCCAAAATCTTATCGTGCTTGCTAACGAACCAATTTGTAAGATTCTCCTTTTGTGCATATCAGTGTGGGGCTTTCTCACAATTGCTGCTTAGAGGCTGAATGGCGACCTTCTTCCATGACTGCTTTGCATAAATAACAATAGACTTATTCCTAGACAGCTTCAAAAACATTCATGTTCCTTTATGAGAAAATAAATTTAGTTTAGGACATAGAAGGTAACATCATACTCATAATTTTGTTATAAATTGTAAATTTTTCTGATAGTGAGCTTTCTGTTTGAAATGAAACAAATTATGTATATAAGCTGTTTTGTTTAGAAAAAAATGTATAGCCTTTCAAAACACAACAAAATAAATGGGGAAATTTAAGATATGTTTGGAATAAATCGTACTTGCTCTGAGAAACTACTACTGTAAGTTTTTTCAGAGGTATTTCTGCATATTGAGGTAAATGTGCCTAAAACTAAAACCATTAATAGTATCATTTTATCCCATGATATGTTTAAGGCTTAGTGCTTTCATAGATTATTTAGAGCAAAGGTTAAACCTACAACTTATTTTATATCCATTCCACTACTATTCCAAGCTTCCTAAAAAGGAAGCTAAAATTAAAATGGTGTTTTGGTGTTGTGCAAGTGTTACTGAACCTGCAAAGAGAACCTGCAATTTAATCTTGGTGAACATCTTCGCATCCTGTGAAGTCTGTTTGCCACTGCCCTTCCTGAGTTGTATAGTCATTTGCGCTTGCCTTGTCTTACTCCTAGGTTTGCCTTTTTTTCCATTTAGAGAGATGCCAAATTTACACGTTTAAAAATGCTCACAGTGGCTGTGTCCTTTTTTTGTCCGTGAGCATCTTATTATATTGATAACTGAAGATTATGTTATTCAGTGCTGGTTTATACTGACAAATGTTAGAAAAACGGGATAGGCTTTCTTCCTCACCTTTTTACTTTCCTTGGAGATCAGCCATGTCTCTGAAGAAGTATATGTTGGTGTGAGAAAACTGCATGGCCGTCAGCTCTCCTGAAGAGTGGGCAGCTTCTCATACTTGGTGGAATTATCTCACCTGAGTTACTTATTTTTTACTTAAAATCTATCCTACTGTTCATAGCTGCTGAGATTTCTTCTGGTCTCATTTTGCTCTGCACAAGCTGTGACAGGTTTTCGTGCGAGAGAAGAGCATGCAGGATTGCCAGTCCCCAGTGAGCTCTTGGCTCTCACTCCTGTGGCCAAGCCGGCTGCCTGACCGACAGAAAAGCCTGGGCAGAGAACTGGGAGGTGTGCTGCTCAGAAAGCCCCTAAGACTCACACTCATCCCAAACATGGAATAAAAACCATGTGTTTAGACGTTTTAAAACGACCATTTCATCACTTCTGAGGAATTTATTCCCAGATCGTCTCCTTCTGCTCTAACCAGTGTTTGTCACTCTGCCCTGTTCTTGAGAAAAAGGGATAGGCAGCTGCCGTAAATTGCATTTAAAATATTTGAACCATTTCCCTCAGTCAGGGAATATCATCAGTTCTGATTTCTCTTGTTTTAGCCAAGAAGCTGTGGGAATGTGAGTCATCCTGTAATCAAAATAATGCAACTTGATACAAGATGTTTAACGCTGATTCTCCTGGCGTTGCACTGCTGTTGCTGCATGGAATCAGGTCATGGAGATCCACCACTGCCATGCTGAGCTGTGCCAGAGGGATGCTGCAAAGGCTGAGGTTGTTGGCTCCATGGATCTGGCCATTAGTGCCTAGGCTCTGCCCAGGGGTGGAGACACCCATCAGAGCTGCACCCAGAGTGGCTGTACAGGGGATCCCAAAAGTGTTTGTTATGAGCTTGGTGGTTGTTGTGCACTTTAAATCAAAGTGTTCCCACTGTGATACGTTTCAGACCCCTCAGCTGATAAAGCACCATCTCTAGAGCCTTGACAGATCCCTTCCTTGAATCTGCTGATCCCTGCTGACACCCAGAGGACAGCACTGGCTGGGCTTTCTGTCCTTCACGGCCTGGGGACGGGGTTGAGGCGAGAGGGGGTGACTCCCACTGCCCAGTGGTAGGTATAGGAGACCATTTCTTGCTTTCTCATCCTCAGCTGTGTTCTGCATTCCTTTCTTCCCATTATGTGCCACTAGTCTTGAGATCCGGCAAGCTAAGAAAATAGGAAACATTGGCAGAAGTTTTAGAACTTTCTGGGTGTGATGAATGCTTCATGCTGGACTCCACGGCCCTTCTGTGCACGTAGAGCTCCAACTGGAGCTCCGCTCCTAGAGCTAGTTGTCTGAAGGGCTCTTTATTAAAATGGCAGTAGCGTAACAGTGGTTAGAAACCTGGCTTTGGATGTTGGAAATTCAGGGTTTATTTTATTTTCTCTCCTATGGAAATTCAAACCCATCTTTCCTAGGAATGACCCAATGGCCAGAGCACACACAAAGTCTGCTCACTTTCCATTTCGGCGTACACTGTGAGCGTGTGGAAAAAAATCCGTGATACTTTGGGGCAGACATAGGAAGCCCTAAACAGTAGCAGTGTTTTAGCCTTGGAGCCTGAGCCAGCATCGACTCCAGGATACGCAGAGTGTCTCACTTCCTGCAGGTCTTCTATCTAACCCATGCCTGTGGGGTTGAAAACTTTACGGGACATGGACAGAGCTTTGCTGGTTTCTTGGATTTGCCTGCATTTGCCCATTTTGGCCCAGATCTGAGTTTGGCACGCATCGGGTTGGCTCACTCGAGGTTGGAACAGTTCTGATGATGTGCAGGAGGCTTTTCAGTACCTTGTGATCTTGCGGATAAAATACACATTTCCATATTTTCTTCTTCAGTACTGGGCAACATGCCAAGATGTCAAGTTTCCAGATTTGGTTTGATTTACACAACAAAAAGGGCAGGACAGAAAAAAATAGAATTTTTATTTAAGAGAAAAAAACATATTCCCTTTTAGTGCATCCCAAGATTTGAAGGTGTTGGGTCAAAGAGAAAGTTTTCTCTTCCTTTGATCTCATTACAAGGAGGGTGTAACTTTCATGCCTGTCTTAGCGACAGGGAGAAGAGAAACATGAAATGCAGAGTGACCTGGATTTTCAGAAGTCAGCAGAGATTGCAAATGGTCACCACCTCAAAGAAATGGATTCCTAGGTAACAAACAGGATTAAATGTTAGAAATTGCTCGGTTTAGGGAGCTGAGAAACTGGAGGTTTACCATATTTAGTCAATGTCCTTGTCTCATTTCCAGTGTTCAACATAGGCAAAACATACAGATATTTATAGAGAGGCTGTGTTGATTTCTGGTAGTACTGATTATATCCCAAAAATTCTGAGGAAAACAGATATAATTGTTGCTTTGAGTATCCCATAATTGAGGAAAAGTAGTGGTTCAGCAGATGTTTTACCATAAAGTATCAAAGAATTCATATTTTTTGCATGTGTTTTAAAATGCACTTTATTTTCCCTGATGGGTGTCTGACTCTGACTTTTCATTTTAAAGAAATACTGACAAGGAAGATAGACCCCAGAATGCAGCCTGCCCTAAATGCCTTCCCTAGAAAGGAACATCCTCTGGTTTCTATGTACTGTTTGTTGCAGCGAAACTGAAATAATAAGAATATGAAAATGATGTATTGGCAGATTTTTTCCTAGTTTGCTTATTGGAGTCGTGGGATTTTTTGTTTAACTATCAACAACATTTGGTCCAGTCTTACTCTTACAGAAGGTGGTGGGAGTTTTGCCACTTACATAATAAGAACATAATTCCAACCTGTTATTTACAAAATAGGGACAGTAACGTGTCACAAAGCTGTTGAAGGAGTTGTTGCCGTAGGCTTACAGTCTTTTTAAGCCAGGGATGCTGCTGAAAGAAGTAGTCTGGCTCCAGTCCTGCCTGATGTACTTTTCCCCAGTGTTGACCCTCCTTTTTTATTTCTTAGTGGTGAAGTGGATTAGGGAATTCGTCTGGATTAACAAAAGGCCAACAAGAATGTTAATTTTAATGTGTAACAGAGGAATTAACCTTGAGATGCCAGCATCTTAGGTGACCACTGACCTACGGTGAGAGGAGAACATCCTTCTGAAGGAAGGGACTTGGGTACCCACTTTGATGAGGGGTTCAGTGCTACAAGCACAAGGTGGAGAGAGTCATAAGAATGAGAGAATAGTGCAAGGCAAAGCTCTCCTTTCGTCTTCAGTGGATCCCTCTTTTTCCGTGTGTAGGGCCCTATTGATTGACATTTTGAGACCATGAGTCTGAGTACTGGGTGCCTGGATGGTTTTTTTTATTATTACTTAAAGCAATGCTATTTGCGGTATGATAATTACGCTGCTGTTTTTCTGGGAAGGTAAAAGATCACATCCATTAAGGACCTTGGACGCTGTGGTGTTCAGTGGCCCAGCATCTGGGTTGAAAGTTAGCCTGGTGCCGTTTTAAAGATTTAGAGAGTGGGAGTAGCTCTGTGGTTTTGAGGTGAAGATGCTGTCTGGGAAGGGCATGGATTCCAGTTGCTGCTTTAACAAATATTCAAATGAACTGTATAGACTGGCAACAGCAGAAAATTGAATTTTCATGTCTTGACCCTTTTCAGTGTCGCTGAATTTAGGGTGTTTACCTCAAAAGTGGGAAGCCCGGGCTGAAGCTCTTGCCTCACACTAATGGTATATGATTTTCTGAATGCATGGGAAGTGCATGCACAGCGGGGTGCTGCCCCCTTCTCTCCCAGGGGACAGCCTGCAGGAACTGGCATCGTTACTCTCTAAGAAGGGAAAGGTTGCCCTTGGTGTTTCTTGCTGACTGCCTTGGGCAGGCGTGTGCTCAGCACCTGGCTTTTCTGGATCCTGTTGGTGGGCGCCTGACTCTCCCCCCAGGTTGTATAGCAAGCCTGTGTCCCCTTCAGGGCTGCTCCTGGGAGCATCAGATACTGCAGTGCTACGTTACAGCCCTCCCTGCGTCTACTGCCCTGCTCTGCTGGCTTCCAAGGCGTCATGCTGGGGGTTGGATCCAACCCCCTGGCTGCTAGGATTACTGCTGCACAGTAAGAAACATGTTACTGAAACCAAACTGCTGTAATGAGATGAGATCCAGTACTTGCTGGAAATTGTAACTCATATTTGTTGCAAATGTAACTATTATATAGTGTTTATTTTCTCTGTGTTCTTGAAGAACTGAGTAGTATATTTAGTCTCTGTGCTGTGCATCAGAGCTGAATAGCCTCATATACTTTTGGATAACTCTCCAATGTAATTTTAGTTTCATGAAGTAATTCTCTTTGCTGTTCCACAGAGTAGGTGAGGTCACATTTTCCAAAAGTATATTCAGATTTTACAAAATCTTTCTTCCTGATAAAAGCCCTCCTCTTCATTTCACAGTTTTCAAAAAATATTTACTCTTTTCTTCATATTATAATTGTTTTCAACACATTGATATGTGTTGACAGAGCAAAGATGTTGCTAGGTGTTAAGAATATTTTAAATTTTCAGTAGATGCTAATAGTTTTTGAGGGAGGAAAAAACATGATAATGTGAATCATTTGCTTCAGCTTGACACCAAGCTTTAGTTTGATGAATTCATTGTGAACCCAGAATTTGGGTTAGTTTTTCTGAAAATCTTGTTGAATTCTGTGAGACCTTTGGAGAAAGCTGAACTAATCCCTGGAGAAAACTGAAAAGCAACATGCTTTTAAAAATATGTAAAAATGTGACAGGTGCTAGCTCTTGTTCATAGCTGACAATTATAGAACTGCGTATGGAAGATCGTTCTTCGTTGGAGGCTATTCCTTTGGAAAGCATTTGGCATAGGCCCCTTTGCATATACAGGTGATAACTCTGTATAAACCTTCGCTTTTCTTAGAAGTCCAAGAAAATCTTCTCCTAGACATTTAATATGATGAGCTTAACTATGCTGGACATTGAGTGCTGCTGCAGCACAGTTTTACTTTTGTTTACTTTAGAAAATGCACCAAAGCAGAGGTCTTTGCCCTGCTCCTGCCCTGCTCCTGAAAAAGCACACAAAAGAGAAGATCAGTTCTTTATTTTATTGAAGTACAAACCAAACCCGTCTGGAGCAGGATTCTGTTGTGGTTGGTGTGGCATAAACACAGGAAGAAAAAGGGCCCCTGTCTTGGCAGAGAGTGGAAATAAAGATAAAGTTCAAACTTTAAAGAGGTAAGACACAAGTTGAGGGGAAAGATGTTTTCTAGGCTGATTTCAGAGGATGCTAAGCCTAGGTGGTGTATCTTGGCAGGTGCCTAACCTTATTTATTTTTCAAGACTAAATTTGCCTTTTTCCTCTACTACCAAAGACTTCTTTAGCCTGTCCCAACAACTCCCTCTCCAACTCCAGAAGGATAACTGGATCAGCCAGGCTAAGGTCAGAAAAACCTGGGGCTTCTACCTGCTTGTGTTTAGGATCAGCCTGGAATACATCATACGTTGATGCAGCAGGTTTCTGGCTAAATTAGCTTTGTGAGAGAGCTGAGGTGGAAATGGAGAGAGACGAGAAAAAGTGACAGCCATCCAATAGACAAGAAACAAGAGCATCAACACAGCGTGGTGTCACTGGGGCATGGGACAGGGCCACGATCATCAGAGAGGCTTCTCACAATGCTCTCCTAGTGTGCTGCTGTTTCTTCTCTGTCTTCTTCCTACCATGAAGAAGTGTCCTGATTTCCAGGTCCTGGTGTTCTGATGTCTGCTTCTGATGACTGGGGAGGCAGCACTCTGCTGCCATGACTGCAGAGGCTGGGATGCTTTTCAGACATGTTCTTCCCTGGGTCCAACATCTCCACTAGTACCAGAGCAACTGAATGTGTCGTTGACTTCTTGTCTGGGTATTTCAGGCAGTATTTTTTGCTTAGGATGCACAAATTTTCAACGCATAACACACAGGG
Organism: Chauna torquata; assembly: GCA_013399475.1. Lineage (NCBI taxonomy): Eukaryota > Metazoa > Chordata > Aves > Anseriformes > Anhimidae > Chauna > Chauna torquata. Next base: position 243,078 of record VXAL01006945.1, read on the forward strand.
AAGTTTAGTGGAGACTTAGTTGATGTAGTTTCCAGCTTTGTTGTGTCTAGACCTAGAAATAGTGTATTTTAATTGTGTTTTAAGCAAAAATTGCCTTATCCATCAAGTTATTTGGCAGTAGCAGCGCCAGTAGCTGTAGATCAGCAGCATCGCTGTTCTGTTGTGTGATCTGTAAGAGAAATCGTCATTCTTATTCACACGCAGTATGAGGTGATGAAGTTTGGAAGGTTTATAAGGATCAGTTTTTCACTTGCTGTTATTCAAAAATATGTTGTTGAATTAATGATGACTGCATTTATATTTGTAAGTAGATTTTCAAGGGACTGTTGCTGTTCAGCTGGATGACAACGAGATGGGGGCGGGGGGAGAGAAGGATAGGCCTTAACTGAGTAATCAGAAAATTAGCGTCCAGTAAGATTAAACAGTATGCAAATGATACTTCTTTCTGGCTTTGCTAAATTCTTCTTTTAATACAGCATTTGATTATAACTGGCTGGGTTGAATTTGTATGCATTTAAGAAATGAGTGTTTGTAGGATGGTAATAAATAAAAGTCAACAGAGACTAGATTCCCAAATCTCAGCAATTTGTTATACTCAATATGGCAAAGGCTTGCTGTGTCTTGCTGTGGTGTGGCCAAGAAAAGAAACAATATTCTACATGAAGTTTCACTTGAATTGTTCTGATAGAAATTCACAAGTTCTTAAAATGTGATGATAGCGTGGATTTTCCTTTTTTTTTCTTACTCTTCTCTGAAACCTGTTACTAACATAGACGAATGCATAGCTCCGGATACTAAAATGGCTTAACTATTTGGTGCATTTAATCTTGAGGAGAATAAGTTACCTCCTGGGGGGAATTCCCTTTGAACTAACTAATTCTAGCATCATTGCTGGCAGGTAAGCAGGTGTTAGGAGATGGCTCTCCAAATAGAACTGCTCATGCCAAGAATCAGACTTCTGATGTATGGCAACAGCGCAGGCAGCTTTTTTAATATATATATTATTGGACTTTCTGTAGCTAATCAAGAGTAATTGTAATCAATCTCGCCTTCATCCTGCCTGTGAAGGAATTTAGACCTTGCTAATGCATGCTGTGCCATTTATTTCAATTGGCAGTGTGATCATCAACGTTGTGGCCTAGCCAAGTGTTCAGATGGAAACATACATTTCTGTGTACAGAAGACTGTCATACTTTATTTCATTGGTAATTGAAAGTTGCCTGCTTCTTCCCACCATTAACACTTTTCCTGTACCTTAATTCTCAGAAACAGCATGGTGCAATTTACTGTCTAATACGAGAAATCAGAGGAAAACCATAGTACTGCGTAGATTCTGCTCACTGGCCCAACCCAACAACATGTGTCATGTTTCACATGGCGAGAACAACTAAATGGTCTTCAGCTTCATGCAGTCAGCCAAGTTTGTCGTGTTCATAATTCTGTCTTTTAGGCTTCAAGCCCTTTGCTTAGCTAATTCCTCAAGTGTTATTAATCTCTTGGACTGTGCAGGTCATAATCTCTATATTTTGCCTACGTAAACAGGCAGTTCAACTCCCTCCTTAAATGTTTTTTTCTGAACACTTTTGTTCAATAACACACAGCCAAGCTCTGGATCAGGTAATGATAGGAGTAGGAAAGAAATAGAAGAACGTTAGACATGGGAAGCAGAGGCATGAGACACTGAATTGGTGGGAGATGCTAGGAGAAGAGTTTGGTTAGTTTGGTTAAAGGCTCAGAAAGTGAGGCTTTTCTCTTTTTTCAAAAGGAATAATTAATTCTCCTTTGAGAGAAACTGTTGGGCTTTGTGTTTCATTTCTGCCTTTGCACTGGAGGTCTTAGGGTGTTTGTGTGTGTGTGTGTGTTTTCACGTATTTATTTAAAATAAACATTGTTCTTGTCACTTTAATAGATGAGACTGAAATGGTAGAAAGCGGGACTAAAATGCAAATGAGACATTGAATTAGTCAGAAGTTACACGAGAGGGAACTTTTGTTTTGTTGTGGAAAGCACCGTAATTGATGCTTTACCCATAGCATGTTGCCATTGAAGTTAAACTTGCAGAGAGAACCTTTGTTCTGTTTTGTCAAAGAATAGCATAATTTAGCTGCTTTGGGAACACTGAGAAGTAGAGATCCTGGGCTGGAGTCTGCAGCTCTGTGTTCTTTTCCTTAGCTTTTACTCCTGTGAGGCTCCCTGCCTGAACTCCTGATGCCTGCCTGCTGGGGAGGGCTGTAAATGTACTGGTCCATGACATTTCTTAGGGATTATAGATAGTTGCTGTCTGTGGCATTCCGTAAAAACCATCCAGAATGGGTGTTTGTTCATTAATGCAGTAAAGCAACGCCAAGAGCAGTTACACTCCTTGCTTCCCTTGACGAACAGTCAGTAATACGACGTCTGCCCTTCCAGCGCGTGTTGCACAACCCAACTGGAGCGTTGGGCTGAGCGACTCTCATCCGCTGCGAGAGCGAATAAGAAATACAGATTGCAGTATCAGCCTACTGAGACCTTGACTTTTCTTGTGGAAAATGAAATTTTGCAGATGCCTGGCTTTATTTCCAGTGGCACGGTTCCACACACAGAATGATCTTGTCGCTGGGATGCTCCTTAGGTAGGCGGTTGAAGCCCTGGTTCGTTAGATGCAGCTGGAGTCTGTTAGCACGCTCACGTACCTGCCAACCATAACTAAGGAAAATTCGAAGGTGATTCTCTGGTATGCCTTTCTGTGCCTCTTGTAAAGCTAAGAATCCAAATAGTTAATTCAGTAAAAATTTTTACACCTCTCACTCTAGGTTAGTTCTGTAGCTAAAATCCACTGGCCTTTCCTGTGGCAGCAGATGTCTCATGCCCTCTCAGTGGTGCGCTCTTAAGAAACCAGACTTTTTGTGTGAAACAGTTTCTTTAAGGTTTTGAAGTATACTATAGTTTGATCTTAAGGAAGCCATGAGCCCGGATACACAGATGCTGGGAGAGGTGATCTTCCTATTTTTTTCTATCAGTTCTTTTCATATATTACAGTCCTAAATGCAAGACTAAAAAAACCTCTAAATCTTATACTAAAAAAAAAAAACCAACAGCTTTCAAGGAGGAATGTTTTCTTTTTAAAACCTGATAGTTTGACTTCTTCAACAAATCCTTACTAGACCTTTGTTATTAGTTTAAATTTTCACTGATGTATTTTGCAGCTTTTAGGTGAAATGTACAACTCTAAAATTTCAGTCATCCCTTACAACTTCTATATTTAGAAAAAAAGTCCTAGCCCACTTTGTTCAGGAGTTTCTACTTATCTCTGTAACCAATCAACAAAATTGGATTTTAAGCATAGTGGTAATTTTAATGAATTACTTCTTAAGTGGCGTGAAATATAGCTCCTTAATTAGTGTTCTGAAAAGTTAGAAGCATTCTCTGGCTTTGGGAAAAACTATTTATGTGTGAATTCCTTTGTTTTTTCAATCAAGGTAATGTAGCAATTTAAAACTATTCCAGCTATAAAAACAAACAGCTGGGTGGGATCTAACTTACCATGTATGAATAGTTTTTCAGAAGTACCTGCCTGTGTTCCTGTATCATAGCTTGGAAAGATAGGTTCCTGGGAAAACTCCCAAAAGGCGTTGCAGTCGAATTGTGGTATTTTTCTGAATGAAATGTGGAGATTTTTTTTTTTTGATTTATAAGCATACTGCAACATTTTTTGAAACTGTAAAGCTTTAATTTCATTTCATTTATGGATTTAATCATTTTGTAAGTATTTCAGTCTAAAAATATGTGCTTTCATTTGTCTGATGTTAAGCTAAGTTGTGTAGCAACATATCAAAACAATTCCATGAAAAGATTACTATCTTTTTTATTAATCCCATAGGCAGCTTTTGCAAATATTTTTGTGCTGTAAATGATTGCTGTGAGGCATTAGAGCACATTTAGAGAACAGAATTCCCCCCATGTATCCCTCTTGCCCTTCAAGTTATGTTTTAACACCAACCTGATAGATAGCATGGTTTACAGAACTGCTTGTACTTGCTATTACAGCTGTTTAGTACCAATCCCCGAAGAAATTTTTTTATGTAGTCTTCCTTTACCAGTAAGAAGTTTGGTCTGATTTCCTGTATTCTGTACAGCCCGTGCTTGTCTGTCTGTTAAAACTGGCTTTAGGAAAACAATGTAAAACCACTGTAATACTTTCTTTCAGGAATTACAGCGGAAGTCATAGTGGTAGCCTCTTTTGATGAACTGCACAGAAGAGCTCAAGAGGCCAAGGGGAAGATCGTTGTCTACAACCAACCTTTCGTCAGTTATGGTGAAACTGTGCGGTACAGATCACAGGGAGCAGTGGAAGCTGCTAAAGTTGGAGCAGTGGCATCCCTCATTAGATCCATTGCTTCATTTTCTATTGATAGGTAAGCATTTTTCTCTTTTTCTCCCTGTCTCTCACATTTCACCCTTTAGTTCATGTGTCATTTGTGGGCAGGCATTTTTGTTCTTGACAGCTTAAACGTTGCCAGTCATGAGTGGGTGTTTGGTTGTGAAACTATTGGCTGCACAATAGTTCTTTTCCCCTGTGCTTTGTCATTCTTTCAAAATGTTTTCATTTTTTTGTTACTGCTCCAAATTTTGTGTGATTTTTTTTTTTTAAAGAACTTCCTGCATTATCAAGGTTACCATAAATATTGTGAGATAACCACAATCAAATGTCTGTGGTGACAACATGTATCAGACTATGAGTGATAACTATATATTTGACTAGAATGTAGGTGCACAGTTTTTACTGTATTGGTAATTTTCCCAGCACTAGGCTTTGCTTATTTCAGTAATGTAAAACTATATGTGATAAATAATGTACTAAGGCATCTAAAAATACATTTTCAAGAAATCATGATTCCAACTTACCTTATTTAAAAAGCAGGGTGAGAATTACAAACCTTACTTCTAAAGCGATGTTCTAAAGGGATGTAAATAATGATGTTAAAGCAGACTACTGCTTCATCTAGTACAAGTCAGCCTAGTGCTGGGAAAATGCATTTTTTAGTTTTCTGGTTGGTAATAGAATTGCTTGTTTTATCTGGTGATCTTTTTCTGACTCTGAAAGCTCATACTTGAAATGCTCATCTCTGCTGAAAATCATGAGCTGAGGCATAGAGAGAAAATGAAGTGTCCAGGCATCAAGTACGCACTTTTTTAACACAGTATTTTTAAAATGTGATGCAGTTATTGGTGAGCTTAATGCCTGTGGTGAGCTTTGTCTAATAGCTGGCTGGCCGAGATGAGAGATCACGCAGGCTCAGACCGCAGAGCTGGACTGAGGACCATGGACGAGCCAGAGCCATCTCCCTGCTCACCCTCCCGAACGTGAGCTGCACGCTGAGCTCCAGTCTGCGTGACTGGAGGCAGGAGTAGCAGGGGCTTTAGGTGAGATTAAACACAAAGCTTGACTGCCTAAACTGAAGAGCTGTGGCAACAAAACGCCTTACGTAAGGCAGCATTGAAGAGATGCATGAAATTTGTGAAAGTAAGAGGTGCTGCGTTTTGTAATACTGTTCTGTTTGGCACCTGTGTATTCAGAGCAGTGCAAGTCGTTTGTCCCTCCCACCCCCAGCTGCCCATTAGGTCTTTACCCAAAGAGAAGGCATTGGCTAACCTGGCCCTGAATGTGTGCCACATCGTAAACTGGAATCGTGTCCTGTTTGGATAATGGCATGTTTCTTTTTGATCTGTGCTCCTCAGTTTTCTTTCCACAGAAGTCTAGGCTGAGAAGCGGGAAGGGGTGATATGGCTTTGGGTCTTGCTTCAGACCAGGACTGGGAAGTGGCTGGGATGGGCACTTGGAAGCACGCTTGATTCCGCTATTTGAGACAGAAACATAAGTGGTCACATTTCAGCAGTATCAGAAGTGTGCAAGCCTCACCATTTGTGATGCTTTAAAAAGCTTGGCAAATACAATGATGCCAACCAACCGAATTGGGTCATGTGCAGAGGACAGCTCCTCTGCCAGTGCAGTTGCTTGGTAGCATTTTTATATGCTTCATATTACCCTAAAGGAGCATGTTAAAAATACATGTTCCGTATTCCCCTAAAGAAGCCAACATTACCTGCTCAAATACTTTCTCAAAAATAAGATATTTTGAATTCAGATGCTATCCAAACTATATGAGTGTATTTCTTGATGCTCCACAAATGCTGCAGTTTACAATATATTTTCTAATACTAATAATTTTCTAATAAATTTAATAATATTGAACAGAGAGTAGAATATGTTTCAAAACAGTTTTATGAAAAAAGTCATCTTTTGGAAAATGGTCTTATTTGGTATCATCAAAGAATATTGCAGCCTCTCATCTGTTGGTTGTCTGAAAACCAGAAGATGATCAGAACAGTGATCTTTCCAGTCCTTATTTCTGGTGCCCTGCAGAGGTGTTCATTTGAAAGTTACTCTTAGTGTCTTCAGCTTACCAGACTATTTATGGAAGTGTATTTTAACATGTAATTGAAAATTTACAGCAGAAGAACAGAGGTGGAGGCTGAAGATTGTAAAGCCTGTTTATAAGGTCTGAGTACCGGCGTTACAGTTATTTCAGAATTGAATGAAAAGAGAGGAGAAACAGATGCCAAATGCATGTTTGTTTAGAAGTATTGAATCCTTAATGTAGGCTGGGAGCTGAGGTATCATTCCCAAAAGCAATTTCAAGTTTAGATGCTGCCAGGAAGCTTTTTTTTTTTTTTTTTCCTCTCATGAAGTGTACTTTCTGTCCTTTCTCCATTTACCTTCAGTTAGGGTTTTTTGGATGGTGGTGGGGAACTGGTTAATCTACTTTTTCCTGTAATAAGGGAGGTATTCAGGTCCAGTCTGTCACTTCTGCCACTCTGTGATGCATGGATCTGTTTGTTGTGCTTCTGTCAGAACATAGGCATTGCCGTGGGCAGGGTGGATTCTCTTGTCTCTGTGCCTCCTCCTGTGTGTTCTCCTGTTCACCATCCGTGTGTCCTTGTGTGTCCTGCTGGTGTGCTGTGCTGGAGGACTCTGCTGGATGTGGTGCCTCTCCTCAATCAGTGTCTGAGGCTCCGTTTGTTCAAGTTGCATTGCCTTTCTGATTGATTGATGGCAAATGCTGCATTGCTAGGGGGAACAGCGTGTTAGAAGGGTGAGAGATGAAAGGTAAAGAGCTGATAAAAGGCTTCTTGGTGTCGTGAAAGAAAGTCTTGCATTCTTGCAGTTTGTATACTGCTGTTTTGTAGACCAGAACCTTTCCTCTGGGGGCCCTGTGTTGTGTACATGTGCACCTCTATGTGAGCAACTGATAATGGGATTATGGCAGTTTCCAAAGCATCCTGGAAACATATTAGAGGAAAGTATCCTTCTGCTGATACTGCACTGTCCCTCTCTCCTCAGGTCAATGAAGGGCAAAACTTAACTATTTTGTTTTATTTTGTTTTATTTTAATATTGCAGCCTGTTTTGGACAGAGCTTGTTGTTTATTCTATTTGCAACAAATTAAGTGGGCTGGAAAGATGGAAACCACTTCTTGGTGTGATTTCTAGGTGATCTTGCAATGTGAATAATATTGGCTGGTTAAAAACAGGTACGTTCTAGTAGATTAACATCTTAGGCTTATTAGGGCAAGTTATTAAAGCTTACTGACAAGATAGAATTGGTAAAATCCCAGTGTGAATTAAATCAGTGTTGTCTTGCTGGCAGCTTGCTGGCTGTTCCTTGTGCCAGAGATGGCAAGCAGCTGCCTCATTGTCAAGGGCAAAAACTGTTGATCCTGAAGGGAACATTTGAGCAGGGGTTATGTGAACAGCTTATTTTTTTTAAGGTATGGTACCTATAGCTACGAAGGCTGTGAAACTGCTTGGTGTCTCAGGCACCTTGATGCTGAATGAGGGCAAAAAGGAATGAACTTAAATATACTCAGGAAAACTCATTGCTGTGTTTCTGTGAGTGCTCATGCCAACTCATCAGTGATAGCAAAGGACTTGAAGGATTTGCTGTTGAGTTTCAAGGAGTGGATTCATTTATTTAGGACAGAAGTGGTAATCGAATAGGAAACAAAATTGCCAACAGCATCTCTCTTGGCCTCTGAAGAGAGTACAGTAGTTACATGGTTTGTATTACAATGTTGTCCAGCTGTTGTGTCTTGTTAGGAGAGATCCTGAAATTGTTCCCATGTTGTGTTAGAGTCAAATAGTTCTCATGCTACTTTATAGGTATCATGTTCCAAGTGAGTTTTGTTACGTAAGAGAAAGTCACAGTAAAGAGGTAATTTGCCTTGCCCTCCCTGCAAACAATGTATTTATGACAACCTTCTTCCTGGTAAGAAATTTCTGGGTGGTGGTAATTTGGTGGTGAGAACACTTAAATCTGGACATTAGGAGTCAAGAGTAACAGAACTACTTTTAATGATCCCTCTGAAATAATATACATTGTTGTAATTAATCAACAGTATCCATAGTATTTGGCATTTTGGAGAAACCAGGATGTTGACTTTTTGGTTTTTATAGTTTGACTGTACTGTGATTAATGGTTTTGTACAAGTTAAAATGTTTAATACATACATTTGCTGATCTGTACAATGAACCGATGAGTATTTTTCAGTTTGTAGTGGATAGTCTTATGGCAAAAATACTCAATTTACAGAGCAAAGTACAGTTAGATAATGTGATTCTAATAAACTAGCAATAAATCTGTTTTTTCACTTCCTAGCTATAAGTCTTTAGAACATCTTATATGTAAGAGGTATCCTTCTGCTGTTGAAATGGTCCAGTATTATTTATCCTGTGGTGAGCGCACTCTTATCAGTCTGAGACTGCAACAAAATCTTTCTGTTCCTCGAGAACCACAGATTAGATAGTCATAACACTGTGTCTCGTAATAATAACCCCTCTAAAGGCACTAGAAAGAAGCAAAATTGAGTGGTTTTCAAGAACTCTGAAAGTTCCCCAAAATTCTAAGACATAAATGCCAGGAGCTTGATCACTATTTTTAAAAAATGCTGCAGAACAATCTCTCCAATGTATAAAAAATCCAACAGGGAACAAGGCCAAAATAGGCCAGCTAGTACTTTGACCTAGTCTGGAGGCTGTTAACAAGGACATATACTCAGTCAGGTTCTTCTCAAAGGTTTTTTTTGGATGAATTCAACATCTTATATCTGAAAAAAAGTAATTTCCTTCACTTTCTCTTCCCTTCTTCAGGCTACACGTGACCAAGACACAATGTCTGCTTGTGAAGCTCTAGTGACTCTAATCAAAAACTGTGTCTGGATGAAAGCTGAGTTCATGAGTGGCATGGTGCAACTCCAGATTTATTGCAGAGGGTGCATGGATAGCTTGAGTGGATGCATATGACACAACTAAGTGCAGGCATGCCAGGGCTAGAATATCATTTCGTGAGTTTGAAAACTGTTGCTTATCCTTTCTCTTCATTTCCCATTTTTGTATCCCCACTTGGTTTATTTTCTTTTGCCCTGTATTGTAACATATACCGTTTGTGTATACACATTGTGACTCAAAAATGCATCTTGCGTTTTCTTTTCCTCTCCAGCTTTTCCTTTTATTCTTCACTGCTTTGTAAACAATTTATTCCCTTCTCAATCTCTCTGGCAATGTGTGTGAGTGTCATTTTTTGGCTCTCATGTTTTGATGCAGTGAGTTTTTACCACATCACCCCTTCCTAATGCTTGGTCTGCTGCCTTTGGCGCCAGATGTGAAGCTTGCCTGCTAAGGAGAGCTTCCTCCTTTCATTGAAACTCCAGGTCTAACAGAAGTAAGGGCTTCTTTGCAGAGACACTTGATGTCTTCTGCTTGTTCCATCAAGCTTTCTGAAATCTGGAATGGTACAGCAGTTTTGATAGGATTTCCTTTTTTTTTTTTTTTTTTTTTTTTAGCAAGGAGATGCCACTGGCCTTTAAAACTGGTGTGTTTTTGAAATGCTGTACCCTCTGGTTGTGACATGAGCCCTGCAGTCTCCTTCCCCTCCTCTTCTGCCCCTCCTTCCACCATATATACCAGTATACTTCATTTTTGCTACCATCTTAGGAGTCTTTCTTCCTATGACCTGTTCTGCTTTCTTCCTTACGCCTTGCCATGCAGGGGGAGCACTGCTGTGTCTATGTGGGATTGAATTTCAGCTAGTAAGCCCTCCTGAGAAGCTCTAGGCTAAGACCTGTGTGTTAGCAGTTCTCTGTTAACATGGGAGTTGGCATAACCTGAGTCCAGCTTACTCACGAGCTGTAACAGCATCCCTCAGCATCGCTGCAGCTCTGTGTACGGGGAGTGTAGCTGGGTGGACCCGTGTTCTCTTCCGTGTATCAGCCTGGGGGTCAAGCAGATGAGACAGGTCACTTTGCCCTAGAAAGCTGCCCCACTTGCCCACTACGTGCCCAGCATCACCAGCTATTATTTTCAGCCAAAAAATCTTAACCTCTATGTAAATTTCTAAAATCTAACCTGCGTCATAAAATAATTTCAGGAACTCTGCAGCTAACTACTCCCTGTTTACTATCTTTTTTTGTGTTAGGTATTTATTAAAGCAATTGCTGTGAACAGGCAAGCCTGCATTAGCACAAAATAGGAATTAGGTTTGCTATCACTTTCTTCTTCAGTAACACAGTCTGTTGTAGAATGAGACTGGTCATCCAGATGGCTGTTCAATGAAAAAAACTAGCTTTTCTCAGGCACTTGAATTTAACCAAAATTTTTCATTGCCTCTGGCATCCATTGAAAAGAAAATAATGAAATTGTTTTATATATACAAAAATGAAGTAATTAGTTTTTGTAAGTTTTTGCTTCACTTCTCTCTGTCCCTGCAACACACATACGCCCCTTTTTCTGACCTACCCATTGCATCTTGGTAACTCCGTGATCTTCTGGGCTGCTGAAACCATGTGGCCTCGGTGGCATATCTGGCCACATTCAGGGACCGATCTGGCTGATGCCTGCAGGATGTGTGGCTGGAGAGAACCCAGCATGTAACATCCCTGGCCTTGCATACAGGCTTCATGTGTGGGGGCTGTCAGTACCCTGTGTGCTCTTGAAATCTGGTGCCCTCTCACCAAGCTGTGTCAGTTCAGGAATTTGTAGTTACTCCAGCTTTTGGCTTGTTAGTGGATATGGTACGTGAGTTAATTTCCTGCAGTTCTGCTCAGTCCTCTCAATCTTACTTTGCTTCTAATTAAGCTAGGCTTGGGCTCTCAAGTCTGCAGGAGTGGGATATGTTTTAATTCATCTGTAAACCTGCTTCCCTGTTTTTTGGTTAATGACATAATCTTTTGTTTTATTCTCTTGGGATTAGGGAAAATATTTTATTGGTTGTCTGAACTTCTTACTCTTCTGATTGCTAATCATATTTACACCTTCTAAAACACAAATCCTTATGTTTAAATTGATTTTTTCCGTGTGATTATATAATTAAAATAAAAAAAATCTTTTTTTTTTTTTTTTTAAATAAAGCTGCTATTAAAGATTTATCACTTTAGGTGCAACAACTGAGACTGCGCATGCGTTAGCAGTTGGGCCATGCTAGGTACACTGATTGGCTGCATCTTCTTGTTTGGTTTCATTAGAAAGGAATCCAGCGCTGATACTCTGGGAGCTCAGTCAATTCAAACTAAAAGCCTACGTGGACGTACCCTGTGAGACCTTTAAGACAGTCATATTATCTGTATAATACTTTAAACTGTTTATGGTGTAGTGGTCAGAGAGATGTCTTCCGTGATATCAAGATTCACTTCATAGGTACAGGTTGTCACTCCTGGTTATCAAATGGCAATTCCAAGAGCCAAGGCTTTCTGTGCGTCAGGGAAGATGAATTGAGGGATATTCATTGCCTGGCAGCTGAACATGTCTCCTTGATGCTGACGTGTATGTAAAATCCAACATTATAATTGAAAACTTTTTGATAGAAATAGTGAAACTAGATTTCCTTTTTGTCAAGAAAAAGCACTGAGAAAGATCTCTTTTAAGGGGATTAAGTCACTGAGTTAAGTTTCCAAAAGCAATGTTTTCCAAAGGATGTCTGGGACACAAGACATTTCTTTCAGTGTAAAAACAAGCTATTTCTATACTTATTGAGTAAAAAGAAATACACTGTATTTACCTTTTATCCATTTCATGTGGCAGTACTAACCTGGTACCTGGGATTTTCCTTGATCCCTTGTAATGCTATGTTCTTTGGATACTGATGCATGCTATTATGAGCAATGCCACCACTCCTGCTTCAGGGAGTTAGCTGTTGGAAGGACTGAAAATAAAGTACTTTGCATATACTGCTTTTGGATCTGATGCCTTCATTTATTTTACTCAAGAAACTTTCTTTGCTCATTACCATCTTGCAGTGACAGAGTACCTGTTGTTACTGTTGCCGTGTTGTGGTTTTTAGGTTGCTTTGTTCCTCCCTAGCATGTGAGTTTTATGCTCACAGGGTGAAGAGGTGGACGTGTATGTTGAGGAATTATTTTCTTTGGTAGGGAGGAGAATGCAGTCTTGGTCAGTTTAGAATTGACCTCTGGGGGAATTGGAAAACTGATGAGCCTGGTTCTCCCCTGCCTGATATTGTGTGTACTCTCTTTTGATGCTGCAGAACTATTATAAAAATAGTCTCCTTGTGATTAGGCAGCATCATCTGTCTGCTTTGCACAGGCTTGAGGAAAGCACAAGGCATAAAGGCAGCGGGAGCTGGGTGATAGCTACGGAGGTGTAACAGTAATTCTGTAGCATGAATGAATAAATTGGGAAGCACCACTGGTTATCTGTGAACACTTTCCACTTACGGGATCAGTACAGCAGCAAAAGCTGTTCATAGGAAACTGCAATGGGAGACTGTCCTAGGGCAATATCCTATGGTAATAGGATACAGCAATATACTTCCCTTGTCCCTTCTACTAAGGGACAAGAAACGAGGGTAAAACCCTTGTTTGTGGCGTAGCAAGGGGGGAATAAGAACATACCACGTTTTGCAAGTCTCTGGTGAGGTTGTGAAAGATTCTAGTTATGTTCATAGCACTGTGCATGTTGTCTTGCTTCCCTTAGAGGAGGTATGCTGTGGGATTTATTTTTCTTGCCCTGCTCTTAGGGGCTTTCCCTCCAGGACGTCTCTATATGTTGTTGACTGACAGTTCATTGATTTTCACTTTGCTTCCTATGTTCCGTGAAGGCCAGCATTCCAGTCCGCATTCTGCCATGCAGTCTTTGTGCTCCCTTTTAGGCAAACCCTAGCTGTCAGCCAGATAACTTAGATATCCTTAGAAGAAATGGAGTCTGTGCTTTAGGAGGTGATTGTATTCTACAGTGGTTTCCTGCTGTTTGAGCAGTGATTAAGGAGTCAAATTTCAGGTAACTTTCAGGTAACAATGGGGAGAAATCTGTAGATGAAGTTTCTTAAGTCCCAATCTCTCTTTGGCTTTCACTAAACTTTTTGCCTCTTTTTGCCTGGAGCAGTGTAACTTTTTTTTTTTTTTTCCCCTCTGTAGGCAGGGTTTGATGTGACATCTAAAACATCTGGGTAATTTCATATGTCTGGCATATTATTTTCTTACAAAGTAAGTAAAATGTCAATGAGACTAACAAGAGCTTTCTTTACCTCCACCTAGTTTTGGCAACTGCTGTTATGGAATATGTTCATGTAATAGGTAAGAGTTTAATTTGTCTAGTGTCTAGTAATGTAAGCAGTGTCCTGTAACTTTGGTAGAGGCAGGTAAAAGGCTGGTAAATCTGTGTATATAGGCTCTGTTATCCAGAAAGATGCTTTGAGAATAACGGTCCTTTTGAAATCCTTACTTCCTCACCAGTAGCTTCCCAAGGCAGACCTTTATCAATGTAGTATTCAAGTTTTTTCCTTCTCTTCTGGCCCACCCACTCTCCTAACATCACTGGCTCAAAGGTTTTGTTGATGGCTAGATGGCCACCCATATCATGAGTAACATGTTAACTCCGGTCCTATTCAGATACTCTGAACATCCTCTGATTAGATTTCCTAATATTCTACAGTCAATAAGATACAAAGGAACAAACAGTTTTATTCTACCTTTGCATTACTGATGCACGTATATAAAGATGTTGACCTTATAAAACTGCCAAGTCTTGCGTTTCTTGTACTGAACTTCAAGGAGTTATAGCTGTGCTTGCTGTATGTTGAGCACCGGGAATTTTAGCACTTTGGTGTGATTTTCTTTTACTTTTACCCTAATCAGCTCTGGCATTCTTCGGTTCTCTTGGCCCCTTCTGCATCTGTATGAGTATCTGTGCCTATGAAAACCCTGTTAGCAAGTTCAGAACCTCTCGTAATGTCTTGCTCTGTCAGTTGCAGGTCCTGTTTTAATGTTCTTGCATTATTCGGTTTTCTTGATTAAACCAACAAGTATGTAACAGTATATGGAGACCATAAATGTAGAGGGTAAAAAGAAAACCTGACAACAAAACTGCAGAAAAACATTCCAGAAAGGGATCTGAATAATACAGTGGCAGCAGGTTATTTTCACAAAGAGTGTATTTATTTCTCATCTGCTGATAAGACGTGAGAAGCATGTGGACTGTCATTTCATTTCACTGTAATTCTCTATGTATTTTTCTGTGGAAGTGTAGCACTGAGGACTTTATCTGGGGTGGTCATCTCCAGAGCTTGTAAGCACATGGCTCTGGACAATTGGAAGAGATTAAACTGTACAGTATGGTTGTGTCAGAATGGTGCATGATTGGTGTTTGGGGAACCCTAGCCTAATACTCTTCTTTTTCCAAAAAAAACCCTGCAACTCACTTTTTGACTTTGGTCTAAAGCAGCTTGTATGGAGGTCTAGTGTATAGATTTGCTATCCAATTTTATATTTTCAAGTCTTGTAATTGGTTTTCCAGTTTGTAGTTTCCACTGAGTATTTTTTCCACTTCTTGTACTACCCAAAATCCTTTTTCAAAATCTATTTGGTATTGTTCTTGATCTAATGATATTATTAAAGAATTATCTACAAATTACAGAACAATTTTATTATGTATACATTAATGTCTTATTTATGAAACATGATGTGTCTGCTGTAGAACATCTGAAGTATTCTTTTCAAGGTTTACTGCTGATTTCCAAAAGTGAACACAAGTTTGTGTAGGGACTGTGGCTGGATTTGTGTGCTTCAAAACCTGTTTGATGTGTACAACAAAATGTTTTATTTTGATATGTGGCCTTTTACTTATGTCCTGTAAAACAAACAAGCAAACTAACATAGGTGCCACTTGTTGAATACACTTAATGTGCAAGTCAACTGTTAATATCCACAATCTCTCTGCTTTATACACCAGGCGTGCAGAGGATTTGGAAGTGCTAACTCCTCATTTTGTTTTGCCTTGTTTTCTCAAATATGTGAGCAAACATGTATTGTTTGCTCCAACATATTATGATTTCTTCTTGCAAGAATGCTTGTATTGTTTTTCAGGGTAGAGGGCCTCTGGTTTTGCTGGTTCTTCCACTTCCCACAGTTGTGCATGTGGCTTGTCCATATGGTAGGATATTTCTGTGTTATTTCATTGAATGCTGTCTTTACATAGGATGGGCTCACCCTGCTGCGTTAGCTCTAGTATGATGTATGTCATGCATTTGAATATGATCAGCTAGACCTGTTTGTATGATGAAAACACGTATTTTTGGCACAGAAATTTTAACTTGTGTTTTTAGGAAGTCAGAGGCAATTATTCCGTAGTTATTGTTTAGAATTATTTTCTAAATATATCCTGATGTTGATAGCCAACAGTAATAATGGGCGCTTCCCTGTAGAAGTAATTCTTGTGCCTCGTAAGTGTAACTGTTCCAGTTACTCTAATCCTTTTCTCTAGCTTTGCTTTCCTCCTTTAAATCCAATCAGTCACCTGAGCCACTCTCATCGTGTCCATCTTGTTGCATCAAATACTAATTCTTTGATCTTCCTGCAGGGTAAGGCTAAATGGTGAAGATCCTTCTCCATCTGGTTTATTAAATGAGCAGTGCCAACTCCTGTCTCTTCTCTGCCAGTGATGCCAGCTTTGATTACTTGCCTCTAGTCTTCTCCTTCAGGCACCTTATACGTTCTCTCATGCTGTTTCTATATTTAGGAGGATGGTGCAAACCTAAAGCTGTAACTTTGCTCTCTTCCAACTTTCCTTTTTAAACCTGACCTTTGGTTTGGTATTTATAGATCATTCCCATATGTCATTGGCTGTGTAGGTGATTAGGGTCTGTGACTTCTGCTAAACTGTTTCACCAATACCTTCTTTTCTTAGTCACTCTCAGCAGTATTTCCACATTGGCTGTCTAACGTGAATATTGCAAATACTCTGAAACAGAGGGGTGTTGTCTTTGATATGTTTCTGCTCACTGTTAAGCAGGGTTCAGTTTTGACTACAATCCTTGGGTTTTTATCTACTGTGATCACAAAAAGAGAACATTTTGTTCTAAGAATAAGAAACAGAAAGGATCCTCAAAGTTTCTGATTTACTATTTCTATTTGGATTTCATTGCATTAGTATGCTGGCGACTATGAAGTCAAAATACACCTCAACAAGAAATACTGAAACCATTGTACCATTTGATTCTAGATATTTGTGCACAGGACAACAAAATATACTTTTGTCAGATGGGGGAGAATAATATGAATTAATTAAAACTAGGGATTCTGTCCTTGTGTTCCTCTGGGATCCTGGGTAGCTCACTGCCATTTCTCTCTTTCCTTGTCTGCAAGCAGAAGTAATATTTTTGGAATGTCAATATAGTGTAACATTGGTACATTGTTTGCTGAAAAAAGACATCATTAAAAGTTAACTCCTCTAATCTGTAATTAGGTAGTCAATAATAGATTCTGCTGTAGTTTGCCTGCACCAAAACCAGTAACAATTGTATCATGCAGTAACAGCGGGTGGCTACTCCTGATAAATAATCTACTATATAGCCATGGGTTTTTATTATGAGATAAAATGCGGAGTGTGTGATTATTAACCTCTGCTGGATTGGGATTCCAGGATGGCTTGATAGAGATCAGCCAGAAGGGTCTGGCAGGAGGCCAATGGCAGACAAAGAGGCCATTATTTTGGAATATCATATTTTCAAATGTAAATGTTTAAAAACAATTAGTTGACTGTAGCTCAAAGGATTTGGAGTTCGATTTGAATTCAGTAACAACTCACCATAAGAGACTTGAGGCTTTTGGAAACAGTGTGAAGGAGCTGGAATTTCATAAAAGTACAAGGCTTTTTCTTAGTAACAGCTCTTTATCATCAAGGAGAACATGAAGATTAGAAATTAGGTCCCGGGATTCTAATGTGATTGCGCCTGAAGTCTGAGGTTTGGAAAAAGTCAGCTCACAGGAGGGATGTAAGGCTTTAATAGTTGTTCTATAACCTGTGTATTGCTTGCTCCTTTTCAGGGAGTAGTCTGCGGTCCTTCTTTGAGGAGGGTCTTTGTCCGTCTTTCAGTATCTCTTCCTGCAGTCTCTAAAGAAGAAAACAACTTTCAGAGCTCCCAATTTCAGGCTCTGAGAAGGCTGCAGTTGCTGCTGGGGAGGCATGGGAGAGCCAGAAAGAGTTTGAAGGGACCAGGCAGCTGGAGTACGCACTCTGTGTCTCCAGAAAGGGCATTAGAGGGAACTAAGTTTGTGCTGAATCCCAGAGAGCTTGAGCAGGGATTCTGCACTGTCCAGATGCAGCCAGCACCTAGAATCCAGTATCCTGGTCTGCTGGGTTCTTCTGAGAGATCATCCAAGGCTGTATGTAACTCCACAAAAATATTTGTATTTTTTTTTTTATCTTACTTTACTTAGTTTCTAGTGCTGAAAATTGAGGAAACAGAAGTTGTGTTTTGCAGTGTCTGAGAGAATTCTAATATTTCAGTGTTGCCAGAAATGTGATGTGAATAGGCGTACCCATGAGAAAACTTAGCAGAGCTTCTTGGAATAATAAGTGCAGCTGCAATTTATGATTTTAGAAACATAAATGTTTTTCAGTACCTAAAATTAGGCTTCAATCATGTAAACCTTTGTATGGTACTTCTCAGTAACACTCAGTGATGGATTCCATTAACCTTTTCCCATATAGAGCAGTACCTTTTATTCCTCGGATATGTCAGTGTTACTTACTGTTAGACTTGAGAGTTAGTGAAAAGGTGGGAGAATCCAGGCAAATGGGAAAAGGTGAGAAGGGACTGGAGAACACTGTTGCAAAGCATCAGAGACGTTCAGGTAATGTTTGTCCCTAAAAGGTTCCAGAAAAAGGAAAGGAGAATGTCATTTGTTCCTCTGAAGATCTTCCCCATAAGGTGTCTAAATTGAAACAGCTTGTGTAATTGGTCATATGTTTAATAAAAAATTAAAAAAAATAAAAATAAAATTTGAAATGCATAGATCAATGTCAGCTCATCATGTGATGTGCTTGGCTGTATATCTGTGTGAGCAGAAGACATGATATAAAAAGAGGATGCTGTTTCTCTTAAGTAGGTCTAGCTGAGTAAAGAAAACATAATGGTATTTCCAAGCACTCAGCTCAGTTTGGTATGTTTTGGAAACTGGGGGATATTTGCGAAAGCACATGTGGCACTTGAAGGGGTTTTTAGTGCAAGTATGTTTTTGGCTGAGAAATTCTGACTACAGATATGCTGTGTTTTCCACCTCCACCCGAGTTTTTCAGAAAGATTTGACAGAGGTTAGCAGGGAGCAGAGCTCAGGAGCTGGCAAGGTTTGCAACCCAGCCTGGCCACAGGGGTTTCAGAAAGATGCTGCCAGATGAGTCCGTCTCCCCCAAAAGTTTCAATGTTGGCAATACAGGAATTTCTGAGGAAGAAAATGTGTTATCAGCATCTTTGCAATCAGGCCACTCAGTAGGTTCAGCGTTCTGGTTCTGAGGCAGCAAGAAGTGGTACTGGGTGATGTGCCTTGGGTCATCAGCTGCTCATTGCAGGGGAACAGTCCAGTGGTTAAGTCATGGATTGAACACCGTGCTGTTAAACCAGGAGTCTTGTTAACGTGGATATAAATCAGTGTATAGGATCATCACAAGATTCACCTGCAAGTCAGTGAATCTTTATGTTCATGTAGCTAACTATTAAAAGCCCACTTTTGGAGCTGGGTACAAAGGTTTTGCTAGCCGCAAGTCATCTTTGGGCTGCTCGTACAGAAAAACTGCTTAAAACTACATGATGAATAGTTATGAACTGCATACACTGAGTAGTTCTGTAGAATTCAGTGTTAGTTTATAGACAAGCTGGATTCGGAAAAAAAAATACTATTTCTAGTGAATAATATGTGTAACTCCGCTATGCTTACACATAAGTATAGTACAGAGTATTTTACAGAAACAACTTTTTGCTCAACAGCTGAAGCTGAACCCAGCCTGTGTGTATTAGCTTGTAAAACACAGTTCTGCTTCTAAAATTATATGCTACACTTCTTTCTAAGTAGATACAGTTTTTAACAGATTTTCTATTTATGAAGTTATATATGTGATCTCAGTGTTAACATCAATCATTAACAATCATTAACATAATTTTCCTGCATAGTGTTCTTCAGGGGCAAAAAGTCATTCCGATTTGGCATTTCAGCACCAGGAAGAAAACTCCCACTTTTCATTTTGTTATCGTTCTGCGGTGTTGGGTGGGCTTCAGTCTTTTCGTATCTTGAGCTTTAATGCCGTACTTGGCGTGTGGTGTGTGCATGCATACATGAATGCAGGTGACTTGCTGCATACCCTTCTGCCTGAACAGAAGAGTGACACCCAGGACAGACGGGTGAGGAGAAAGCCCATGGCCCCCACTGACAGCCCTCTTCTCCTGGAGCTATGGGAGGTGAGCAGGGAGAGCTGCGGCTGTTTCTTTTCGGGTAGTCTGGAACCTCATAATGACCCAAAGTCCAATTCACCTTCTCCACCATTCTGACATGACTGTCTGTGCGCCCGTGTCCCTTGATTAAGGTCCAAAAGTGTGTGCATATTTAAATTTACTTACAGACTGTCAAAGTCATGATTATTGTTGTACCTTCTGACCAAATCCTCCAGCCTTCTACCTTTTGTCCAAAAACGTTTTCCTCAGCAACATGGATAAACTAATGAAATGGAAAAAAATTGTATTTTTTCAGGCAGTCTCTCTTCCAACAGAAACTCTGCTGGGCACTCTTAATTAGATTATAAAGAGATCTGTGAAATACAAGAGCAGGATGGAGAATGATCTTTTCTCTCCCCTTCAGCAGATGATGGAGGAATCAGCATATCTCCAGGATTAAATAGAGAACAAATCTTCAAATAATAAGCAAAGTAGAATAAATAAGTAGAATACATTGAAAAGCATGTTAAACTTGATATCTAAAACAAAACAGTGAGAGAGGAAGTGTTACCATTTGACAGCCATTTTTCTTTTTGAGGAAGGAAAGTGATTTCAGTTCTTAAGCATTTTCTCAGGAAACCTCTACATTCATTTCCTGGTGGCAGCCGTTGTGCACTGGGTATTCTTCCTGCACACTCCCAAGCAGACCAGCAGCATGAGAGCTGCTAGGTGTGAGAATTCAATCATTCTCCCCATTTTGTTTTGCACTGGAAAGATTTGTTTCAGCCTGACAGTCTTCATTTACCAGGCATAGCACTAATTGCAGGGAGAGGAGCTGTTCAGAGGAAATATGGACCTACTGGGAGACTTTGTATTTCATCTGATTTAGATTATGAAGCTTTCGGGAGAATCTGCCACAGTCAACAAATACAGCTGGGGCAAGAATGCTCATGCTTGGCATGACATTTTGCCATGCTGCTCAATATTTAGTCCTAATTTTGAGGAGTTATTGTAATGTTGTAATAAGCTTTAAAAATATGTTCTGTTGCTGAAAGGAAATTTTCTGCTTACAGTGGATTTCAAGTTTGAGACTGAAAAATTAACAATATATCTAATTCACAGTGACAGGCAGACTTACCTGAGTTTTGAAAATAAAAGCATACTGTTTTATTTCAGAATGAGTTTGTCAAATCAGTGTACAGTAATAGGTAAAGTATCCTGAATACTCAAGGGTTTACATTTTATTTTACGTTTCATGAATGTCATTGTGTAATGTGTGAACTGCATAGGCAAGTATAAAGATCGGGTGATGCTAAAATAGTTGCTTTCATGTGGAACTACTAAAATCTCTTACTTGAGAGGAAAAATAAGTGGTATCCCCTCTGTATTATTTTCACTAAAATACTTTTTGTTCTCATGCCTTCAGTTTTCTTCCCCCCCCCCGCCCCCACTTGAACACAGAAAGTATTGGATTTTATTGTTAAATAGAACATCAACAAGGAGTTCAATATTCTATAGAAATGAAATCTGTGGGAGCAAGAAAAGCATTTGTGTAGTGAAGATGTTTCAGAGTTTCAGTTTTCTTCAGAAAATAAAGGGGCTCAATGAGTGTCTTGTGTTGGCTTTTGGTTTGCTCACTGCTTGAGACTGCATCCAGTCAGGTCCTTTGCTCTTTCTTCTCATATCGCTTCAAGCAGTCAGTTTTTAAACCTGTGTTGTTTTTCGGTTTTTTGTTTTTTGTTTCTTTTTTTTTGGTTGCTGTTTTTTTTTTCCTTCTGTTGAAGTTCATGGAAACTTGCCACTGATTTTCAGTGCCAACCCATAAACATAAAAGATCACTAGATTTCTCTATTTTCTCTCTTCTATTTCACTCCTGGGATTTACTTCCATAGTATCTATGGAGATAATACCAAAGTTATTTTACTGTCTAGTTTTTTACTGTTAAAAGGTCTCCCCTTTTGTCCGTCTAAATGTTTGCCTTTTGCGCTAAGATATTGTTCTTTCTCCTGCTATCTTCAGGGGCTTGTTTCCCCTCTGTCATTCACATTCCTGTCTTGTAGGTTCTTCTCAACTGCTCTTGTATTCCTGTTGACCCTTAAGCTTTACTTTTCAAACTGTAAAAGCATATCTCCATGAGGCTTCGTTTGTGTTGCAGCACCAACCTACTGTGGAGAAAAGCTATTCCTGAATATATTTCCGTTTAAGATGGTAGGCTTGTATTTCAGTTGTCTTATGGACATTGCCCAAAGAGTGTACTGCTCTGAAGGATGTGAGGTGTAGAGAAGAAAGGGAGGAAGAAAATCTCTATCCACACCTTCATCTTTGAGTTTGAAACTTCCCCTGACTCTTCTCTATTTTCCTCTGCAATTACCTAATTAAAAGGAAGAAGTTTTATGGTGGGTAAGACCAATATCCTCCTTCCCTACCCTTTTCTTTCAGCTCACTGAAAGCTGTTGGCTGTGTGCCACTCTTTACCATGACCACCTTTCGGAAGAGTGAGGAACCTCCCCTCAACATCCCCTAACCTTTGCATTCCACTCCAGATGAAGCTCAACTTACCAGTGTCACTTCATGTGTGCGCCTAGGTGTGGGAAACCTTGGCTTTCCCTTTTCCTCACTGTCTGCAATGAAACAGAGACTTGGAAGCACTAATATGGTAATTGGCCCTACTCTGAAAGCTGGGATGCCACTCACACCTGTTTGCGCATGATAATTTTAACGTGAGCATTCATTATTGATAATAGTGAACGTCATTACGTGGAGATAGTATGAAGGCCAGATAAGTATTCTAGACAGCTGGCTGACTATAGTTTGCTCATGTATTGCTAGCCCTGTGATGCCTCTTTGATTCTCTGCTTTCCAAATAAAGAAAATGTGGTTTTTTGTTTATTTGTTTTTAGGATTTATTTACATCCTTCCTGTAGGTAAAAAATGCAACATCTATTAGCAGTAAGGTTTTTTAATCTGTCCTGTGTGCTCACTAGACTCTGGTGATTGTGGGGTCACTGAAGATATAAATATGGATTCTGCTCACGGCTGAGAAGCCAGGAGTTCAATGAAAAAAAAAAAAAAAGAAACCCCATGAAGCCAGAAGTCTTGCAGCTGCTGGCAATTAGGATCGTCATTGGCATTCTCTCCAGGAGCCCTCTGCTAACATACCTATGGTAACGTGCAGCAGGCAGCTGTGGTCCCACAAGGCAGGGATGTAAACACGAGAGGAAGGAGGTCGGTTGTTCATGTTGAGCACGGGAAGGCCAAACAGGTGCGTGTCTTAAATGGTTCCCTCAAGGTATTGTCAGCTGCTGGAGAATCGGCCTAATGCCTGCAAGATGCAGAAAGCATCTTTTTCATTTGAAGAGCAGCTGATAAAAGCTTCAACTTTATACTGAAGTTTGGAAAGGATTGTGCAGACTATTCCACTTTCCCAGCAGTCTTACAGTCCCAGGATGGAATTCATTGGATTTGCTTCATTTGATCGTTTTACCATTAACAGTTGCTTTCTGCTTCTAGTTTGACAAACCGTATCTAATCTGCGCTATTTTTTAAAAACTTTTGTGGTTTTCCTAGAATTCCCTTGGTGTATGTGGTACTGAATATTATAATGAAATACAAACATATACGTGTTAGTTGCATTCTGTAACCTAGCACATATATAATTATGTCAAAGCTATTATGCTTATTTGGTAAAGCTTAATTTTAATGAATGCCTAGCACTGATTAGATGCAGTTTTCCAAATGTTGATTTAAATAGAGTCCATATGGTACCAGAGTGATGCTGTAGTCTGTTTCAAAGGGAGTTTTCCTTGGTAAGGCCAACAGAGTCTGGAGTCTCTCGTACACTCTTACACTTCTGCAGATGCTACACCAACTAAAGGTTGGTACAAGTAATGTGGAAGAGACTGTATAACTAGACTCCAGATAATCTACAACTGGCAGCAGACAGCTATATTGTCTTCTTCCATAACTGTACAAGATGATACTTTTGCTTCTTAATTTCTCCAAATTTTTGGCGTGTATTCATATTTTGTTTTCAATTTAGCAGTCTTGCTATTATTTCAACTTGCTGTAAACCAACAAATGAAATCCTACAAAGCCAACATAAAAAAACAAACAAAGCAAGAGAATCTTTGGACAAATGATGACAGAAACACAAGATTAGGCTGAATTTATTTCTTTTATATTTTGCCAAGTGGCTGTAAATGGGGAATAGTCTTGATTTGATTTTTAAAGACCTAATTCTCTGTGAAGATTAACAATACTTTTGACATTTTGACTAACTCTGTTACAGTTAAGACATTTTGTCTTCTCTATCCAGATAATGGTGAGAATCTTGAAAGAATGTACACAGTCTCCGAGTGTGCACAAGGACAAATTTTGTTTTGTAAGGACTCTGCTGCTGTGCAGTTCATGGTGCTGAAAAAGGGAATTTCCTTGAGTAGAGTTTAGCCTTTGCCATGCTGCTTTTGATAAAGAGAAAGATACAGCATTGAGGCAGTCATGATTAGCTGTTCTCTGTAGCTAAGTGTGAGATTGAGATGTACAGTTTCCCATCTGTTTTGCTACAGGATGTTCCATCATTCCTTTAAAATGTAAAGCTTTGTTTGTGAGGGGGAGATGAAGTATGAGGAGGATGTAATCCTATTACCAAGAGTTAAGGCTGTGATCTTGCTATGGATAAGCTAGGGATTAATACAGTCATAGTGCTATTTAAGAAAGTATTTTATGATTTAAGTCAATAATGAAATAGCTGACCTAATATGAATGTTCAGTTTACATGTGGCTGGTGTAGTGAATATGGCACAGGACCTGAAGAAAATGCACGGTCATATATGTAATTGGAGTTTCACGATGTGTTAGTATGAGGGCGTAAACTAAGCTACTCAGACAACCTAGATTTTGTATTTCCTGATCCTAGATTGCTGTACAGGATTAGTGTGAAGAACTGTGCATAGGGATGTGTGTGTGTGTATGTCCATGTGATGGCTGAAATAGGTCTTTGTGAGCTTTTATATTACAAGGTGGGGGTTCTTTGTTTGTTTTTGTTTTAGAGTCATGTTAGAGTTCTTGTAATGCCAGGCTTACTTTTCCCTTTAGGAGACTGTTGTCTTTGCCTGAGGCTTCAGCCTGGGACATGTTTTCTATCAGAGCACCCAGTTTAGCTTGAAGCACTGATTCTTCAGTTTATTTGTCCTTAGGCGTTTTAGCTTATCTTGGAGATAAGGGTTGGTAGTCAAGGAACGAAGTAATGAACCATGCAAGGTCAGCTACCACAGTAAAAATAGTTAGAACTGACCTGACACCAGCAGCACATCCTTTCATCAACAGCTTTTAGTGTCTCTACATTTGATTATTTTACTTGGAAGAGAAACTAATTAACTAGCAGCCTCTTGACTGTTTTTTGTCCTTCCTATGCACTTTTCTGTAAGATGCAAGCCACCTCTATTTCATGCTAGTTACTTTGCATGCACTTTAACAAGAGAATGTTTTATTTGTCGGAGCCTTTCGTCTGCTGTTATTTATACTGCGATACTTCTCTTAAATACATTACAAAATGTGAAATCTAAGTGTTTATCAGAAGCAAAACCCAACAGCTTTATTTATCTGAATCTTGGTAGCTGTTGAATAGGAATGTCAAGACCGAATGATGATGAGTTTTTGTTACCATTAATAGGTTTACAAAGAATGAGTCTAGCTCAATGTGTTCAATTTTTTAAATAGTTTAAAAGCAGAGATGAGGTAATCCAGTAGATCTAAAATCTGAAGAACAGGTGCTTTTGTTAAAAAAAATAATAGACATAAAAGCCCAACCCCCTCTCCACTCCTGAACACCAAACTATGGTGCTGGAGTGTGGGTGTGTTAAATATTACATGGTGTAATTACCCTTAAAGTTTTCCAAAATGAATTCAGGCTTTGCTGGATGACAGCATTTTCAAGACAGTGTGCTTTGGAAGCACCAGAAGCTGACATCACCCCCAGGTGTGAGTAGGAAACACTGAAGGTGCACGGTGCTTGCCTGCAAGTACAAATGTTGCAGAGACCAGTGAGGATTCTGAGTCAGGTTTGCTTTCTGATCTCCCTTTCGAGCTGGTTCTCTGTGGTGCTCTTCTTTCTTCTCTTTTTCAAGGGTCAAGGAATGGAAAGTGCAAGTCTGATTTTCTAGTAAAATCTTTTTTCTTTAGAAAGAATATCCACAAAGCCATGTTTGTTCAGACAAAGTGAAAGAAATCTTCCTTGTGCACCACCACCAAAATTCTCTCTCTTGAACCATTTCCTTTTTGCTCTGTTCTGAGCCAAACTCAGGACTGCTTCTGGCCATCTCCATCTTTTACGCAGTCTCATTTCTTTTCTAGTTCGCTTAGCTAGTTCTTGCTCAGGTCTTGCCATATGGTCAGCAGCTGTTAAGTTTTTGGTCATCTCTGCATAAAAGGGGCTTCATTTATTTACTTAGTTTTTTTTAGTGTACTCTTTGAAGCTTTATTAAGCAATTTATTATGTATATATACTGAATACATGGTGTGTTTTGCATGCGTGTAAACTTTAAACAGGTGTATCCAAAGATGCTCAGTGTCTGCCATGGATGTTTCCTAGTATCAGAGTATGTGAGTTGATCTTCTAGCATTAGGAATATACAGTCCTGCGATATTGCCTAGTGCCTTGCAGCAATAATACTCAGAGTCTATTTTTCTTTCTGTAACAATCACTTGGACAGTCATTCATTACCTTCAGATCCTAGTATCATCTGAACAGTTGCTGGCTCTGCCTGCCTGTAGCAAAATCTCATAATTTGGGTACTTGGGTTTACCATAGCAATCTTGGAAAAGTAGTAGTTTGAATATAAAAAAGACAAAACTGCTTAGAAGTATTCAAGGTTTAATTTTTGTGCTAGCTAGAGTAAACTGTTTACCTGCAAATGTTCATTCATTTGAGGTATGTTAGCATGTATGCATCTCAGTAAGTTGTCAGAAGCTTTATTCACAGTTGTGGTGGAGCACTGGGACAGAGCATCTGAAAGAAATGCAATTGCTACTTACATTGGAGAAACAAATACAGTTTTAGGAGTTTCTTTTGTTGAGCATCTGGGAAATAACAAGAGGAATGAAATCAATACAGGTGGTGATAAAACTTGAATTACTGCAGTTTAGCAGTTACACAGCATGTTAGTACTAAGCCATAATCTTGCCAGAAGACACAGGTGAATGGGTTCATTTAAAATGAGCAGAAACTGTTTGTTTCTGCACAGTTGTTGAAATGTAGGGTTTTTTGGAACATTAATACGTAGAATTGTCATTTTCTTTTCCAGTCTGTTTTATGTTTTTTTGGAAAGTTTCTTGGTTAACATTGTGTATATCCCCAAACACTCGAAGAAACATTAAACATATGCAGCAAATTGTTGTAGTTTAAAAATTGGGGTTGGGGACCATTACAGGGGCAAAGGGAAAGAAAAAATTATGCAAGACTTGAACTTCTAAGTCCGTGTGAGTGTATCCAGCTCAGGGAGGATTATGTGGCACGCGGGGTTCTGCCTACCTGGGTGTTTGTGTGGAGGCTGGGGAAGCCCTGGTACTTCAAAGGGGAGCTACTGGTCACCCCATCTGCACAGCTGGTGAGGCCGGGGGGGGGCTCCAGCCTTCGCGTGAGGTTCAGTCATAAACAGCAGGGAGCAATAACTTCTTCAACTGTTGCCACCTAATAAACAGGTCTGTCCACACTCTGAAGCAGCTCCCGTGGGAGCTCGGTAAATGATTTTTAGTATTTTCTTTTCAAATAAATGTTTTTGTATATCTATTCTGCTGATTGTATTACTGATTACAGTACGTCTTACTAGTGCTGAGATGAGAAGGATTTATTCTTCTAAAGAACTAGAACTGAATAATCTGTCCCATTTTATCTAATCGATTATCCCTAGAAAGTGGATCTCTCCACGCATCTCCTCCAGGAATATCTTAAGTGTTTTTGTTTTTTTTTTTTCCCAGATTAGGAAACTTAAAAATCACAGCTTTTTTTGTGTGTGTGTGTTTGTGTGTGTGTGTGTGTGTGTGTGTTTAAATATGTAAAAATATGTGTCTACTTCTGTAAGTAGGCTCATTGGTGAAGATTTTCATGTATTGGGCAAGCAGCTCTGGGTGTCCTTGCTTGAGCAGGCGGTTGGACCAGATGGCCTCCAAAGGTCCTTTCCAGTCTCAACCATTCAGTGATTAATATATGGATAATTTGTAACAGCTGATATGAAGAATGTCTGTAATCTGGCTTGAAAGCTTCAACTCTAGCCCTTCTTTATAGCGTAACATGTAGGTAAAGATATGATGTAGCTTTAGAGGTTTCTTTTGGAAACTGAATTCACAGGCATTTCACTGATAACGTCATTATTTAGTAACTGAGATTAAATAGCATATTCATAAGAGTATTGAGGAAACCTTTACATGACTATTTTATGTATATTGGAAATGCCTCTCTTGAGTAGCGTCTAAAACACAAGAATTATAAAACTAGACCTGAAATAAAGGGAGAAAAATCTGGTCACAGATGTATTGTTTCAGCTTAAAATCTCAATGCAGAGGATGGCCAGTAATGAAGAGCTGGTCATGCGGGGTTTTGCCCTAAGCTTAGAGCTGCACACTGAAATATTAGTTTAGGATTTAGGACATGTAATTGTACATCAATCGATCTCCAGTCGTTACTGTGGTATCAGCATGGTTCTCAGGTGTTCATCGAGTCTGTCCTCATCACGGTCTCTGAAGCAAGGAGTGGTGTTGACCCCATTTTATCAAAGGAAAATGAAGGAAATGAATGGTTCAATATCAGGAGTACTTTCGAATGTGGGCATACATCTACATCCTGATTTCTCTTTTGCTCTACATGCAGCGTTTCCTGGAGATCTGATCTAAAGATCTCAACCAAGACACCAGAAAGTAAGAAATAGGTAAATGATGACCAAATGTGAAAAAAAAACACGGTTGAAGGAACTTGTTAAGGAACTTGTCCATTAACTTTTAGCAATCC
Source organism: Chauna torquata (assembly GCA_013399475.1). Taxonomy (NCBI): domain Eukaryota; kingdom Metazoa; phylum Chordata; class Aves; order Anseriformes; family Anhimidae; genus Chauna; species Chauna torquata. Next base: position 271,826 of record VXAL01006945.1, read on the forward strand.
TGTGATGCCAGACATGGAGTCACTCACTTCAGGTAGCTGTATAACAGCAGCATAGAAGGAGGCTCTGGAAGGGAAACATGTACTGTACATAGTCATGAAACCGTCTGCAGCTTTCTGAGAGGAAAGAAAGAGTCGCTCCATATTGCATTGTGTATATCAGAGGAATCATGGCTTCCTAGTGCTATCTTTAATGAAAGAAAAAGTATAACTGTAGAATTAATACTTTTTATTTTATTTTTTGTGTTGTTTTTTAAATTAAATCTCCACAAGGCATAGGTATTCCTTAATGGAAGAGTCAGAGGCCTTTAAGTCTAGTGGTGAATGTTTTTCTTCATTTTTGTGTAGTTTGTTTAAAGTTTACTGAGTTTTTATTTTATTTTATTTCATCAACAGGTAGTGGTTGAAGTCTCAAGTGTGTTGAGAATGAGTAAACATGCATTTTGTTTATAGTCTCATTGTCTTATTTTTCCTGAAGTATCTCATATTAGTGCTCTTCAAAATACATGTGTTTTTGATAGCCATTCTGATGTTGAAATAACTGAAGTACTGAATTTTAATTTCATTACTTGTCATAGGAAAAAAATGCACTTCTTACAAACTGCTCACTTACCGACTTTTCATTGCTTTTCTTCCAGATGAAGCAGCAAAGGAAGTGTGCTATCAGGGGATTGACTACTGTAACGTCAAAGCATAATATTGATCTAAATAGTACTGACACAGAATAACTTCCCAGGCATATGGAATGGTGACAGTCAGATATACTGATTAGTATAAAAACACTTCAGATATTTTATTGAAAGATTTATTTCAACATAATGAATATATTCCTTTTGACAGTGTGCTGGGGATGGCAGTGAAAGTATTCTTTTTAGTAATTCTATAATGATGATAATAACTTGCAAGCCAAGTTGTTAACACTGAGCTTTTATTTTTCTTCTCTGTAGCCCACATACCGGGTGGCAGAATTATCGCTCTGGCGTACCCAAGATTCCCACTGCTTGCATCTCTGTGGAAGATGCTGAAATGATGTCACGGATGTCTTTCCGGGGCACTAAGATTGTTGTGTACCTGAAGATGGGGGCCAGGACCTATCCAGACTCGACTTCCTTTAACACTGTGGCAGAGATAGTTGGAAGCAAGTACCCAGAGCAGGTGAGTGAGAATGTACGAGAAGAACTTTATTTCACTCTTAAAAATATGAAACAAACAAAGCCAAAGAACATCCCTTCATAAGAAATTCCTCAAATGAGCACCTTTTAGTCACCTATTCTCCCTTATTTCAGACATCTCGGCATTTCATTGTTTTCCAGGTAGCAGGTTTGAAACTACCAGGCTCAGTCCTGATGTACTAGGATGTACTGATGTACTATTTTACAAGACTATGAGAATTACTGTGCTCTAAGAACAGGAAATTCAACTAAATTGTACACAATTTAACCTCCTACTTTGTTTCCGTAGCTTAAAGCTCACATTAACTAGTGCCATCTGCACAGGTGCCGCTGAGCATGTATGCAGGCAGAAGTGAAATCATAGCATGGCAAAGATACAGTTACTATTTTAAATAACAAGCAGGAAGTTACGGTTACCATAAGAGTTTGTGCTTGGAGTTTGCTTATTGTTCTGTTTATTATCTGCAGGCAGTTTCTTCGGCAGTCAAATAAGCCAGGTTCTGCTGTCTGGAAATAAAATTGTTTGCCTGAGTTTTTCCTCAACTGTAAAAGTGATGTTGTGGTTTAGCCCCGGCAGGCAGCTAAGTGCCACACAGCCGCTCGCTCACTCTCCCCAGGTGGGATGGGGAGAGAATCAGAAAGGTAAAAGTGCCAGAACTCATGGGGTGAGATGAAGACAGTTTACTAGGGAAAGCAAAAGCCACCCGCGCAAGCAAAGCAAAACCAGGAATTCATTCGCTACTTCCCATGGGCAGGCAGGTGTTCAGCCACTGCCAGGAAAGCAGGGCCCATCACGCGTAACGGTTTCTTGGGAAGACAAACGCCATCACTCCCAACGTCCCCCCCTTCCTCCCTCTTTACCCCAGCTTTTATTGCTGAGCATGATGTTATATGGTACAGAATGTCACTTTGGTCAGTCTGGGTCAGCTGTCTTGGCTGTCCCCCCTCCCAACTCCTTGTGCACCCCCAGCCTCCTGGCTGGCAGGGCAGCACAAGAAGCAAAAAAAAGTCCTTGGCTCTGTGTAAACACTGCTCTGCAACAACCCAAAACATCACCACTATTTTCATCAAAAATCCAAAACACAGCATTATGTGAGCCTCTGCGAAGAAAATTAACTCTGTCCCAGCCAAAACCATGACAAGTGAATACAGGATGTCAGTTTAACTTTTTTAAAAATGTTGTTTTTTCTTGTGCAGATCATTGCTGCATTTAGCTGGAATTGTATATGTGTTAGATTGGAGCAATAAACCATCTACACTAAAAAGTAGCTGCAAGTTGTGTTTGGACATTTGTTGATCCTAAACTGCTGATTTACATTTTAAGACTTTCTTCTTGCTTTCTGTTTTCTTCCAACTTCTTAGCCAAAAATCAAACAACCTAAATTTGTAGTGCTGGAGGACTTGTGCCTAGTATGAGATCTCCTGTGTTAGCTTACAACACAGAATGAATTTTCTGGCAGAATGGTTTGTCATGAGAATGCTAATGGAACCTCACTCACAGCAGCAGCACTAGAAATTGCTGCTAAAGTACATCTACTGAGCCATGATTCTTTTTTAAACGTTGTAGTTTTCGAACTTCAATGGAAAATAAGAATGACTACCCCTGTCCTTTACACCAGCCGTAGTTCTTACAAGATATTATCTGTTCTGAGATTGAAGTTCTGTAGCTTTGGCTTGTGATGTCTCAAAATCCTCTCTGTTAGCACAAATATAAAATTTCAGACGCTTGATCACTGGGCAAGGAAAAAAGTAATGACCGTTGTGGTTGATTGGTTTACATACTGTCAGCTATGAATTTAGCTTTGTACAACACGTGTACTGAATTAAAGAGGGTGCCCGAACTTCCAAAATAGGGAACAGCTAATTTAATTATATGTCATCTGAAGTTTTAGTAATGCTTCTAATCAGCTAATATGCTATCTTTCCTGAATTATGTTTGTTGGATTTCAAAATTACAACATTTCAATTCAGATTATAAAGTGTCCAAATGTAACCTTCAAGTATGCTTAAAGATGCTTGCATGTACTTTATTTTCTCTCTGCTATCCTGTTCTGTTTCTTTAAGTAATGAAATGGATTGTGATCTCTTCACTTCTTACCCTGAGAAGCTCAGGTTTTTGAAACACTGGCTAAAGACTTATTTACAAGCCCCCTGCTGATGTTAATGGGAGTGGTAGTATACACACTTTGAAAAAGTAACCAAGAAACAGAAAAATAAAACAAGTGAATGTTTAAGTTTTTTAGTACTCTGTTCCTCTTGGAACCTTAATGGATGCTTCACCATGCTAATTCTACTTTGTTACTCCAGTAAAAACTGGAACCATCTAACTATTCAGGCAATAAAATACATTGCAAACCCAAACTCTTACAATGCCTTTTATGCCAAAGTGTTTGGAAATGCATTACAAGTCCAGTGGAAGAGAAAGGTGCTGTTTCTGTGGGCCAAAATTTCAGTTTAAGGTTTGAACTGAAACAAAAACAAATCTGGATCTCTGTACCCTGGGTGAGAAATCAGCAGTGGCTGGTATAGCTGTTACAAAGGTCTAAAGTCATACAGTTCAAAATTAGGCTGCAGCTGATGAAATATAACTGATCACAGATATCTCAGCTAAGTTGAAGCTGATTAGTTAAAAAACTGGAACATGATTGAAAATGAGGGTCACTGTGGAATACTGATGAAGTCTGGTGAGAAGTGACGCAGTTCTAGATGTAACTGCGTGTTAGGAATGTTTGTACTCATCTATGTATTGACTACAATTTAGTATACTGCCTGGGTTATAAATAATTAATTAATTCATCCTGTGAGATTTTAGCATGTTTATTAAATATAATCACCAAGAACTGAAACCATAATTGTCTGAAAATTCTGTCTGTTGCAAGCAGTGTTGATTATTATTATTATTGGACCACTCTTGCAGCATGTCCAGTTCAGCGCCTCCTTTTAAAGTCATTTTTCCAAGTGTTTTTTGTGGTTTCTTGCATTTAGCAATGGGGGGGTTGGGNAAAAATGTTACTGAAAACAGAAAGTAAAGTTGAATTACTTTTGACATATTTTCCTACAAGTTTGCTTTACTTTTGACTTAGTGTTCCTAAAGTCTTGTAGTACGTGCTGTTTTGGTGTTGCAAGAAATGTTTGATATCATGACAATTGATAGAATTGTCAAACTTGCAAACCTTTGTTTAGGCCCCTATGCTTTAACTTTAATACATATATGTTTCTGAATAACTTAAAGCAATAAAAGAAATATAATTACTGCTTTGTGGAAGCATCAAGCTCTCAGGAGGAGTGCATGCATCTTCAAGGACAATTGATGTGACTTGGGTGCAGAAGTCCTGTTGCTTTTTGAGGAAGCTCTGCTCACAATAACAGTTGGTTGAACAGTTAACCCAGTGATACTTCAAGTTTCTGTTCTGATTTATCCTTTCTGTTTGGCCAGCCAGTAGCAGTAAACAAGTGCTTTAGCATCAATTGCTCCAGCTAAGATAAATGTACTTGGAAACCTACCGTAAGTTGCAACTTTGCACTACCAGGTTTTTAAGTGGTGTAGAAAAAATCTGAACAGTAAAGGTAAGTGCACTTTATCATGCTGCCAATATAGTCCAGTGTCTCACCAATGTCTCTGTTCTATTTCTCCTTGTATTATCCCTTCTAAGTCAGGGAAGTGCTACTTTCCCCAGACATCACCCTAGTTAGTGTCGCAGCAGGCATGACTGCATGTTCTGAGCAGAGACATCCAGCGTTCTCACTGTCACTCCTGAGGTGCTTGTTTAGTGCCTGCTGAAGCCTGAATCCCTTTAAATGCTCAAAGGAGGTGAGCCTGTGCCCATAAGATAATGAGTTCAAGATCAAGCTTTTCTACACATAAGTAGTTGGAAGCAGTGGGACCCAAACATGCTATAACTTGATGCCCTGGCAACCTTCCTGAGCTTGGAATCACATTCTCACGGTGCTTAGGATGGCAGTGAGAGTGGAAAACCTGTGGGTTGCGGGACTTAACATATTTCAGCCTGTTGACTCCTGACAGTTGAGCCAAAGAGTTTATGAAATGAAAAAATATGGCAGCAGAGCCTCCTGAGTTCCAGGCTATTGCAGAGAAGAGACATTTGCAGTCCCTTCCTGGCTTTTGGTTTGGGGAAGGAGTTTTTGAAGCACATTGTTGAACCTGGGACAATGCTGTTAGCATCCTTTTGTACTGCAGTGTGTACTGGTGAGATGTTTTATATAAACTGTGTAAGCTGACACTGGAGACTGGCTGACTGAGAAATTCACAAGTTAACTAATGTGGTTTTCATTTGAAATTCAGGCAGAGCTGGCAGTAAAACATGTTTGTCTTTTCATTTTAGTACAGATGTAACATGATTGGTCTTAAAGTGCAGAAGCAACCGTTCCCATCTCTGGGGAAATGATATAAATAGTGGCTGTTTCTTGTTAGTCTGACTTCAATGTACCTAATGTGCCAAACACGGAACCACAAAATATTTGATTAACTGCAAAGGTGTCAAAGTGGATAAAGATATAACTCTTCTATAATCCTGACTTCTAGTATCTTTCCATACTGTATATTTCTTGGTGTGCGGTGCTGTTTTACTTATCTTACAGGTAATAAGTGATGGGAAAACTGTTTCCTAAGTGCCCTACAAAGCACATACATTTAATGGTTCCTTATTATTTTGTGATCCAGCACAAATACCACAGAGCACAAAAAGGGGGGCTTATAAGTGGCTTTTTTAGAATCCTGAATAGCTGTTCCAGGAATTCACTCTACACTGCTTTTTTGCCTCCTGTTTTTATGGAGTGCCATATCTACAAAAAGTACCATTTGAAAAGTGACTCTATTTTGAACACCACAGGCATAAAAGACCATTAAAGAATGTGCTGTAGCTCTGAGCCAAGTTTGGACAGCACTTTGAAAGTAGCAGTCCTAGGAGTGACCTGAGAAACAGAGATGCTAAGGTAGTAGATTGTGAAACTCTTTACCAATTCACGATTGATGTAACAGAATCTGTTCTACAAAGGAAATAGCAGCTTATTTAATTTTTCATTCTTCTTCCTTTTCGTATTTCAAAAATCAGCCCTCTCTTGGAATTTATGATACTGGGCAAAACTCCAGGGAACAAAAGTACATGAAAAATGTCCAGGCTTCTGAGTCTGTTAGGCATTCATGCACATAAGGAAAGAAATAAGTTGTAGACATCCCCTCCTCCTCCCCC
>VXAL01006945.1:278250-312918 GCA_013399475.1 Chauna torquata
AAAATGCTCCTCTGAAGATGTGTAATACTCAGTACAGTGTTGTTTTATGGCCTGGCATCAGTTCTACACATGTTAACAAAACGCCTATCCACTAGCCCTTTGATGTGGCTTCCAGATATCCCTACGCTCAAACTAAACCATGCATACAATGGAGTTTTGTGTAGAGATGTTTTAAGAGCCTGGTGCCATCACATTACGGCTCTATTATCACATTTTCTCCATGCGGATTGTTTTGCTATTCATTCCAAAATGTTGAAGGGTTCGTAAGCACACTTCTGTGAGGCTGTTTTGTGCGACTGTAAGCTGATGCTTGTCACAGCTACCCTCAGAATTTAAGAGATGATTACGGAGATTAGGTTTTCCAGAGTGCCAGCCCATTACTTCATGATAGCAGACTGATGGGAAAGAAGATGAAAGAGAAAGGGTTAAAAAGAACCCAGAGAAAGAGTGAGGAAGGAACATTGGCATTGTTAGGAAATGTTTTATTTTCTTTGAAATTTTCTAGGTCAATATTTGCTGGAAAAAATAGTACCCTATGTGTGTTTGTGTGTGTTTTATTAGTAATAGGACTTTGTACTATTATTTAGGCGATTGTTTTTATGGTGTTTCTTGCGAGAGTGGCAATATTGCCATCACTTGTTCTTAAACATAGGTCTTGTCATGATTAAAACATTCAAATTAATATGAAACTGACATGGAGGAAAACTTTTCTTTGTAACCTGACCATTTTAAAAATGTTTTGTTGTTGTTGTTTGTTTGTCTGTTTGTTTCAATCTGCTGAAAGGCCTACAGAATTTTAAGTCTAAAGTGCATGTTAAATTTTGTGGTGTGTAGAGCTTGGCAAATCTTCTAAAACTTGAATTGCCCATTTAAAACCCAAGAACTGACTAAAAGCATTTAGTTCTTCTGGGGAGAACTTGGCAGTAGTTTTCCTTCTGATTCTGAATGACCAGTAAGTTCTTAAGTAGGCACTTTTTTTTTGGGAGACCTCAATGTCTGGGTATGCAACAAATACATCTTATAGGTAATTTGTACATACATGGTTGATGTTGCTAAGGGGCAATGGTCAAAAAGCATTGTACTGCTTAGATTCTGTCTGAAATATCAGTGGAATGAGTGAATGTGTATATGTGGAAGAAAGATTCAAAATGGCTTACTTTTTTTTTTTTTTTTTTTAAATGATTCTTCTGATAGTTTTGCTGGAAGGCATCGGTTTAGATTCACAGGTGTAATGTGACCTTTGTAATGTTCAGATGTTATCAAAATGACTAGACTGTATATATAAATGGGCAGCTCAGAATAGGGAAAAGGGCCTGGTCACCGTCTGTGCTGGTCTTTGAGAGGTCTTGAGGTCCTGTGTCTCTCAGCCTGGTAATACAAGAACAGAATCAAGGGATGAGCTCCACTGGGTGCAAGCAAGCCAGCAGGTCTTTAAAAGGATCCTCCTCCTGCCAGCTCAGGCACAGGAACTGTCAGCGCATATGAGCTATTGCAATGTGAAGAAAAAATACGTTAGCTTTAGCTGCCTTCACTGCCTGGTGTCCTGTGGGAGCAGGATCTTTTTAAAATGGGCTAACTCAACCTACTGGCAAGCAGCTGGTTATGTTCTAGGTTCATGCAGTGGCAGGGTTACAGTGACCAGGGATGAGGACATCTTGGTGGCCTTCCTCACTAGAGTCAAGTGGAGTCTGGAAGAAATGAGTGCTGCCCAAAGCTACTTGTCAGACCTTTGCTCTGTGCAGTAATCTGGGTGTTGGGTTTCAGCTACTCTGCTTCCTAAACTGCAACCAACTAAATTGTGACACTAGAAATTAAAGTGTAACATTTAGGTTGCTTATTCTATTGGCCAGCAAATTTATCTAAGCACATAGTTTTTTAGTCTTTTTGATGATACCAGTATAAGCAGATACACTGTAATATTTTTTTCTTCCCACCCATTCCTTTGTCTCTACTCCCACACAGCAGTTTAAAGAATTACTGTGGGATTTTATTTCAGCAATAATTTACAAATACACACAAGGTTTACAGAATGATTGTGAAAGCTTTTTTTCTCCACATTGAAAAAGTTATCTTCTAAAATTACACTGGATCCTTCTTGCATTCTAATACACAAGAGTATCTAAAGGTTAGCCCTGGGTTTGGCAGATGTAGTACTTGCCTGAGGCATGAAGTAAGAAACCACAAAATTGAGGAGGAAGGAGGAAAGAAATTGTATCGTACTTTTCATTATGAATAAGTAGGTGCCAGAAATGCTAGTGCCAGGTGTCAAGGATTAGGGTAAAAACATCTGTTCACTACAGTAGTAGTCAAATAGCTGTAGTAATATGTTTGTATCTGTTAGGTGCAGACTGTATGCTAGACCTTGTACAACAGAAGGAGAACTACCAAGATAGTGTATGTCCTAGTGAATCCGTAATCCAGCAGATGAATGCGCTGTTTAGAAAAAAAAAGTACATCTTTTCTATGCAAGTTTAATGGAAAACTGTATGTCTAAGAGCATGTAGGTTGGATATAGAGATCTGTTTGGCACAGATTCAGAGGTTCCAACACATGGGACCAATGTGGAGGAAGATCTGGTTGACAGAGCTAGCACTATTACTGTAGTAGATCTGGTTGACAGAGCTAGCACTATTACTGTAGTAGAGGGGAAATGCTAAAAGCAGTGAAATCTAAAATGTTCAGGCAGGGGCTGAGGTGAAAGTGGGAAAGAACTTGGTCTGGTCAGTCACACTGAAGTAGTGACAGAAGTGGTTTGACTGCATAGAAACTAAATAGTAGACGTGTTATGGCAAGAAACGTGGTTGCAGCAGCTGAGAGAAAGATTGCTCAAGTATATAGCGGAGTTCTTAGTTTTGGTGGGCAGAGAGATGGTATTCCTGAAGAACACTGAACCAGCTGCAAAAATGCAGGTATACTCCACGTACTGTGAATTCACTTGTTAGGATTTCATGCTTCACGTTTCCGCTTCATGAGAACAAGGAGTGGAGAGAGATGTTGAAAATGATGGCCTGACCACAGTTGCTGTGGTGTTTAATAGAATTAGACTCAACCCCTTGGTTTGCCTCATTAGTATGTACTTCAAAACTTCGATATCATTCATTCTTGTTTTGTACCATTGCTACACAGTTTTTTTTATACAGTTTCATCAACTTAAAAAGAGTCCCTTAGGCATCTAAGTCCTTAAAGGCCTTGCACTTTGCTAACTTTATTGTAAACTCTAGTCACAATGATGCAAAAGCATTTATTGTCGTTTGGCAAAGTAAAATAAACTGTAAAACACATTGTACCAGTAAGGTTTATTCAAACTCATTGTTAATAAAATGTTAAAGATCTTGTAAAGCTGTCATAAAATCTTAATTAAGTCAAAGAACAAGTTTTATTTATAGAGTTGAGTCTCAAGTACTATCAGTACTTACACTAACAATATATCATGAAGTAATATGCAAGTTATCTACAATTAATAGTGCTCAAATATAATTCTAATTCATTGTAAGAGGCAGAGGGAAACTTTGGACAAACTCCTGATTTACATGATTGACAGATAGGAGCAGCTTCATGTTCACAGATCCTGGTCCTCATGGGAGACTTCAACCTCCTGGATATCTATTGGAGGGACAACACAGCCTAGGCATAAGCAATTCAGGAGGTTCCCAGAATGCACTGATGATAACTTCCTTCTCCAAGTGATAGAGGAACCAATAAGGAGAGGTGCTCTGCTGGACCCCAGAATCTGGTCAGGGAACACTTAAGCAAACTGGGCATACATAAGTCCATGGGCCCTGATGGGATGCACCTACGAGTGCTGCGGGAATTGGCAAATGTCGTTGCAAGGCCACTCTCAATGATCTTCAACCAGTCATGGAAACTGGGAGAAGTTTCCGAAGACTGGAGGAAAGCAAATGTCGCTCTTATCTTCAAGAAGGACAGGAAGAAGGACCTAGGTAGCTAAAGACTGGTCAGCATTACCTTGATCCCTGGGAAGGTAATGGAACAGCTAATCCTGGAAACCATGTCCAGGCACATGAAGGTCAAGAAAATCATCACGAGTAGTCAGCATGGATTCACCCCAGGGAACTCATGTCTGACCAGCTTGATAAGTTTCTACAATGAAACAACCAGCCTGATGGATGAGGGGAGAGCAGTGGATGTTGTCTACCTGGACTTCAGTAATGCCTGTGACACTGTGTCCATAAGATCTTCGTAGAGAAGCTGTTGATATATGGACTGAATGAGCAGACAGTGAGGTAGATCAAAAACTGGCTGAATGACTGGGCCCACAGAGTGGTGATCAGTGAGTGGTCAGTGGCGCAAAGTCTAGTTGGAAACCAGTAATGAGTAAGGAGTACCCCAGGGGTAAATACTGGGTCCAGTCCTGTTTAACATCTTCATTAATGATCTGGATGTTAGGGCAGAGTGCACCTTCAACAAGTTTGCTGATGACACAAAGCTGGGGGAAGTGATGGATGTCATGTCCAATGGTCTTGCTGCCATCTCGAGGGACCTTGACAGGCTGGAGAAATGGGTTAACACAAACCTCATGAAGTTCAACAGGAAGAAGTGCAAAGTCCTGCACCTGGGGAGGAACAACCCCAGGCACCAGCACATGCTGGGGGCCACCCAGCTGGAAAGCAGTGTGGCAGAAAAGGACCTGGATGTCCTGCTGGACAACAAGTTGAGCGTAAGTGACCAATGTGCCCTGGCTGCTAAGAAGGCAAATGGTGTTCTTGGCTGCCTTAGGCAAAGGATTGCCAGCAGGTCGAGCGAGGTGATCCCTCTGTTCTATTCAGCATTGGCAAGACAGCACCTGGAATACTGTGTCTAGTTCTGGGCCCCCCAGAGAGACATGGGCATACTGGAGAGAGTTCAATGAAGGGCCACCAAGGTGATGGAAGGCCTGGAGCACCTCTCCTGTGAGGAGAGGCTGAGAGAGCCACGACCGCTCAGCCTGGAGAAGAGGAGGCTCGGGGGGACCTCACCAATGTCTGTAAACACCTGAAGGGAGGGTGCGGAGGGGACACAGCCAGGCTCTTGTCAGTGGTGCCCGGTGCCAGGACAGGAGGCGAGGGGCACAGACTGGAGCACAGGAGGCTCCCCCTGAACACCAGGCAGCACTCCTGCACTGTGCGGGTGACGGAGCACGGGCACAGGCTGCCCAGAGGCTGGGGGGTCTCCTCCTTGGGATCTTCAGAAGCCGCCTGGGCATGGTGCTGGGCACCCTGCTCTGGGTGTCCCTACTTGAGCAGGGGTGGGACCAGGTGGCCTCCAGAGGTCCCTGCCAGCCTCAGCCGTTCTGTCATTCTGACTCTTTTCAATGATACTGGTCAGAAAAGTAAACTGCTTTATGTGGTTAGGACTGAGATCCTGCACTGACAATGCATAAACTGGAGATGGAGGTGGAAACGAATTAATGAAAAAACACCTAAAACAATTATCACACTGATTTGATTTTTCAAATAGAATAACAACTGGAAATTTGCTTTGTATCTTTACTTCCTTTTTTTTTTTTTTTTTTTTTTTTTAAGGAAAGTTATTGACGGTTAGAAATGCACCTCTAACATACAAATTCTGGGAGTTCCCAGTACTCAGATTACACTTTTTTATTGAAGTTGCAAAGGAAAAAAGCAAAGTGCCTATTAAAGGGCCTTTAACAGAAACTTTATTTTGTACTACAGGTTTTGTAGGTTTACTTCTTCAGACATCTGAAAAGTATGTTCCTTACAGTCTGCATTTGCTTTCCCCATTAATTTTTATTCTGTCATTTACTCCACAGGCTGGTTTACAGATTTGAACAAAAATAAACTAAAATGCTTATTCTTGTAGTAGTTACACAGTCCCTTGACATCTGATTTCCATTGCAGTGTTGGAATTTACAACCATCTTTGTGAAATGTTAGTCTCAAAAACGGTGTATAATGTCCTGGTATAAACTACTTAATCCCCACCCCCCACCCAGTATCCCATTTCATCTAATCATACATAAATTATCATATACAGGGTGGAATAATACCATGATGTAAGATGAAACAATAGGCTGTAAACTATACTACTTTAGAAATTGCACCAAATCAGTGTTTTTTCCTCGAGTGCAGATAAGCAAATAGAAGTAGGATTTCACTTGTGTTTTAAATATTTTAGCTCAGCAAGGAGGAATGTTAATGCTGTCTCAGTACTTCTGTATGATTTAAAATTCTGGGCTTTATTTTTTAATTGTGTGCCTGGTCTAATTATCAGTGTGCTTAGTTTGTGCTTTCACTGATATTAACGGACAAAGATTTTTCTCATCCTTTACGTGTGCCAAGTTTAATGTGCTGCTTGTGGGAGAAGGTATTTCGTGAAATAATATTCCTTCACTCTAATGGAATTTGTTGCTGTAAGCTATATACACGCTAGTTTCAGGACACCTCCTTCTGTGGTGTGCTGCTCAGCAGAGTAGAGCGTGTTCTGCCATTCCAAATGGGAAATATCTGTCATCCAGCTTCTTGCCAACAGAGTGATTACTGAGCTCTAAAACGTGATGTCCTTGCTCCTCTTTCCCCTTTCAAATAATCAGGAAGAGGACCTGAGATCACGTTATTCTTTGTGAAGGAAAGGAAAAACAAGATCTTGAACTGTTGACAAGTATGTTCCTCTCTGTCTTATCTTACAAGCAGATACTACAGCGTGTGGTCTGTTTGCTCGTATGATTTTGTTTCTTGGCACTGCAAACCTGAAGTCAGAGATTTAGATGTCCTGGATCTATGATCTCTGCTTCTGCCTGAGGTCCACTGACCTCAGTTTATACGCTAAAGCACTCCAGGGATCTATTCACTTAACTGGAATTAATGCTCAGATGATACTTCATTTGTCTGTCTCACATTCTGCAAGTTGTTCAGCAAGTCTTTCTGGAAGTCTGCAGCTGTTACACTGTGCATATAAATAGGCTATAGTTAATAAGCCTATTTATAGCAAGCACAAGTCTGAAGGTTTTTTTTCTCATTCATTACAGTTTCCAACCTTCAAATAAGTTAGACAAGATAATTGGATTGTACCCTGACCCACCAAGTGTGGTACACCTACTTTTTCATTGATTAATTTGGTAGTTTAATTTAAAATTGCCTAGACAAACGTAAATGCTGACTTTCAGGAAAGAGATGCAGCCAAGTATAAAGAAATATAAACCAGCTGGTTTTGACAGGTTGGTTGAATTTCAACAAATTTGGTAATGATAATGTTCTACATTATATTAGAATATATAATGCTTTATATTCTTTATATGTGGGCTTTTTTACACTCCCAATTTCCTGTTAGAGAGCAGCATAACAACCCTCCTCATCCCTGCAAAATAACCAGCAAGCTTCTCAGAATGGTTGAGTTTGTTTGTTGCAGAAAGTCAGCAATGGCATACGCTCAAATTACTTGCATTTCTGTTTGTCTGTATCAGGTTTTTGTGTGTATTAAGAAGAAGTAAGGGGATGTTCTTGTTCGCACTTCAGTGCGACCTTCCAAATCTGGGGATGACTAGAGCAGCATGAGGGAGGGAAGAATGCGATTGCAAGTGTTGCCAAGGTCACAAAGATAAAGTACTAAATACTCTGGAGGACAGAACAACGATTCAGAATAATCTTGACAAATTGGTAGAAATCATCAATACTCAGCAGAATGAAGTGTGATCTATTTGTCTTTAGGAAGAAGAAATTGAACGTACAATGTGCGCCTGATAGGGTGGCGCATACAGGGTCCTTGCCATATTCGCTGAGAACAGTTGCGAGGTACCTGGGACTTAGCAGGTGTGGTAAAACTTGTGGCATAAAAGTAAAGAGATGACATCCAGCTTTTCCTTGCAAATGCATGTCCTGCCTTGTGAGTAAGCATGTTTTAGGCATATCCACAAATTGAGGGCTCAAAGGGTGGCACTTGGATAAGCTGTTTGTACAGAGGCAAGTGGTGGCATTTAGACAGTCTTCCGTGAGTGCCAACAGCTCGGGCTGCTGAGAGAGCATCTGATTGTTGGGCATGCTGTAATTGCTGCAAAGGCCTCGTTTTTCTAATTATTTTTCCAGCACATTTAAAGCTGTTTTAGTGACCTGTAAGCATAGGATTCTGCGATATCATAAAGCATGAATGTTAGTGATTTAAAATCCAGCCAATAATACATAGGTGTGAAAATATATAATTTGCATGTCTGTCAAATCCCTTGCTGCTAAATTCAATTTTCTTAAAGGAATCCAAGTTCATGTTGAAAGCACAAAGAATATGCAGTTTTGTTTCCCAGTTAGTGAAAAAGTATGATTAAAGGAAAAACAACAAGAAATCCCAAAGAAACATTTCCCTGCTTAATGGAGAATCACTTAATGCATTTAATTAAGATGATCTTTCAAAGCCACCAAGAACTTGAAGAAAGAGCAGCTAGTTGCAGTAATTTTAACTGCTTAAATCCGGTGACATTAAAACTGTTTTAACTGCTGTAAGTAGAATTTTTGTGTTTTTAAAGAATCTTTTTTGTGTATAACTGCATTTTCATTTAAATTTGTATCTTAGGAATAGATAAGGATTTCTTCTCTCAGGGTGGTACAAAAAGATACTAGCATATTTTCCGTAACTTCATTTTGCTTTCTGGAGCACTTTAAAATCTCTTGATGAATCTTTGAAGCAGATAACTGATCCTTTATTCCTTTTGTTTATCTGAATCCACATATTTAATTGTAATGTGGATCATAATTGCTAAGACCAACTTACAGCTGGTGTGTTGAACCAAGCAGAACCAGAGATCGAGGGACTGTCATGTGTACTGCCGTGAGTAAAGACAGCATGTTGCTGCTTGGATGCAGCATTGACCTGGGATATGAGCGTAGTGACAGTAGGTAATGTGGTGACTTTCCTGTCATGTAACTCAAAGCATCCATCTCCCGTGGTGTAGAATAAGAGTCATCTTTGTCCCTCTCTTCCCTGGTGAGAGAGCTGCAGTTATAAACTGTATCCAATAATAATCCACACAAATTATTTATCTTAAACAATTAGCGTAATACTGTACAATTACTTTAAAACTTACCTACCAAATTAGTAATTAAGAAACTTCAGTTTATCTAAGACCCTCTAGACAGTCATATGTGAAGAACTTCTGTGTTTTCAGAGCTCTCTTCATTTTCTCTGCAGCATTTCAGGTTTAATCAAACCTTTGCCTTTAAATAAAATAAAATTATTTTCTGCTACAGCTTTAAGAAACATGCATCTTTAAAGATTTTGTTCTGCAAGTGAGATTGGAATTGGTTAGATGTGTGTATCAATACCACAAGATGAATACAAAAAGTAGTGATAAATCCAAAATGTTTATTACAAACTCCTTCGAACCTTTTAAAAGGGATCTGGAAGTAAGTACCCTTTTTAAAGAGTTTTGTTACACTGTTTTAATGTTTTTTGAAAAGAATAAAAATGAAGGAAAAATGATAGCACAAAAAGCAAAATTGACTCAAACTGTGAGCAAAGGAATGAAATAACTCTGTGTCACTCTTTCACATTCATAATGAATGGCACAAAAATAGTTAATTGTGATGAATAAAAAGACTCTCTATGTGACCTACCTATTACAAATTTACAAAAGCAAAGCAAATGTGAACTCAAGCTACCACAACATGACCTACTGTTTCAGCCTTTGACCTGGTACAACCTTCACCATTGGAACAATACCCCTACAACAGATAATGAACTGCAGCGTGAAGTCTGCAGTGGTGGAGATGCCAAATTTCTAGCTCCCTTCCCCTCACATTGTATGATCGTAAAGCAACAGCCTTCCCCCAGACTTAGTCCTGGCCAGCTGGATTACTGCAGTCCCTTTTTGAAGTGGTGTAGATAGTGTTTCCTCTTTCTCCCATTTGTTTGAAATTAAGTGCAGGGATCATTTTTTAGCCGTGTGCTGCAGCAAGATTCTTGCACTGTGGCCTGCAAAGTGGCATATGATTGAAACCTTTTTGGTGGTAGACGAAATGAGGCAGCTTGTAGCAGGCTGCAGCTTGGGGAGGAGGAAGGAAGTGGTGTGCAGGTCTGAAGACTGTGACCTGCAGCTCTGCGGCTTAGCCATGAATAGGCTGTCGCGTTGTGTGCGAGGAGCACGTTTTTGAACGACTATACAGAGTGGAAGAGCTGTATTGAAATCCTCATTCTGTGTTTTGCTGTCAACTTGGTGTACTTTTGTGTTTTTGTTTAACTGTAAGCCTGCTCTGCCGTCACCCTGCTGAGTGCCCACATGCGTGATGAACGTGGCTTCCCCAGCGTTGCTGCTTTGTGCTAGAGAGTTCCGATTCTGCAGGGGCAAATCCTAGGGAAAACTGAAGACAGGCAGAGGTCAGGGTTTGCTGTTGATTGTTTCTAAAGAGATTTTTCCTCTTCAGTTGACCACTTGATGTAATCTCTGCAGTGCTAGTCATGTGAGGCACATTTGTTTCAGTTACAAATGTAAACTAATTGCTTTCAGATTTTGAGGTGACCTACAGAGGGTTTCCTCTCCTACCCCATGTTGTTTCCTCAGTTCTAATTTTTGTGTTGAAAGGAAATGGGATAGAGAAGAATTCAGTGAATAGTTACTTGTTCAGGTGTTTAAGCATTAAAGCAACCCCAAAGAAACTGAATGTGCCAGCTGCTACTTTCTACTGAACTTCTCATTCCCAAGCAAAGTCACAGAGGCGCTGCTGTAAGTCCATCTGATAGAATTTAATATTTTGGAATTGGCATTGTCGTATCCAGGCCAGAAGATGAGCCACCTTTGTTGCAGCATTAATGGTTAAGGGAGAGACGACATTCCTGTCTTCCCGAGTTCTCTGCTAAAATGCCTTGGGTTGTTCCTGAAGCAGCCCCCATGAGTAGGGTTGAAACTCTCACCACTCAGTTCTCTCTTCCTACTTTTAAACAACCTCAGAGAATTGTGGGGTGAACTATTAAGACAACATGGACTCAAGTACCAATAATATGGGGATGACACAACGTCTGCATATTCTTTCTTCCTCACCAGGTATTTCTGTAGCAATAGGACCAGGATCCTATTGATCTTATGCTTCGATGGGGTCAGTTCATGAGTGAAGAACAGCTAGATGAAGTTGAACTTGGCAGAGGATAGTTCTGATGGGAGCAAAAGAAATTCTGCAGATCTGGTACTTTTGTCTTCTGCTGAATATGTGTACCCTATACTGATAAATTTAATCAATAATATTCAAGATACGGATCCTTCTCTACTGCTGTTCCATTTTATGGGCCTGTGGTATCTAAACTTACAGGATGAAGACTATAAGCTAAGTAGGTACGCTCCTCTGGTATTATGGACCATATTCTGACAAAGCCAGTGTGGGAGTCATTACTTCTCAAAGATGGTCCAAGATTGTAGAATTAAATTCCCCAGGAAATAAGGACTTTCACTGACCTTCTGTTCCAGAGGAAGGCAAAGAGAACTCCTTTGAGTTCTATTTCTCTGCCATGGAAATTTTGCACCATGTACATCTACAAACACTGTTCCTCTGGCGAAAGTAAATGCAAATTTCTAGAAGAAGACATTCCAACAGATGTTTTTCTCCCCTTGTAATGATTAAAGGACAAACAGTATGGGACAGATACTCATCCTGCAGAATGATTCACTGCCACTGGGTGTTTAACATGTACTCATTATAGCAATTAATTGATGGCCAGGGTGTACTCTGATGCTAAAACTATGAATAAAGATTTTTTAATCTAACTAGTTTTGAAAAACAAACAAACAAACAAAAACAGCTATGAATGGATCTAGTATTAGATTTTAGTCCCTTGCTTTATATGTTAAGTGTATGTTAAATACCAGGGAAAGATCAGGCTTTGGGAGTAGGCGGTTCTACCTGGCAAAAGAGGCACCAATTCCTTGAAAATCTGTACCAAAAGTTTAGGGCCTCCCCCCAAGAAAATTGCCTGGTAGGTGAACTGATGGTAAGAAACAGGAAAATGGCATTGCCTTCTTCCTGTCAGTTGCATCTGGACTGATCAAGCACTTGGAAATAAAAATCACTGGGGAATAGTGTGGCATTTTTATTTCCCCTTGTAGAGAAATGAATGTCCATGGTGATGTACATTCACACACGTGACCCATCAGGTAAAAGAAACCCAACTCCCCACTCCAAGCGTTCAAGTTCTGCTCTCGGATTAAGTCATTCCTTTGCCTGGGGATTCTCTTGGATTTCGTAGTCCTCCTGGATGCCCAAATATTCATGATGCTAGTAAACACTGGCTTAAACTTAGTTTGCCAAAAGATGCAGTAGGCCAGATACATGACTCATGATGATCTGTATCTTTTTTTCTTTTTTTCAAACTGGAAATGAAGCAGCTTTCCAAAGGCTCAGCAAATACCAAATAGCAACAGTCTGCTTGCTGAGCTCCCATTTCAGTCTTCTGCTGACTGCAGTTGTTCCCTACTGAATACAGAATCAAGATCTGATGCTAGTACCTTAATTTTAATGCTCTACATGGCTCTGCTGTCCATTTTTAAATACGTTCTTAAAAACCTCTACAGTTAGGTTGTCAACCATTGGACAGGTAGGAGACAACTTCCAAGGGAACTAAAAATAGATGGATTCTTTCAAGAAAAAAATCAGACTTCATATCCATTTATTAGGATTGTAACTTTCCATTTCTGTTTGCATACTCCTTATCCCAGCATGACTCTGAGTGAATAGGGTTATTTCTTCACTTACGGTCTCAGGAAGAGGGCTAGGAGGAAGAGATTTCTATTTTTGTATTCATGGGAATGTGTTGGTACAATGATGATGAGGGGGACCATAAGTACCAAGGAAAATGTATTCTAAGTTTATTTTTATTAAAAAAAAAAATACTAATGCCATATGTGCTGAATCCTCTTTTTGGTTGCTGAAAGTTTTGTGTTGTACAGCCTAGCTTACACAGTTTTGAGAAACATCTTTGACTGGCTGGAAATGCACGTTCTGCACTGAAACAGGAATATTTTTGTTCTGTTATTCTGCTCATTCCAAGAAGAGCTGGAAAAATTTGTGAGAAATTTTTGCTGTGTAAGATGCTTTGTTTCTGGGTGTGACAGCACACAAATAATATATATCTAACATACTTGGGTTTGGAGTTACATTGTTTTTGGCAATCTAATCGGGAAGATATTCAGTGAATGTTGTCAGAGCTGGGAATGGACCAGAGCACATATTTATAAAACAAAAACTAAGACAACTCACTTTTCCTTGAAATTCTAACCCAGCTGAGCTTTTTAGTAGAGAGTTTTTTAAAATTATGTCTAATAACCAAAATTATATCTGCAAACTCTGTTTTGATTAAGGCTTATAAAGCTATTTATTCAAGAGGCAGTGCAGAGAACAATGTGCAGTGACTGAATCAGATTCTGTTTGTTGGGGCATAATTTTTTGCCCTTACCTCTACCGCTGGTAACCTATACAGTGTATTTTCTATTGTGAACTGAACATACACTCAATTTTTAACTGTACAGAGACATCTTTTGAAACCCGTGGCACTGTTCTTGGCTTTTTGCTTTGTCTTATATGGACAAAAAATAGTACAACTGAAAGTAGATTTGGTACTTTTGATTTACTGTCTTGCTCGAAAGCATATGTGACACTGCACTCAGGAACTGTAACTCTTCTTAAGATAAAAGAAATTGTTATAATCCTTTCACTAGCTAATTTCTATGTGCTGTAAATGGATTGCTGTGTATCCAGGGAAAATCGCTCAAGGGAAAAAAGAGTTTGTGATTTTTATTTAGTGCATTTTGTGCAGCAGTTACCAGGCTAGACAGAATGATTAATAAATTACTGGTTTAGTAACTAGGAGGGACTCACTTTTGCTGTAACTGAATTACTAAAAAAAATCATACAACAACAACAAAAAGGTTTTTACAGTGCAATTAAATATTTTGAATGGTGCTTTCTGTACTTGACAAGCTAACATACCCTTTTTTATGAAATAAATCATTTTACTGTGGGTTAGGAGGGGTAGACTTGGGATATCATATAGAATTTGAACATTTGTGGAGCACTAGAGTAGTTAAGATGCTACAAGTGATTCTGTGGAAGAAATACATGCCCTTCTTTTTCAGTTGCAGTTTTAGTAATGAGATTGCCTTAGTATGTGCTTGCACACCCTGCCATGCTGTGACAGCAAGCCTGCAGGATCAGCTTAGTGAAGTTGAACCTGAACTCTGTGAAATCGAACAGAGAGGGGAAGAAGGCCAAGTGGAGATGCACCAAGCCCCAGCTCTGCTCCAGGTGTAGCTCTGGCCATGGCTCTGGCAGGGTCTCCATGAACTTGAGAGGATTGAGGTAGGTGCTCAGGAAGCAGCAGGCTGATAGCTCCACGATGGAGGTGTACTTCCACTGTTGGTGGAAGACTGGTTTTAAAGAGCTTTTTGATCTGTATTTATTCCCCTACTTGGAAATAAAGTGTAAAGTTTCTTGGACTAGCATAAATGTCAAGCATTTCAGGACTCCTAATAAGTACCTAATGCAGGTAAGTTCTTCTGCCCGTATATTCCAAGCTGAGCAATCAGAGGCATTCTGCTTTTTAATTTCCTGACATGGTTTGTGTTGTTGGTGTAGATCACGTTTCCTCTAAGCTTTTAGCAATCCCAGTTACAGCTCCTCTGTATGCACAGAATGCTTAACGTTTGTCACACAGAGATTTTTTATGTACACGCTTGTTGTTTAGGGTTTTTTTGAGGGATGGCACGTTTTTGTCGGCAGCAAGTGGACTTAATCATGAACTGTGCTTTTTTGTGATATTTCGAGCAAGCAGACATGGTTCATACTGTTTCCTTCTGTGTTCAGCAGTTCCGGAAGAGAAACCAAACAGCCGTATCTGTTTAGACTGCCTCCATTCTGCCGGTCCTTTGTAGCCCTGCCAAAGTTCTCCACATCACTGAGCCTCCCAGTTAAAAACAGAGCCCACTCCACTTTGTTCCTGCGGCTGAAAGCCGCTCACAGTGTGGGATTTGGGGACTGAAATTCTTTCAAGAGTGAATTACACTCTACCAGCTAGAGTAGTCAGAGGAGTAAATCAAAGGGATTATTTGTTTTGACTGGTGCCTGATTTGTTTTTGCCAATATTATGCTCAGTCAGAAAATTTAAAAAAGCCCCTTAATTAAGTGTGATATTTTTATAAGCAAAATACAGGCAGAAGAATCTGGCTTAGCTTTCACTGTGTCCTCCGTGCAGGAGCTTTATTGTCTGAACCATACTGGATGCTTTCTGTTATGTGTTCTAACGGACAACAATCATGTTTTAAAAATTGGGTGAGAGGTTTACAGTTTGTATAATGTAGTGATTAAGCAGGGGACAAAAGATTCTACCTATATCTAACAATCTGATCATGGGAATTGCTCTGCTTCTATAAATTGTTTATAAAGAATTAAAAACAAAATGACAGAAACACAGATGACCATGATATGAAGTGGGCAAATCAAAATGACTTTAGGAAAAAAAGAAAAAAAACACAACTTTTTTTGTTCTTCAGTTTTCTGAGCATTTGAAATGAACTATGATGAGATAGAACTTTAGATTTTTTGGAATTGTTAGCAAATAATTACAAATGACTGCTAGAGAAACTACTACTCATCCTGGGACTATTTCCAGCAGGTTGTGTTTGTAAAACTGTTTCGGAGATTTAAAGAAAGAGAATAGGAATGAACTGTGGCTTTCAACGTTATTAAAACATGTTAAAAATTGTGCTGAAATAGTCAATGTTATTAGCTCAGAATTCTCATTGCTGAGCTTCAAAAGTCATTCTTTGATTATGAACTCAAGAAAAGTTTGATAGAACTAGTCAAATAGGCTGTATAATTGCAAGTGAAATTTCTGAGGTACTGTCACTGTGTTGCCTTTGGTAAAGAGATTTCAGGAGATAAAGCAAGTAGGTGTCTTTAGCATTTTATCATAATACCAGAACAATTGCACATGTAAGGAACTTGTAAGGAAACATATCTAATCGATATTCATGAATTGCATTTTGACACTATTCAGTTAAATTGCAGTGTTAATAGCCGGAAAATATTGATACCTTGAGTCCTATGCGATTCAAAATAGTTTTATACACTTAACATAGCTTTAATAGATAGGATAAAATATTTTTCAGAATACATCTGAAAATTAGGTATTTACCCAACAGCAGTGCTGAAGGAGGGATGCTGAAGGATGGGAAAAATCAGCAACTTTAAAGATGTGACAGATGCCACCTCTGAATCTAGACATAAGAAGTAACTGTATCAGTGTGAAGTTACCGTTTTCACTCGTCCACAGTTATGTCTTTTGGAAATTCATGTAACGATATTTCATAGCTAATGCAAATTCTTATTGAAACAGAAAATGTTTTGAACAGTGCTAGTAGATGAGGCTTAGAGCTGCATTATTCACCTATTTGGTATGATAAATGTGTACAGTCTGTTAGTTACAGTAGTTAATAATAACTACTTAAATCTTTGTACTCTTTGCTACTTCAAAATCAGGTGTGGGGAACAAAACCTCTGGGTCAGACATTCACTCTCTTTCTCTGGGAGAAAGCTTTTTTTTTTCTGAAAGTGGTCCTGTTAACTCAGGCAAGTCTCTGTCTTATTAAAGGGGACATTAGTTAGCTATATTTTAACCAGTACCATTAAATGTTCCACCCACTGAGCATTGGGGTTGATAGCACCTGTGTACCTCTGCTGTTCTGTAGCTTCTGGCACACCAACTGCAGCTGTGTCAGAGCACTGAGTGCAGGCTTTACGTGATCCTTGCAGTTTTTTAGATTCAAATCACTGAGCATCTTAAAGCCCGATAGCTTGAAGCTGTGGAAGTTCTACAAGAATGAGTGAAATGGGTAAATTGCTTTCACTGTAGTCTGTGTTGCTGAAAAGGTACTGTCTTGAGCTTGTAGAATGGTGGAATTTTGCAGGCACTGAAAACTGGGATCAGATATCCAAATCTTGCAGCCCAGGTACAGTTATCCCAGGTACACATAGTGTAAACCTGTGTGGGAATATTTAGTACTTGCTAAACGTGTAGTCCAATAATATGAAAAGGAGACTGAGTGATGTTTTCATCTAGATCAAATAATAATCTGATTGTCCTCCTAATTTTGCTAAGTTCAGATAGCTGTGGTTGTATCCATAGCATCCCAAGTTTTCAGGATGTTTAAGCAGAATAGCAAGGTAGTTACTCTGCCAAAGATTTTTGCAGTCAAAACTAGGGATGAGTTAAGTAGATGACACATAGGGAGCAATTAAAATCCTGTTTTGTAAAAAGTTTAGAAGTACAGATTTTGCAATAAAATTTCCAAAAGTTCAGAGCAACTACAGAAAGCTGTTTAACAGAAGTGGGGGCAGCAGAGGGATTAAATTCCCTAAGAGGATTTTGAGGCATGGGGAGTGACATGGTTGGGCAGTAGGAAGAGAAATCCTTTTACTTGGTCATGTTTAACTGAGGAATTAGCAATGTCAGGAAAAAAAAGAGGTTACAAAGGGGAGGTAAAGAAAGAGAATGGACAGCATTGTGAATCGCAGTATGTGAACAAGGGATTAGAACAAAAATGACTTCAGAAGATGTTGAGAGAGAGGAGACCTAAGTTTTTGAAATCCTGACACAGAAAGAGGAGTGAAAAATGGCAGATAAGAAATTTGAGAGTCTTTTTAACTATTCAGCTCCACTGAAACCAAAATCTGTTCTAACAGCCAGCGTTTTTTGCAGGCTCAATTAGGTCCTAGAAGGGTCTGCCAGTTGGCCATCTCTGGCTCTCACAGTCTCTCCTTTTTAGATATTTTGTTCTTGATGGTCACACCTAGATTTAATTCCTCTGTATGTAGTATTTTTCAACCCTTTTTATGGCTAATATTTTCAGGAACTCCCAGCTAACCTGCTTTTAATTTAACCTTCTTTAACCACTTTTTCCCCAGCTTAACATAGAGTGGCTGGAACAAACTTCCTGGAGTTGCCACACCACTAAGTAATGCAGTGCAGGGATTTCTTGCAGTTTAGGTATGTTAGATGTGACTTTATCTGGAATTCCATCTTCAGCATTCAGTTTTCAGTCCTGCAAAGGAATAATATTGATTACTTTAAAGGAATTCAGTGGAAAGAATACAAAAGGTAAGCACAGGATGGGGAATGACAGGGGAGAATGCTTGTATGCTAATAATGTATTCCAGAAATGAGTAGGTTGGTGGGGAAGAGGACAAAATGTCTGCACATAGCATGAATAGTTGCTTGAGGTAAACTAAGAAGTGAAAATTTAGATGAAATATCATGAAAAGCTTCCTGAGAGAGTAGTTTACATGTCTACCGAATGGCTGATTGGTTAGCTCCCAGAGTTTCCCTGGTTCATGTGTTAAATGTTTCAAATACTGCAAAACACTGAAAAGAAAACAAGATTGCTGTCACGTTGTGCCTCTTCCACCTCTAACTTTTAGTCTGTTTTTGTTAGTTTCACTATTCTATCAAACAAACTTCTACTTAAAAAAGCAAAACAAATCCTATGCACAAATGAATAACCAGTTGAACTGAGCCAAGTTTTGCTCCGCTGTCTTTTTACTGGAGAGGCCTTTGGATATGCCAGATCCAAAGAGGAGAAAGGGCCACTGGACTGTGGGCTATGATATCCAAACCCCCAGGCTCGGGTTTGTGAATTGAGCTCAAAGCTGAATTTTCGTTTATCCTTACCCCTAATGGATTTGGCTAGTGTTCAGTCAGTGAACATGACAGAAGCATGTCAGTTAGAACTAGTGAGGAAGGTTGTTATTTATTTAATGCAGGATTGTTTCTGTTACAAGCTTGAGAAAGCTTCTGTGGAAAGCTTGGGAGAAAAGCAAAAAGGAAAAACAAAGGAGCTTCTAAAGCACCTCTGTGTGCAGCCTGCAAAAGACTGATGATCTTCGTTTGATAATTCCCCATTCATGTAGTAGACAGTGAATGAGTCAAAGGTAGTAGTGACAGAAATTACACAGCTGTTGGGAGAAGAGTCCATTGTAGTTGTCTTTACAACACACTTCTGGAATTGGCTGAACTTCTGCTGGCCTTACACTTGCAGCCTGTACATCTTTGATGCTGCTTTGGTATTCACAATGTGTAGTTAGGATGTTTTCCTCTTGCGCATCCTATCCTTTGATCTCTTTTGTTTTGATGGAAATTGAAACTAGCCTGGACTCTTTCAGCAGCTTTCTGGACATAACGTCATCTACCTTCTGAAATAATCCATCTTTTCCCAATATGCATTTTGGTGACCTTTTTTAAGGACTCTTTCAGATGCTTCTTGTGTAGTAAAATCTAACTCTCAAGACAAGGAATTTTGCATTTTATGTCTGTGTTAACAGTGACTTGTCCAAACTGGATGTATTTTGCTGAGCTATGTGAAAGTGGCTCCAACTAAATTGTTTTAAAGAGAATTTGTCCAACATGGGGATAAAATGGGATCTAGCTGTATTTACATCTAAGCGTCTCATGGAAAAGAGAGATGAATTGACTATCTGCTAAGAAGTATCACTCCAGGAAGACAGTCCATTTGCTGGACATTGGTCCTAATTGCTGGCTATTTACATTAAACATTAATGCATGGAGCATGTTACAGAAACCAAGAGAAATGCTAAATACTGTAAACATGGCTTGGTTCAGATGGATGCTGCAAGACTAATCAAAACTATATTTAAACTGTTAGTTGTAAGCGTTTAGAAAAGATTCAACAAATTGTTTCTTGGCTGGTGTAGAGAGGGCTTATGTTCAGCTTCAAAGGCTTTCACACAGGGTCAGAGTTTCCTTATGCTTCTCTTCTATAAAAGCCATGAGAAAAAATCTGTCCCCGTCTCTGCTTTCGTGCTCTGCTGATAGGAGTGTTCATACTTGCACTGATGTCCTTAATGCGCTATTCAGTAGTTGTCTTTTGCATCCCCTTTCATAAAAAATAAGTGGCTCTCATCCTCTGCCATGCTAGTCCAGAGAAAAACATTTTATGCTATTGTACTTCTTTTACTAGAATTTTAGTTCTGTAATCTGATAGCAGTGTCCTGTGCTTCTGTCATTTTTTTTAAATCTGTTAAAATTTATATTTTCATGTTTTGTTATAGGATATATTATTTAACATGCCATCTATTAAACAATTCAGGTATGTGGCAAATGTTCAGTTGCTCCAGATACTGTATGAGGATAGTTCTTCCAGCAAGCACCGAGAAGAGAACCTTCAGACCCAACCACCAAACACACTCAATGGCTCCTTTGTGCACGTGGTTAACATGTTCCAACTAATAAACCTAGCTAGCACTTTCATTTATAAAGGATGCTCTGCCAAAGCCCTTGATGCTGAAAACAGTAATTTTATTCAGTAAATATATACAAACATTTAAAAAAAAATTGCAATGGGATTAGTAAAATGAGACCTTTGCAGGCAAAAGCAGCAGACCATGTTCCTTGTTTACTAACCTGCTTCCCACGGACTACTGCTTTAAGTTCAAAATATCAGTCATTCTCTGTAGAGACTCACAACTTTCTCTGGCAAAAGCTTGTTGTGGTAGACATCTTCGTTTGGAGAGACATAAGCATATTGTCTGTATATGCAGGGAACATCCAAACTGCACCAAATCCAATAACCATCCCTTGCAGATATAAAGCACACATCTTTTACATTGCTTCAAATCAGAATGCAACATCTGCAAACAGGGCCTTTTCATCAACAAGTGATTTCCCACTGTGACAGGGAGAGGGAGGGAATATACGTGGGGCACATCACTCAACACCAGGGAGGTTATTCAAATGTTGTGATGGGTTCTGGGAGACTTCATGAAATAAAAGAATAGTCCTGGGTTGTAGTTTCAATTAGGGAAAAAAATTTAGAAAAATACCTGAACTCAGAATACAGTCCAGACTCTGCAGATCATGTGGAGGGAAGAATTGGGAGCAAAGTATTTTTAACTTACATATTAATTTCTTAGAATGTCCCTGGCATCATGTATTGTCTGGATTAAAAACATTTGTATTCAAGAGGTCTTTTGTCTCCTATATGTTTAAAAAAAAAAAAAAAAAAGGTCTATATTCACTGGAATATCAACCACTGGTCATATGTTCACCACTACATATTTCTCGTGTGATAACTATATACTTAGCAGTTATTTCCTTTCTATTGAGAATCATAGAAAAGCAGTTTTTCTTGCTATGGCTGGTTGGCATGAGGAAAATGCCATTACAAATATTTAATAGTAGACTGGAGACAAGAAAAATGATTTAATATCCAGTAGGATGTGGGTTTATGAAAAACTGTGTGTAAGGTCCTGGATTTGGGGGAAAACAAACACTTTATGATAACAGAATGCAGAAGCATTGAAGGCAGATTCTTTGTTTTACTTTAACACATTGTTATTACTGGCCTAGATAATCTAACCATCAGTATTTCCCCTCAAGTACAAGAAGATGTACTTTGCTGGTTTTGGTATAATTCTAGGTTCCACAATGTTACTTCAGAAAAGGAATTTGCTACAAATGTCACGCTAAGTGAACTTTAATCTCGTAACACTCTATTGTATTTTGTATGTGCATGCATTTTCTCATATTGAAAAACATGTGCATCTCATTTTACATATAAACTGTTGTTGATTTAAGTCTTTGATGGTCTGAGATTAGATTCTGAAAACTAAAAATTTAATAACTTGTGGGACATTTAGCAGTACTTGAAATGTTACGTGTTCTGGTTAGAGTGCATACACACATCATATCTGAAGATATATGGTCCTTTATGAAGTACTGAAGATGTATGGTGCTTTATGAAGTGTTTTCTGGTTTTCTTCTCTGTTTCCTCCATGGTGGTCAAACTGTCAATAAATGGACTCTGGTGGCTGAATTAATCGAGAGGAAATTGGGGTTGAATATTGGAGAGGCAGCAGAAAATAATGAAATCGGACAATGAAGTAGTTTTCCAGGAATGTGATGTCTAATTTTCACCGTCTCTGGTTGCTGAATGGAAGTTACCCTCTCCCCTCTGTCCTTACTATCAGTACTCATTTGCCTGTCTTTCAGATAGGTTGCTCTGATTCAGCCCAAGTCAGGGCAGTAGGAGAGGCCAGAAACAGAGACCAATGCCAGTTCTTTATGGTTTGTTAGCCACAGTTACACATCAAAGCTGGCTGACCACTTGCATCTGTAAGAGAAATTGTGTCAGGATAGGAAGACAGGGAGGGAGCTTTTAGTTACAACCTGATAATTAAGCTTTTCTTGCTCATGAAAACCACGGTGAACATATGGATATGATTGGTGGTCAAGGTAGCCGGGACAGCGGGTTGAGGAAGGACTCCAGCCGCTGCTACAGCAGCCACAGTGAAGGTGGTGTGTGGGGATGCCAAAACGACCTTGGGATGGAAAATCATTGTCACAACTTTTGTTATTACTTAAAATGCCTGTTTAACACGTGTCCTTTGCCAATGCAGTTGCTGCTTAAATGTGCCTTGAGTTTTTATTGTGCTTTATCCTTATTCCCAGAGGAAACTTAGGTCTCTTAAAACCACTTAAAAGCTTTTCCTGCAATACATTTACAACCTGGTTTTCAGTCCTGTTCCTCTTTCTCAGTGTTTCCTTGGGGTAGTTTGGAGAGATTTCCCAAGTACAAGAATCTGCTATAACTCGACAGGCACAGATCACTGTCAAGGCAATCTAACACACTTTTTGTATGTGTTTGTGTGTGTTTTCTGAACTTCTGGTGTTCAATTGTGTGTTCAGTGGTGTCATTCTTGGAGCAAATGACACGTTACAACACAGCCAGCTAATAGAGGAGTTGCCACGATCTGTTCCCAAGCAGCAGTTTATATACATTTCTTCCCCTCAAACCTATGCTGGTTTGATGATACTGGCAACGAGTAAGTCGTGGGCAGTTCTGGTGACATACTTGAACTTGAGTCAACCCTTTCTGCAGGATTGCAGAAACTTTTTATCTGCAGCTTTCTTTTTACCTCATTTGCCTTCTTTACTGTTTCTCTTTACTTCTTCACTAGTGTCTTTCTAAAGAAAAAATATTAGCTAGCTTTTGTAGGAAAACATGTTTCCTGGAGAATGTAGAATAACACTGTATCAGTTGTGGAACAGAAAGTAACAGTAAAGTTGCTTGTTGGATTGCAAAGTTTGTAGGCAAAGCCCTGGAAATACTTAAGTTCTGTGACTTTTTTACTTATGTGTGGCTCAATTACAATTATAATGGTGTAATTAGGGTAGCAGTGTTAGTATCGGATGTCCTGCAGCTGGAGAATACAAGTTCATTACCAGTGTGAGATCTGCAAATATACTGCTGGTTTTGTGATCATAGGTGGTTTCAGAAAATGAGCATGCAGCTTACATGTTTTGGGGATATGTGCACTGTAGAGGAGCTTTCTCCAAGTGTCTTTGACGCCTGTTGTTCAGGCAAGTCATCCTGCCAAGCTGAGGCGTTTCAGTACGACAGGAATAGCAGCCTATTAGGAGAGCTGTTTTGCCTTTTTTTTGATCTTAGTAATAGAACAATCAATTTGCTTTTTGCTTCTTTTGCAACATGCAAACTCCAAGTAAACACTTTGGCTTGCTAGCAGATCAGTCTAATAAACAATCAAGTTTCCTGCTTGTCCTGACCTTATTTTGTCATCAACATTTGTCAAAGCTGTAGTTAAACTGTCCTCCAGTGTTACCACCTTTGAACCAACCAGTGGCTCGCATTCCCTTCTGTCTGTCCCTGCCATATATAGGCGAAAAGGGAACTGTCTGCATAAAGGTTTTAGTCTCTGGAGGAGAAAGTGGAGGAGATAAGAAATGCTGGCCAACCTTCGAGCATCTTTTCTTCTTTCGACAGGAGTCAAGCATCCAAGAATGGCTTTGGAAGTCAGTAGTAAATTTTATAAGACGTCAGTGGGAGGAGAAGAGTTTAGAGAGAGCTTACGGATTTCTATCAGTTATTCTGAAATTGTTGTGTTATTAAATGCACTAACACGGGAATAAAAATTGCTGAATGCACTGTAACGATAAATGTCTGAACCAAATTTTCTAATGCAGTTGCTTCTAATGACAAGGACTGGAGTTGATGCGTTAGGAGAATCTTGCTCCTCGTGCCCCTAATTCTCTGCATGCAATCTCATCAGAGGTTTATTTAAAGGCTAGAATTATATTCTTTGAACATTCAACCATTAAAATATTTAAACAGGTACAGCACTGATATACATGCATTTCAGACTTACTAATGTGGGACATAACATCAGTTTTGTATACTACAGTGATAACCATTGTGTTTAATTTTGAAAGTTAAAGGTACAAAAACTAATAAAATTAGAATAGGAGCCTCTGAGAACACTGCCTGAAGGAGAAATTAAATTCATTTCCACTCAAACAGATATGAAATGAAGTACAAATAGAACAGCAATAATAATTTTAGTATGACACAAGGTTTCATTAAAAAATTCAGACATCTTGCACTGCAGTGTGAGGGTTGTGGAGGCTGAATGAATGCAGGGTCTTTTTAATGCATATTTTGGGGGTGACTGATATCTAACAGCACTCAGTAGTGCTTGTCAGCTGGTTAGCCAGTGCTACACAGATGTCAGAATTTCTGTGAGCTTACATTCCTCTATGATGTCTGAAATTGGGGGCTGCAGGGACAATTAAGTAAATAAGTTATTTCAACTTGCAGCCATAGGAAGAGAAACTACAGGGAGATGGGATTGGCAATGAGACACAGAACCTTTCAGATGAAGGTCAGGAGTTCAAGGGTAAGGTGAAGTGACAGGGAGTATTAGTTAACACTGACAGGTTTTGAGTGGCCTAGGGACATAAATTTGATGATAAGTCCAAGTAGACAGAAACCCACATCACACAAACCCATCTGTGTAACTTGGACCTAGCTGGTGTTTCTGGTCTTTTTCTTTCTGATTTCCTCTCTGTAGCTGGACACAGGGGAAAAGAAAAAAATCATACTGTCAACATTTTCGTAAACTCAAAAGTTTTCCATGCTTTGCAGGACATGCAGAAATTTGTGCCTGTGAAAGATGTTAGGGTGTTACCATCCTACAGCCATTCATAAAGGCACTTGACAGAGGGAAGGGGGAGACCCATATGCAAAGCATGGCTCAGCTTGATTCCCGGGTGTGGCCATGAGGACAGCTCTCCCACTTTTAGGAAGAGTCCCTTCCAATGAATACTCAAATGTTTCATACAAGCTGGACCAGTTCCATACGAGATAATTTCCACTTTCTGATATCCCAGCCTGTGGTATTTACATCGTAATTTTGGAATGAGGCAGGACAAGAGACTTACACACCACCTCCCTTTCTGTTACCACAGTTGACTTGATTTTCACCTTTCTCCAGGGTTTGTCTAGAGCCATGAGTTATCTGTCTGCTGTATCTTCTGTGCAAGGGAAGCACTGTTTTGTGCCTCGTCTGTGCGTGTGATAAAAGATGGCAACAGACAATACCCATACAGTGCCCAGGGGACTCTTGCACTTGAAACACTTTCTGGCCTGATGAAGTGTGTGCTGCCACTGTCTTCTGTTTTGCCACAGCTGTACTTTGCACCATGTTTTCTGAAGTCCCCTGCACTCCAAATGAATTCTAGAGCCATTGCGTTACTGCTTCTAGCAATAGAGTGAATCTCTTTTGATTTTCAGCAGAAATTCCACCCTGGGAATCATCCTGACAGCTGGTGTCTAATCTGGTCTTTTACAGAAACTGTCTGAGTTTGATAAATCAGCATATTCTCCGTCTTGGTGAAAACTTGTGTCAAACATACTTTAAGTTTCACAATAGTATATAAACAAAGAAATTGGGGACTGATAAACATGAAGGGTGAGCTATCACTTTGAATCAAAACTCAGGGTTTTTGAAGTACACTGATGGTAATCCAGTGGGGAAATATGTCAGTGTTACTTGCAAGTACTTATCTGTGTCTCTGTGGATACTTCTGTTTTTCTTGTGGACTGAGTTTTCATTTGTGTAAGTAGATACAGCTCCAGTAATTTCAATACAGCACAGGGATTTTTTAGTACTTTCCGTGAACACTTTCATAAAAATAGGAATAAATGCTAATTGTCACTGTATCCCTATGTAATAAACAGTTGTTTAGTCCCATTTTACTGATAAAGAGATCAATACAATATAATTAACTAATTTGACTTTAGAAATGAGAAATTCATGATTTTCTAAGTCCTCATTCTACCTCAAAAGAAGTACTGTTTTAATTTTCTGAAAATAAAAGAAACCAAAGGGACTGTAGTTGCTGAAAGAAGAACTGTAATCTGAAAATGATGTTGAGACTTTGAAGATGTCTCATACAATATGTAAAGCAATTCTTTCAGGATCAGTGTAAGATAAAGACATTTTGATGTTGCGGGCCAAATAATGTTCGGTTTCTATGTGTTCTTGCATCAGTTCATAAAACTATTAGATGAAAATTGCAAATGATTCCCTGAAATGGATTTCATACCAACTTTAATTTTTTTTACCATGATTCTGACTGCCCTAAGTAGAAGAAATATCTTTTTTTTCTTGCGCCAATAAAATACTATATTGAAGATTACAGTTGTACTTCAGCTGTCTGGATATTGAAGGACATACTTGAGTTTGGTAGAATTGATTTCCAAGTTGTGTTCTGCTTTTTGGTCTCTTTAATGAAATTTTCGGAGCCAACAGAAATGTGAGTTATTTATAGAGCCACAAGCAAACGTGAATTATTAATTCTGGAGTCAATCTTGTAATTACAAAAGAGGGAGATCTCTGGAGATCATCTAGTCCAAACCAATGCTCAAAGCCAGGTCAGTTAGAGCAGGTTTCTTAAGGCTTATATTTTGCACTATCTCCAAAGATGGAGATTCCTTCACAGTCTCTCTGGTAATGGTTTCAGTGTTTTAAAACCCTTATAATAAAAAAGCTTTTTTTTTTTTTAACAGAATGTCTTCTGTTTCAGTTTGTGCTTGTTGCATCTTGTTCTGTCAGTGGGCACTACACATTAGTGTATAAACACACTCGCTGAGTGGAGGCGAAGAATCACTTCCCTTGACCTGCTGGCTGATGCAGTCGTATATGGCAAGGTCACATTGCTGGCTCATGTCCTTCTCTGCCGAGCTGCTTTCCAGCAGGTCAGCCCCCAGCCTCCCTTCATGCATGAGAGTTTTTCCTCTCCAGATGCTGGATTTTGCATTTCTGCTTGCTAAACTTCATGAGGTTCCAGTTGGCTGAAATCTCCAGTCTCTCAGCCACTCCTCCCAGCTTTGTATCATCTGTGAACTTGCTGAAGGTGTGCTCTGTCTTATCTCCCAGGTCATTAAGGAAGATGTTCAACACGTCTGGACCCAGTATCAGTGCCTGAGTATCAGGCCTCCACCTGGCTTTTGTGACACTTGATCACAACCCTCTCAACCCATCAGTTCAGCCAGTTTTCAGTCCACCTCACTGTCTATTTAGTTAATTCATACTTCATCAGTTTGTCTGTGAGGGTATTGTGGGAGCCAGTGTTAGAAGCCATGCTGAAGTCAAGGTAAACAATGCCCACTGCTGTCAGCTCATCCACCAAGCCAGTCGTTTTGCCCTGGGAGGCTATCGGATTGTTTAAGTGTGATTCCCCCATCGTAAATCCATTCTGACTACTCCCAGTCACCTTCTTGTCCTTCTTGTGTTTGTAAATGGTTTCTAGGGTTATTTGCTGTATCACCTTCCTAGGCATCTGTAGTTCCCCAGATCCACCATTTCTGAAGAAAGGTGTTATGTTTGCTTTCTTCCGTTTCGCAGAAGCCTCCCTGATTGCCATGACCTTTCAAAAAGTAGCTCGTCAGGTCCTATGGATTTGTGTGTATCCAATGGATTTAAATGTTTCCTAACTTGATCCTCCTGCACCGAGGGTACATATTCCTTGCACCAGACTTTCCCATGGTTCTCAGTCTGGAATTCCTGAATGCTGCTCTTGCCAGTAAAGACTGAGGTAAAGAAGGCATTGAGTACCTTGGCCTTCTCTATGTCCTTTGTCACCAGCTACGCCACTCATTCAGCAGCAGGCCCACCTTATCCATAGTCCTCTGTTTGCTGCTTATGTGCCTATAGAAACTCTTCTTATTGCCCTTTACGTCCATTGCCAGATCCAACTCTTCATGGGCTTTGGCTTTCGTAACCCCATCCCTACATGCTTGAACAGCATCTCTTATATTTTTACTGGATCACTTGTCCTTGCTTCCACCTCCTCTGTGCTTCATTTGTATGTCTGAGTTTTGTCAGGAGCTTCTTGTTCATTCATGCAGACCTCCTACTGCCTGTGTTTAATTTCCTGTGTATTGGGATGAACTTGGAGGAGGTGAGCTTGGAAAATCAGCCAGCTCTATTGGATCTTGTTTCTCTCCAGTACTGTCTCCCATAGAATTCTTCCAAGCAGGTCCTTGAACAGGCCAAAGCCTACTTTTTGGAAGTCCAGGGCTGAGATCCTGCCATTTGCCTTGCTCCTTCCTCTCAGGACCCTGAAATCTACTATCTTATGTTCACTGCAGCCCTTTACATTCCCAACTAGTTCTTCCTTGTTTGTATGTATCAGGTCCAGCAGAGCATCTCCTCTCATGGGGTATGCGATCACCTGTGTCAGGAAGTTGTCATCAGTGTACTCCAGAGACCTCCTGGGTTGCTTTAGCCCTGCTGTGTTGTCCCTCCAGCAGAAACTCGGATGGTTATGGTACCCCATGACCAGGGCCTGCAAATGTGAGGTTTCTTTTATTTGTCTTCATCCACTTCTTCCTCGTCAGGCAGTCTGTAACAGACGCACCACAGTGTCACCCACATTGGTCTGCCTTGTAACCCTGCTCTGTAAGCTCCCAGGTGGCTCATCACCCAGCCCCAGGCAGAGCTCCAGGCGATCCCGCAGCTCTCTCACACAAGGGACAAGTCCCCCACCTCGCCATCCCAGCCTGTCCTTCCCAAAGAGCCTGCATCCATCATTTGCAGCCGTCCAGTTATGTGAGCCATCCCACCTTGTCTCTGGGATCCTGAGGAGGTGGTAGCCCTGCAGCTGCATGCAGACCTCTATTCCTCCTGCCTGCTCCCCAGACTGTGTGTGTTACCGTGCCCCTTACCATTTCTCAGGAGCTTCCTACCCCCCACAGTGGGTTGCTGCCCTTCTGAAAGTACACAAGGTTAGTGCTGCATTGAAAAGTTTTTTCTGCTATTTTAGAGAAGCAATGTATGCATAGGAGAGAGAAATAAAAATGGTATGTACATATTTAAAAAAAATAGTAAGGAATAAAGATCTTAAAAAAACTGTGACCCATAAAAAGATAATCTTAGCTAGCAAAATTCTGAGGAAACTTGTGCAGATGCCAGGAATGTAGGATAAGCCACAGAGATAAGAAAGGGTTACAGTAATCAAATGGAGGAATAATTGAGTATTTTAGCATACTTCACAATGAAATCCTTTAAGTAGCAGAGGAAGAAATGGCAAGAGCCTGGCCTAAGTGTGGATTTGTGGAGTAAGAGGAGAGCATCAAAACAGCCTCCATCATAGGCTGTAGTTATAGCTGTGAATGTAGGTGTGTGAATGTGTGACCATGAAAATATTTACGCTGACAGCAGAAGGTTTTTACCATCACAGCAGAAAGGTGTGGAGACACCGCTACTAGAGAAACAAGAACAAGAAGCATGCATTGCCACTTTTGGTAGATCATTACGACTGTGGAAGTGGGATTGAGACAGTTTTGGGAGAACTGATTATATGATCAGTGCTCCTTTAAGTACATATAATGGTGAAGGACAATAGTGTGGTATAAGAGAAGAACTTCATTTTCATTGTGTTCAACTGATGGTGACGAACTAAGAAGAAGCTTCTAGAGATGTAAAAGTATGAGGTATACTTGTGTGCTGACAGCATTCAAATTCCAATTTAGCTTCTAAATGCTGCAGTGAGGGCTCAGTAGGGCACATTTTAAAAAAGCTTGTGTTATAATAGGTGTTAGGAAAAATATTTTCCTAATAGCAAACAATGAAACAGTTTGTCCAGAGAAGTTGTGGAATCTCCATCTTTGGAGATTTTCAAAAGTCAGCTGGACAGTACAATCAGGTCTAAGTCGACCTTGCAGTGAGCAGAGTGTGGAAGTAGATGAGCACCCAGATGTCACTTCCAACCTCAAGTATTCTCTGTGTCTGGCATTGGGACATAAATATTATGTTTTAAAGTCTTCTGTCTTGTAGTCCTCTGATATTATTATGACCATATAAGGATTTATTTGACTTGCTTCCAACAGCAATCTTGGGAATTCGTAAAATGAAATGTACTTTCTTGAGAATAGTTCAGAGCTGGCTACTTGGGATGGCTTTCAGGATATTTTGGGTCATCAGAATGTTTAAGGCAGTGACAGAAGGGCATGGGGTCTCGCTTAAGGGGTCTTCTAGAGTTCTTAAGAGAAAACAATAGTTTTGTAATGTTTTGCAGAAAAGTCTACAATTTCTGCAATTTTGGAAGTGATGCTTGCTAGTAGTACATAGTATCACAGCGTACAAATAGGACAGTTTTGTTTAATGCTTCAATGAAATACTAGGCATTAGTGTTTATTTTAGCTGAAATTAATTTAAATATCTGATGAAAGAAATTTCAAAGCTATAACGTTTGTGAATGTTACTAGATCTGTAGTAATGTGTAGGGAATCATATATTTCCCTAAAGTGAAAAATATATAAATATTTTATATACTTTCTAGATTATAAACTAATCTATTTCTTCATACACAAGTCATCTACTACATATGTAAGAGAAGTTTTCCATTGGTAAATGGAGAAAAAGGATTGTTATTCTCTGCACATCAGGTCAGACAGTTTCAGCTTTGATACAGGGGCATTTGCACAGATTCTTTGCTAATCTATCAACTGTAAACATGGCTTCTACATCATCATCTTTATGCAAGTGTGATATTTCAGTGATACAAGATGTTGTTTAGATGTCATTATTGATAAGATTTTTACTCTTAAAAACTCTCAAAGGTAGACCGAAATGTATAATTTACAATCCTTATTTTTGAAACAGTGTTTTGAAGAATGACATTATTTCTGAAATGTTACAGCCTGGGAAATAAGCAATAAAAGATTCTAGGGAACTTAAATATGGAAATGCTAAGTCTTAAAATCCAACATTTAATATGAAAATCGTAATCATTTCAATACTTGGTTCTTTTGAATATTTGTATAGTTTCTGTGTCTTTTTACCTTTGCTACAATTCCCTTATCAGTAATAACTTATTTTCGGACTAATTTTCTCCTTCACCATCCTATACTTCATAAATGCTATCAGCCCATGTATGCTATTTAACTACTCAGTGGTTTTGAGATTGACTTCAAACAGGGAGGTTTTCCTGCGATACTTTCTGAGAACACTTTATTTTCAACCACTTCTGCAAAGTACAGATTCAGCTTTAAAGAGTTTACTGTATATTGTGACACACAGGCTCTTTGAAGGTTAATCAGCTTTTTACCAATAATAGGGTTTGATTCTTGTGTGACTAAGTGAGTCACTTCTGTTTCATGTGCAGATCTATCATTTAATCTGAAGCCTGGAAGTTAAGACTTACTATACTGCCTATTAAGTAGAAAAGACAGTTTTTGTTTTAATCATTTTTTTTTTCTTTCTGAACTTCACTGTATCTTTAGGACTGTAAATTAGTTGAGACAGCAAGACTGATTATTTGAAAACCATTCCTAATGTGCGTGAAATCTAATAAAAGGAGATGTACAGTGAAGTCATATTATTTGGACACCAAAGCTAAAAACTAATTTGAAGAAATATTCTTATATATACAAAATAAAATCCACTAAATGTGGTAATGTTCCTGATTTACATTTAGAGCATGATTTAATCCAATTGCAGTTTAACTGGAGGCAGTTAGTGTTTTTTTAAAAGACAAGTACAGAAACTCACAAATCTTTTTTCACATATTTGTAGCCCAAAACAATTATTTAGGAAATACTCGGGGTAGACTTTCACAAAGAGTTTTTACCAGGTAAGTGTTTTTTTTTTTGCAACTGAACATCTCTGATACAGCTACATGTTTGAATTTAGCTCTTAAGTTGATGGAATTACACATGAAAGAATAGACCTCTGTTTAAACATAACTGGATGTTTCTGGTAATAATGAACTACACTTTTTTAAATAAAGGAGAGTTTATATTAAAAAATATTCATATTATATACTTATATATCTAACCTCACATGTAAATCTCATTCTAATCCCATGACATATAGTGGTATGTTGCTGATGGGCACTCAACTTTCGCAGTTTTGTTTTCCCCGAAACTTGAGAGGCTGTTTGAAATAATGGCAGTATTGATACCAAATGCAGTGTCCCTGCAAAAGCTTTTTAAGTGGTTATGTTTATTACGTTGCGCTTGAGAAGTTTCCTTCTAGTGGCTGCAGTGTCTCTGCTCTGGAAGAGCTGAGTTGGATTCCAGACGGGAAGATCAAGCCTGACAAATTTACTGAAGCCTTGTAAGCAGATAGGATTAACAGTGCTGATTTGTTTAGATTTAGGATTTACAGAATGTTACTGGATGATACAAATAAATATCTATCATAAATATTTTAGAACTTAAGGAATATTGGCTTGTGTAAAGGAATGTGATTCTGCCTGGACATGAAGTATCAAGCAGGAATGGTAGATAACTCTTTAATTTGTTGTTTCTTTTGCTGCATGAGTTGAAGGGGTGAGTTGAGGTTTGGGATAGAGTGGGGAAAAGAACAGGTCAGGGTAAAAGACCTAATTACACAACAAAATTTTATCCCATTAAGATGATAGATCTTTTTATAAAAATGCAGAAGAGAATAGAGTCTGCAGACTAAGCATTACTTCAAAAGAGGGAGGTGACTGTGGACAGTAATACCAGCTTTGATATGTGGGTAAGCCATGGAAAAGCGTACTGCTTGGTGTTACTATTTTCCAGAAAGTATTTGCAGATGATGCTGGTACATTCTAGGACTGAGAGCCATGCCAGATTACTAGTTCAGTTTGCAAATTGGTGTATGTGAAGACTTTGTTTCATCATGGTTTTGAAAGCAAGTTAAGAATGATGGTCTTAAATTTAGTCCTGCCAGCTGTTTTATTTGTCCACTAGTTAGGCACGTGATATGCTGTCTTCCTCTTTTCCCTTGTTCTTATGCTGTTAACACAAAAAAATAAAGAAAATCTTCAGATTCTTATAAACTGAAGCCATCTGGCAGTTCATAGTTGTTATGCTGTCCAAATGGTAGATTACTCCCTGTACTTAGGAGCACAGGACTATATTAGACAGTGGGTTCCTCTCTCTGGCAAGTTGGGATTAAGAGTTTTTAAGTCATGGTTTACTTAGTGTCAGAAATTTAGTTTTGGTCTGGAGAAAATAGAAAATGGTGAAGCTAGAGAGTGTTTGTGTGTGTAAAGAGTAACAAATATCTGGGGAAAGAGAGAATTTATAGGCAATTTTTGAATTGGATTGAATTGGGGATCCTAATTATTATCTGACTTCTGTCTTCCTCTAATTTTTGTCCAAACACAGATCAACTATCTGTGATGTTCATATGTATAGGTTATGTATTGTACAAATACCCCATGCACTGAAAGGAGGGGATTCCTGCAGACAAAATATCCAGTCAAATAATGTAAGACCTTATTGTGGTACACAGAGCTAAAGATGGACCTGTTTAGAAGCACACTGAAGAAGAAAGAACCACAAAAATTTCAATAGAAATGCTTTTCATGAGTTTCCAGGTAATTCATCAACTGGGTTGGAACACCATAGACTTGTGTTGCCTGAGCAAACAACTAAATGGTGGCTGTATTTGGCTGAAAATGTAGATAAGCAATTGAAAAGAACTTGAATTACAGTCTAGGGCACTTCAGTGTTTTAGCCTGAAGTTTAGGCATACACTCTTGGGGTTTGAATGTGTGGCTAAAGATGTCTGACCTGGTTCTGATGTCCTGTTTAGTTCTTGATCATCCCACTCTGTTCATGTGTGATCCTTGTGTAAGTTTTCTATCCTCTCCATGCAAGTTAAGGTGTTCCTTTATCCTCTCTGGCTACTGGAGAAAGATGAAAGGAAAAAAATCTTTGCAGTGGTTCAGATAACGAAAGGTATTACTAAGCTTTTCTAAGTGAATGTATTGACAACCAGATTCCATCAAAAAAGGTCCTAATTTGTTAAAGATCCTAGGACACTAACCTCCCTCCATGAAGGGCAAAGATGAATGATGAGTTCATTACTCTTCCATTACCATCTACCTCAGTGGCATGAAATAACATTGCATGCTGCCTTTAACAACTTGATGCAAATATTATTCTAGACCGGATTCTGTGAATGAAAATATTTCCTAGCATTTATCATTTATCATCTCTAATATTGCTTAGAAAGTAGCCTTTGCTTCGTACCTGTAGAGGAGCAAGTGAGATTACAGACACTAACTAGAAGTGAAATGGTCTTTTCCTAAAACTCTCTCTAACTAAGCAGAAGGTAGTTCACCTACATTTTATGGAGTTATTGTGTGACAAATGGAATAAGCATGTGTGAATACATATGGAATGGGAGGTTACTTTTAGTGGCAAAAACCATCATGTTTAGAAAAGGATAACTCCATGACATATGCAAAAGTATGTGATCGGATGGTTCCTCTTCCTGTTCTTGTTTTTAAAATATAAAATACAAAAATATATAGTTTTATAAATATATAAAATATAATATAAATTCTAAAATATTTCAGTATGCTTGAATGA
>VXAL01006946.1:0-38373 GCA_013399475.1 Chauna torquata
AACAGCTCCATGGTCAAAAAAAGAAAATGTAAAAAAGAATTGTAATAACAAAGAAATGTAATAACAAAGGAACTTAAATCTTTGTAATGCTATTAAGAGGAAAGAGAAAACTTAAAAACCAATTATCAGTCATAAAAATGGTAACCAAACAACCCAGAGGTAAATAATATTAAAGAAACAAACAAAATCACCGCTGATATGTAATTTCGAATATCTGATTACAGTAAAAGATACCAAAAAACGTCATTTGAGGAAAGGACTCTTCTCCCCAACAGATGCCCTCAGAGGCTGGAGAGGCTGTCTTTCCTTCTCTGGCCCAGTCAATCCAGCTGTTCCATACAAACCAGGATGGTCTCAGAGGAGTGAGGGAAAGTTTCCCTGTCCTACCCCAGAGTTCTCACAGGAGAGACCCTTAGATTCCCAGTGCTGTCTTTTATCCCCCCAAAGCACCCTCCCAGAACATATTGCAGCTCCAATGCAGAGACCCCCATGGCATTTTGTTCTTTATAAAGGCTACTAGGAGATGGAACCACATATCAGACATGTTAGGGCACTGTTAGGGCACTGCTTGGGTTTAGGGGTTTAATTGACAGAGGAAAATGGGAAACTGAAATAGCTTACAACTACCAAAAGCTGCACTAAAATTTCTTCAAATCCAGGACCATAGAGCAATTGGATGTTTCAAACCACTTTGTACTTGTTGGTGTAGGTAAGAGTTGGGAGAAGAAACACCGAAATATTTGAAACCCTGTAAGAAGCAAGCAGGCACCACACGCAAACTGGATTACAGTTATTTTCCTGCTGTATTCTAATGCCAAGACAAAAAAAAAGAAGGACATTTGTCTGGTGGAAAATAAAGTGGGATTTTTTTAAATTCCCATTTTAGTGCTTAACTAAAAAGCCAGTAATAATAGATGGCTCTTATAAAAACATAATGAAACTGAAAATTGTCTCCTTACACTGCCAAGATGTCAAGAGTAAAACCCTCCCAAAGCCAGTGTATTCCCCAGCCACCGCCCCAAAATGTCTTAGCAGAGCTGGATAAAGCTGCAGATCTCTGTACACACTTGCTGGACATATAAGCTATCTGTCAGTAAATGCTTGCACTCAACTCTTTTTTAGTGGATCAGACATCTCTAAAATCTGTGCACAGAGGATAGCCCATTGTGTCATTGTATATTGTGGCACTGCAGTGGAATCAGAGCAGAACAGGAGAAGGAGCTGCCACACTTCTTTTCCAACAACATATCACTTCCTTGCAATGCTTTTAGGTCCAGCTGTATTCATCCTCTGCTCTCCTTCATTGTGAAGGATCTATATCGCCTTGAACAACTTTCCCCAGGGTCCTAGTGACCATGTACTCTTGAGCAGAAGATGATGGTCTAGGACCTTCGCCGTGGTCTGGGAGAAAACAAGATGCATCAGGGAAGCACCTCTCTCTTCCCCTGCTACCAATATGGTGGCATCATCTAAATCTGATATTCATTCTGTGTTAAGACAACAAAAAGTTTGTGAAGGCTTATCAAGACTGGTGAACATACATGCAACACTACTTATAAGCATTCAGGTGGGAGTCTGCCTTCACAGGAGCATAATACAGAGAGAGAGAACTAGTGCTAGTGAAATACAGCTATTTCTGCATTAGGGTTATAGAAATCCTTTAAATCTTATCCTATTACTGTTATTATAATAACAATAAATGCAGCAGCACATAAGGAACTGTCCCTTTTATCTGCATCCATCACATGGATAAAATATATAAGACCTCTATATTTAACTTCCAGTTCCCTGGGTGAAAAAATGATTATAATG
Source organism: Chauna torquata (assembly GCA_013399475.1). Taxonomy (NCBI): domain Eukaryota; kingdom Metazoa; phylum Chordata; class Aves; order Anseriformes; family Anhimidae; genus Chauna; species Chauna torquata. The sequence continues at coordinate 1,813 of VXAL01006946.1, forward strand.
TAGAGCACCAGCACCAATCTGTTCTGGAGAACATTTTATAATAGTGGAACGCAGCCTACAAACCCCTTTTTGCTCAGGCCTTTGTGGCCTGTATATACTCATACTGGAGTGATCTCGTTATGGTTTAGGTATCAGATAGGAAGTCGAGGGCAGCATCCAAGTCCCACTGAAACCCTGTTTGGGGATTCAAGTGAAAGGGAAGTGGCACAAAGGGCTGGCATGAGTATGCCTCAGTGGACACATTTATATTGAGCACAGAAAGCACTCCTCACAAGAGGTAAAGCCCAGCAGATACAAGTACTGAGCACAAGAAAAGATTGCCCTGTTAACTTAATTGTGTCCTTCACTGACTCCCACAGACTTCAGTTTTACTGCTGAAAATAGACATACTTGATGGAGAAAAATAAAGTTTAGGAAGGCGCACTAGAAAAAAATAAAATTCTTCTACTCTGCAACCATGGTATCAAGGTGTTTTGTTTATTAAAAAAGCTTTTTTCACAGATCTTTCTGGGAAGAAGTTTTACATCTAATTGTTCAGTGTTAACCCCTCAATGTTTTAAGAGAATACAGACACACATGGTTGCAAATCCGGAGACAGAATACACATAGTATGGATTCATATTATTTTTTTATTTTTTAAAATAAGGGGAGAAAGCCCAAACCATTATTTGAAAACAAATCAAAAAGTCATTTGAATGGAAGCTTAAGACCTCTCCTGTTAAAGTCCCAGCATTCCTCCAGTACTTAACTACCACTGCAGCACAGGAACACTACTACTCCTTTGAGATGCCCTGTAAAGGCAGTGGCACATTACAGAGAAACTGTTTGAAAATACAGCTTTATTCTCCAAAGCGCATCTGGTTTTAGTTTTTTATCTCCAGATTAGGGAAAGCTACAAGTATTCTGCAATATGAAATGCTTTCTTTGAACAGTGTTAAAGAAAGAATAAATTACTGCAGGAATATCTCAGCCATAAAGTGTGAAGTGGTTGCTATTGCATCTCAGCTCACCACCGGATGCAGTCAGCAATGGGTAAATGCTCAACTCCTATAACTCTTTGATTACAAGCCCTTACATTCTTTCTGAGTGAGGTGGTATGCCATTGGAGTAGCTGGGTTTTTCCTCTCTCTTTGCAATTGTTATTTTCCAAACATAGGCTTTCATTGAGCATTTGACTTTAGACATATTATTTAACCAAGTGTTTATCAAACACCTGGAAAATCACTCTCCTTTAAAAATTTTATGATGGAAAAGCAATTACCCTTTAAGCCATGTTTCAAAGTCACTTCCCAAGAATCCTTTGGAAGCAAACCTCAGCTTTCTCTCTTGCTTAACACCCAATGTCACCCAACAAGCATGTAAACTATTGCTGATTATATTCTTTTAAACTTTAGTTACAAACTATGATGATAATGAGGTTTTTGTTTGTTTTTTTTTTTTGAAATAGGGAGAGAGACACAGCTATTAGTAAATGAAAGTTAATTGCAGTAGGACAGGGGTTAGTTACAAATATTTCTATTCACTACCAGTGTTTAATTCTTTAGAACTAGTAGAGCCAAGTATATCTTAAGCTTTTTCCGTACATCAAAAGCAAACAGCAAACAGGCAAAGGCCTGTAGATTTCAGATGAAAGAAAATCAAACCTAAAAAGTGTATTCAAGAATAGAAAAAAACTTTATGGTAAGAAAAAAAAAAAAAAGACAGAAAAAGCCAACAATATATCCCTAACAGCCTGCACCCAGCTGAACACAGAAATCACCAGCCTCAGTAAACAGCAGTCATTAGGAAATTAAAGGTGCATTAGGCAGTAAGCAAAGATACAAGAGATGCACACAAAATTGCACTGTGGGGTTGTTGTAGTAAGGTTAACTTCACTTTTACAAGGGGAGCAGCATTTAAAGTCTCTATGTCTAGAACGCAAAATGCTTCTTGGGGGATAGTTTGAAACAAGGATCAGAGATTCAGTTTGACCAAAAAGATAGGAACAGAGAGTCAAATCCCATTCCAGGTTCAGATCGTGACTTCCCAATTCACATATTCAAAAATTCTGAGGTCTAACTAGTCTGTGCCAAACTCATTGTGCCATCACATTTCCAACAAGAAGCCATGTTAATCAGCATTTGCCCACTCAGCTTGTCACAGCAGAGTCAAATGCATATTCGCTCTCTCACTCTGCCACCAAGGCTGGGGCTCGTGAGTTCCCAAGCTGCCCTTTCCCTCCCTCCTCCCACCTCTTACTCCAAACTTACATATACTGAGAGATGAAAAAATAGCCAAGGGACCACACTGCAGAATTGCCTGTTAAAGTTTTGCCGCACCACGTGCCCACATACCAGACAAACACAACTTTGCTACAGGCTTGTTCTCTTAAAATATTCCACGCTACCTGTGGAAGGCCCCAGCGAAGGGCCAGTAGGCCGGGCTATGACCACGTGTGCTCACCAGGTGGGCAAACACCTCTCGGAGCACAAGGTGCTTTTGGTTACTCCTCTCCTATGCTCTGTCTCATGCCTTTGCTTTACTCCACCATGATTTAAGATGTGAAGCTGCAAGATCATAGTATCAGGCAGCTGCAGGATGCAAGGAGGCATACTGCAGGCATATCCAAGGGCCCCCCCAGCACCAGCCATGCCCTCACCCGCAGCACACCTGAACACAACAGGCACAGCCAGGTCCCTCAATGGCCATGGCAAGGGGTGAGCCAGGTCCAGGCAGGAGCAGCAGAAGACAGGGCTGGAGATAAGGGTTGAAGAGGCTTGTGATGTAGTTCAAAGGGCGGAGGGGGCAGTTCAGGCCTGAGTTTAAGTACAGCCCCTGGTCCCATGGGCAGGGTGTGTGTGTGGGGGTCCCGGGGGGCACACTCTGGGCAGTTAAGGCTCACTAGCATGCTGAGGGCTCAACAGAGTGCAGTCAGACTAGTATAGGTGGGAAGTTCACAAGATTACTCTAAGACTAGAGGTCATTCCTCAATTTATTATTTTGCATGTGAAAACTATGTGCCATTATGTAAACAAAAAGTTGAGACTTTCTCAGGGTCCTGGGGATAAGTTATCTCCCATAATTTGCACTGAATGGGGACAGCTGATGATATTTGGTCCGCAGGCAGCTTCTTTAATAACATCAAGTTAATAAAAGACACTGTTGACTTTCTCTTTATTTTCACAAAAATATATTCTGTTAAAGTGTTCTGAAAGTCACCAAGTTTAAAAGCAACAGATGCTTTACACTGGAGCAGCTAAGGGAACAGAATGTACTGTGTAGACTGGCGTAAATACACTTGGGTATCTTACAACAGACATAAGACAAATTCCAAATAGTGAGTTACAGCAGGTGCAAAGCTCATGGCCAGTTTCTGTGGCTTATCAAATCTCTTTTACAGAGAATGAAAAATAAAATTAAACTAAAAGCTGTGATTTGGTCAAGGTCAAATACTTTTCAATACATTTTACAGCTGTTTAGAATTCTAATTCCTTGTTAAATCATGAGTAAACAACAATATTACCCTCAGGATCAGCTGGCTAAGCAAAATACTGTCACATATTGCCAATTAGCAAATATAAATAAGGCCACCTAACCATGAAACATTACTGTTCATAATAATGGATACTACTGTATTCAAATTTCCTAATGGAATTCTCTTTTTGCAGACATGAGACTCATCAGGGTTATACCAATCCCCTAGAAGACAAAGCAATTCATTAAATATACTCTCCATTTACCAACATTGCAACACTTACCAGAAAAAAATACTGCTGAGGACTATTACAGTGGACTCTCATTTCACAGTTCCCACTACTGGTAATGTAATGTTTTAGATGTGTTCTGTGGACCAGATTCTTACGGTTTCTAAGATATTACTATTGTCCTCTGGATTAAAACAACCTCTTTTACAAATTATAATGATGATACTTATGTGCTATCACAGTGCTGGTGTAGGATATCCTGAAGCATCTCCCATAGTCTCCAAATTGTGACAACAACAGCATGGGGTGGGTACGTGCGGTGGAGTTCAATGAAGTTTTAAAATCTTGCAGAAAGTAACAGATTGTTGTCAGCTATAGCCCACCTAATAAATGATGTTATTTCAAAGAACCATACTTTCTGATGCAGGGTGTTTCTATATGGAAGGTGTACATGTCAGAAGAGGACATAAATGAGTCAAATGCTCTTCAAAATTTATTGCTAATTTTCCTGTTGAAAATCAACATATGGATGCATCCACAGCTTACTTCTGTCCCTCTTCATGAGAGAGGGACTTTGGAATGTAAAAGGTCCTCATTTTCTTCCAAGTAGCATAGATGGGCCAAGCCGTATGAATAGAAGGTGTGGATGGGGAGATAAGAAGTCCTAATAAACAGCAAGTTCCTATCCCAGATGATTCTGTGGCCACAGATGTGAAGACAGACAGACAGAAACCAGATAGCAAAACAGGTAAATTGTTGTCTACTTCCCATTTACCTGTACTACAGAAATCCACCTGCAACCAAAATGGTGATGAAACACTCATAAAACAGATTCTGCAGGTAACTAAGTGGTTATATAGTGGCAGTTTTCTAGGGATGCTGCTCAGTCATAAACATGGGCATTCTGTAAAAGTCTAGATTAGAAGGATTTTAAAATCTTAAATTATGTGCTTTTCTGGGGATCAAGAAGAGGATGTCACCTGTCCTCTGGACACACATATTAAGAAGCAACGTACCAGCCAGGAAATGAGTATGGGAATGGCTGTGGGAACAAAGGAAAATGCTGAATTCAAGCAGCCAGAAGAGAAATAGCTAGGCTGTGAGAGGAAATCAATGTTATACTCTGAAATAATAAGGAGAGTGTACAACTTGTACAGACTGTAAAATTCCTCAGTGCTGAGAAGTCCATACAAAATCTTCTCGCATAGACCTCTTCCTCTGTACCTACAAGGTACTCTTCTCAGTGGGATATACACTGATGGATTTTATGAGCTTGAGTGTCACAAAAACCTGCATTTTTTAATCAGGAATAAAGTGCAAAAAAAGAGCCCAAGAATACTACAGTCCTGCCAAAATGCTCCCATTTAGGGGAGACTCCCTCACGCTGGATAAAGTTTTAGGCTATTTTCGAAAGCTCTCACTCATCTGAGGAGGGATTTGGGTGTGTATTTCAATGAGACATTTAAAACCTATCTGAGTTAAAGAAAACACAAGAAACACATACGTTTCCCTCAAGAAATTGGGGCTGATCTAAGGAAAGGACTTGAGCTTTTCAATGAAAGGAAGAAAGGTCTTCCACACAAAAGGTAGAGACAACCATTATGGCCATAGCATTAGGACCAATATCACCTGATGCCTGGTGATAGGTATCTGATGGGAATTTTCATGCTCATCAGTGGAAAGCCCACACTTTTGTCCAGTAGAAAGTACTCATGGATGCACACACACCTACATATGCTCCCATACACGCACTGCCTTGTGCTGCAGACTGTGCAGCATATTGCCAGTGGGTAATGCTGCTGCACTTCAGGAGCTTTTCGAGTCATACTATACCCATTTGTCAGGACTTGCACATTTCGGCAAATGGCCTGTCACCCCATCAATGGACTCTGCCATGCTAGTTTGTGCTTACAGGATTTAAAAAATTTAAATCTTCCAAGTAAAATTTTGCTTGTCCCAAAGCATCAGCAACTTTTATTGCATAAGGTTATTCCCACAGACATTAATAACAATTTTTCTAAAGCCTTAAAACAAAAGCACCTGAGTAATCCTGAAAATCATTAAGCATGAATCCACCCAAAATATTTCCCATCATAATCACTTTTCAGCCAGAGACCACTTATTTGTTCATCCATGCCCGAGGCAGCTGACAGCCTGTGTGTAGGCAGCTCGCCTGTTTCTCCCAGCCCTGGAAGCACTTTCCACCACACCCAAGGTTTCTTACAGGTCAAAGCTTTCTCTTTCAATTACAGACCTTGGGCAAAATGTCAAACAAAACAGTTCTTTGCTTAGCTTGGGCTACCACCCTGCCTCTGAAGCTTCTGCCTTTCAGTTCCTCTGCTCCAGGGACTATTGCGGAGCAACATATAGACACAAAGACTAGTCTACACACTAGTCTTTGTGTAGACTGGTCTCTCATAGCTTTAAGGCTTCAGAGCTTTGTCTCATTGCTTGAAAAAACTAAGGAAGAAATGTCTTCCCCCATGCATGCACAGATGTCCTGATACACCTCAACATCTAACACCTTAACCTTTTTAGTTCTTTTTTTTTTTTCTGCAGAACAGGGCATGGATCACCTGCCTGGATCTGTTACCCATATTTTCCGTTCTTGCCATTTAGTAGGCCACCACTGTTTGCGAACTGTTCCCATTTTATTCTCTGCTTGTGATGAACATCAGTAATTTCAGTGTGCTAAAATGCTTCACTCAACTTACAAGGCTCTTCTTAGGGAGCAATGGATAAGAAAACATTGACCTGTAATATATAAAAGGTCAGACCACTCAGTTAGTATTTTGCCATAAAATTTAGTAGGATAGATTAACAAAAAATCTCAGACTGACAGCATTTTATTTTGTCCTTTTCGGGGGGTGGTGGTGGTGGTGGTGGAATGTTATAACATTTGGTCCCTCTGGAACCCTTTGGCATTCTTCCTCATCTCAGCTACTAGTACTTGCTATCAGAACTGTCCACGACAGCAGGAAACATCAGAAAGGCTTTCTGATCCTTCTTTTCCGCCACATAACTGCACCTCCTGGCTGTATAAAAATCTCTAGGTAAGAAAATCAACCTACATACCTACATAAATACGTGGCTTCAGCTAAAGGTTACGGCTGCAGCGAAGGCCAGCAGCTTTGCTTCTTCAGTCAGGCAGACTGGATGTTGAGGCCAGCTCTAGCAGTGACTAGAGCTCTGCTTTTGTTAGCACAGGACCAAGACAAAAAGAGCTCTGATCTTTCACACAGAAATATGCTAAGAAATAAGAAATACATAGCAGGAATCTTGCTTTGAATTCACTAGTACTTGGAAGGTTGTCTTACCATAACCTCAGCATCAGATACATGGCTCTTATTTTCTTTTTATCTGTTAAAAGTGAGCATGAAACCATCATGCAATGGGTTGCTGTACTAACTCTGGAACACAGAAAGGCATTACAAACACAACCTCGCCCCCAAATATGGCAATATTTTAGGTACATTAAATCATTTTTCATAAGATAAAAGCTGTTTTTTCTTGGAGTGCAAAACAGGACAATGCCAGGATTGTCATCATCAGGCTCACAAGTGACAAATGCACAGTGTCTGAATGGATTTATTTTTGGGGGGAGGGAGTAAATTAACATTCTGAATTAGATTTTTATGAAGCAGTGAATATGAGCTTCGACAAAAAGAACATTCATAGCTCTGAGCTTTCCCTGACTTTGCTCTTTATTGCCAAATCTGCTTGTGACAGCTTATTCATTCCCAGAGATTGCTTATTCCTGGTAAAAAAAGCACACCCTACCTAGTGCAGCGATATATGCAGATAGTTTTCAGCCCAGAAAAGTGGAGGGTTACTCCAAGAGAACCACAAAGGAACAACACAAAAAGCAATCTCATATGCAGTGATCTGAAATATGCACAATTTCTGAAAAAATCTTCACAATCACTGAAAAAACCTTGCGGTTCAACAATGTTAAAAATAGTGAAAACTTCTACATTGACCAAACAATATTTTTGGCACATACGAAACAGATCTTTGATAAAAACATCAGCTATATCTGCTAAATGGAAAACCTAGGGATACTAATATGCTTAACAATGTTTCTTGAAGCCAAGGGCATGATACTCCAAGAAGTTCTGGCCACATGGCGATTTTAACTTAGCAGCTTCCTTTTGTGTTTTTATGGTTTGTAGCTTGCAATGTCATAGTTACTGGTGTCCTCACAATTTTACAAGTGTTGAAGAAGTCAAGGAGTTTATCCCAGCAAACTACAGAGCCATTGACCTGGTAAAAAACAAAAAACAAACAAAAAAAAACCTCTCAATTGCCAGACAGCCAGATGATGATCTAAGACCAGAAACGCTGAGTGAAGAACATCTGTTTAGTATGCCTGATCTGCCCTACTAGTATTCTCCCTAGAAAATAAGAAGTGCTGAAGCTTGAGTTGCTGACTGTACATCATTCTTCCCCTACTCCTGTGCCAGATAGCTGTCCGTATTATGTAAAAGACCTTGTTTCTTGGTTTACTTACAGTCATATAGGTGAGGAGTCCTGGAAAATCTCCCACATAGTCAGCAACTTGGCAGGAAGCAAACGGAATAATTTGTCAGATTTGGAAATGCTATGGAGAGTGTGTCAGGAGACCTCAACACTTGCTGAGGAGGCCTTGTGCTAGGATATCTAGCCTTTAGTAGTAGAATCCCCTGTTTCATCTTCTGCAGTGGAAGAACATAGAGGAAATGAAAGAGAGAGACTGAGAGAGAGAGAGGGGGTATTCTCACAGTTCCTTGTAAATTACTACAGTGCAGATTCATTATCTGAATCAAAGGCTATAACCAATTATACTTTGGCTAAGACAAATCCCTCTAAGAGTATTTGGGCAACAGCAACAAAATGTTCTCACATTTGAGTATGCAGACTTACTCCGTGACAAAAATCAGTCTCGGTGAATGCTGAAGCTGGTGCACATTGCACAGGGTGACCTGCTTGTTGTCTTTCACCTGTAGTAGAGAACATAAGCTGGGCAGTGGAAGTGTTGTGCCATATTGCTTTTCCTGCTACATTTTATGGATAAACAACTACTACCTGGAAATGAGATTGAAAAAAGCAGTCATTAATAAGTAACCTTATCATATGGCCTCAAAACAATTCAAAGTGCCCTTTATAACACGCCTTCTGTCTTAAGACAAGACCCACCCCTAGCACAGAATTCAACATCCAAATATCTCCTTCTGCTTTCCATTTGTGATGCATTAGCTGGTTGAGGTATGTATCATTTATAATATTAATTACCCTGTTTGCCCCTCAGGGCTGCCAACCCATGTTCAACTTGCTCTTCACACTCATGATAATTGGAGTCATCTTCAACAAAAACTCTGAGTTCCCTTGATAGCCAAAGTCAGAATCACCAGCTGAGACCTACAACACCTTCTAGTAGTTGCTACATGCATATCCAACCATGTAACACAATATGTACCAGTATCACATCTAGATTCCATAATACTGTTTTTCCATTGGAAAAATTATGACCAATACATCAGGATCTTTTATACAGCAACCACCATTATTAAATTTAGTTACTTTGTCTAATAGCCAAAGAAGCCGTGTCTTCAAAGTGGTTTTCTTGTGGTCATCAGGTTATTAACCTCTCTAGCTGTTACAGAAATTCAAAGGCACTGCTCACTTACTAAGGATCTCATTTCACATCTGTGGAATGTGGAGAATTTCTGAAAGGAGGAAAAGTATTAAGCACAGATGTTCTTTCATTTATTATCCTCAAGACAATGCATATAAAATATTAGCCAGGTTTGGAAAACTTCTTGCCAACTGTTGATCTGCAAGAGAAACCTGTAAATAATTTAGTGAGGGTTGATTATAGAACTGTCTGTAGTCAATCTGTCACACACTAACATCTGCTTGAAAAACAGTTGGTACACAACAGCAGACGAAGCTAAGGGTTAATTTATGCCTGCCTCTGCAAAATGCAGTGATAGACTAGGAAGAAAGATCCTTTCTTCTCCCCTTGGTTACATCCATAGGGCATAAGGCTCTTTTATCTCAGGATACGATTCAAGGCCAGACCTCTACCACTTGGGCTAGATAACTAGGGACCAGAAACAGTGAAGGATTGTGGTCTGTAAAGCCTTGTGTTGTCCCTGGCACCAGTACCTCACCATTGAGTGGGAGAGTCTGGGGCCTCAGAGCAGAAGTGCAAACAGCTGGGGACCAACAGACGGAAGAAGGTCAGAGGATGGGGTGGTCTCATCCCTCTTGTAATCCATTACTTGAAAGGTAATCATCTTAAATAGGACTCCTCTCATTCAATGACCCAAGATGGCTTCGAGAGTGGAAAAAGAAGGTCTCAGCCTACCTACACTTTGGAGGACTCCCCTGTCAACTTGTCCAAGGACTGGTTGCTGTGAAATACAGAAATGATGTGGGAAAAATGAGATGAGAACCCCAAACTCTCCTCATGTTGAAGCTCTGCTCTCTAGGCTATAAAGTTACACATCTCCTCTGGGCCAGTGAATCTGGAATTATTATTATTATTTTGCTCAGAGGCAAATTAAACAAAAAACAAAGCCTAAAGACCTATAGCATGAGCTCTAGGATGATTTTTAGAAATGGGACATTCTGACTTTAGATTCCTTTCTGACTTTAGACTCTAGATTCTGAATTCCTTTCTGACTTTCTGACTTTAGATTCCATTCTGAATTTAGATTCCTTTCTAAGTATAGAAAGAAAAAAGGCATCCTCTCACTTGGTGAATAATCTGACTAGGATGGTATTACAGAAATGGTAGAAAAAAGGCATCCTCTCACTTGGTGAATAATCTGACTAGGATGGTATTACAGAAATGGTCTTTTCCTCCAGCTATGTTTTAAAAGGCAGTAGCAGCCGTGACTTCATTTTGTGAGGAACCTAATAATACTTTCAGTATGTATCAGGCATTTTCTGAAGAAGCCTACTACTGGGTAAAACCACTAGTGGGCCTTTTTACTGTTTTATTTTTTGAGAGAATCATCATTGGTGGGAGCAGGTATCGCCACTAATGGTAAAAACTCCCAGCTCCGTTCAGACTTGTATACCCCTTCGAACCAGTTTGCAAGGTCAAATGTTATGCTCTGTTTTGGAGACCCTTATGCTACAAGATCAACTGTCCCTAAGGATATCAGTTGAAAAATGCACTGTTTAAAGAACCTGATGTGTTTTGCTTATATGCTAACAGCCTGGTTGCTTAGTCCTGTGAAGGTTAGGGTAAAATGTTCAGAGGTACAAACCTACACAACTGGAGAACTTAACACCAAGCAGGTGAGCACCTAGAGAGGTCAGGTACCTCCAGAGTCTAGTACCAGCTTAGCAAGCTTTTTCAGAGCACTTTTGAGTCGAGGTTCCTAAGCCCTTTAATGGCTCTTGCGCCTGCAGTGCTTACTAGCAGCAGTAGCAGACAGCTGTCTTTTGTAAATTATTCTACCAAAAAAAAAAAAAAAAAANAAAAAAAAAAAAAAAAGATGGAAAATATGTAATGCCAGTTTTCTTAGAAGTTCTTTCCAAGTTTCTGAAGTGCACAGCAGTTGGCACCCCCATGAGTATTACCACCTGTAACTTCTTTCCCATTATGTCAACAGTCGGAATGAAAGCCTGAACTACAGTCTCAAAGTCCCTCAAATTAAAGGACTTCATCCATTAGCTTGGATCAGTGGTCATCTTTGGTAGATTAGCCACAAGAGGAGTTATGTAACATGCTTTAGTGGTATGTCAGCCAGACAGTGCCTGCTCACAGCGCAGTAGCATGTAAACAGAGAAGCCAGACTAATACTGGCAATAGCTATGACCATCCTTGGGGAGGATAATCCTGAGATGTGCTTCAGCAGGAAAGGATAGCCGTGACAGTGTGATTGTGCTAGGGCAAATGCTTTCCCCATCATTCTTAAGGTGTGGAAGGCCAGTTCTGTATCAGATCCCTTCAGAGGCATTACATCTGCTTTTGATTTTATCAAACACCTTTGTCACCACCACTTCGATAGTATAGGGGTGGCTGTTAAGTCACCAAGAAAAATCCATGGCTGTAACAATGAATTCTGTATCTCCAGAGGTGCATCTGCAATTCATTCCTAGGCAATCACCTGATGCTGCTAGATTATATAATGAATTTAAACCTGCCAAGAATGAACAAGAATCCTGTAACAAAAGCAGAGACCTGTTTCACATACTAGATCAGAACAGGCACGAATGATGGAAAGAAACTGTTTCTAAACTGCACTTCACACATTCCAGTTGCAGAGCTTGGCAGACTGTCAAGAGACTGAATGGAGACTCTGGTCTGGGAAAAGGGAGTAGTACCCTGTCACAGCAAACTCCACAGCATCACAGCTGGTAGCCAATGGCACAGACCTCTAATTGAAATAAAGCTTTCAGTCATGCATTAAAAATGATGGTTTCTGAGACAGCAGATTCCAAACTTCAGCAGCAACCTGATGGCTTCTTTCACTTACCTGGTCTCAGCCTGGTTCTTCATCAACAGCACATGACTTTTGGGTCCAGCAGTTAAACAATCAGCAAAAGGTGATATGCTGTGATTTATGAACCATTATATTCCATACTGCAGATCCCAAGTATGCAAGGATAGGCAAGCATTATAGCTGTTCCTGGGCAGGGAAACTAGTGACAAACAGAAGGAGCTTCTGACCTGCTTCGTGGCTGTGCGCTGCCCCACAGCTTTATGGAGATGCTAATTTTTACATGGAACAAGGCTCCATGCCGCTCCAGAGGGCACAGTGTTTGACCAAAGGTCAAGGGTAAATCTATAGCAGGGAAGAAAGTAGTTGGTGCTGTACTTACTCATCCTCCATCAGTTTAGCATATCACGTAATATGAGTAACTGACTACACCCTGCTTATTTGTCAGCAGCTTCTCCTAGAACAGATGCACAATGGATGATTCATTGTGCAAACTGAGTAAGATGCACCATGTAGTGCCCTCCTACGTATTTTACACTCCTGATACCTTTGGTACCTATACATGTATCTATCTATCTATATGTATGTTCATAAATGTTATATATGCTGCATGTATGTTAATGACATGCACTGCCAATTCTGGAATGATTTTTTTGTGCCGGCAGAAGGCATCTAAAATGTAATGGATATACCTTGATCATTTTGTCCCAACAGTGGGGAGCTATCTTCAGTAAGACTAGAACAATAGTGAATATATATTTGATGCTAACCTCTGTCAAAGCACAGTACCTTTTTAATGAGTTACCCCATATGTGGGAATAGTACTGAACTTGAAATCACAGGTGGGCCTTGTCTGGAGCAGCTGAAAATAAAACTGGCTTTTAACTCTGCCTTGATCCAAAGCTCTGCTTTGAACTCTTGGGGACTCTTGGACCATTTGGATGACAGTACCCAGATACTGGCCCTGGTTGTCAATAATGCTCTGCAATATAGTTGCCGTATTTATCTTTTTGGTGTAGCATTGAACTCAGTCAATGATCTTACTAGTGTCTGTTTGGACTTCTGTGTTCTGCATATGGTAAAAGAAGGGGTAAAATATTTGAGGATCAAACTGAAGGTCTGCTTGTTTTCTCATTCTGCAGAGCTCTGGCTTCTCAGAACCATTTGGGAGGAGGACTTGCAGACTACAGGATACCAGTGCTGCTGGCCTTTTGCTACGTCTTCTTTGCCAAAAAAAAAAAAAAAAAACTTGCAAAATACACATAGTGATGAGAAAGAGATTCCAAATGCTGAGGAACTTGTTGTTGTAGCTGCCCCCATGTCTATTGAAAGGTAAAGCTAAGCAGAGTCAGAGATGAAATCTGACTCTGAGTTTTTTTAACCATGAACCGTTTCTTTCTATGGAGCTGTGCAACAGACTGGAACTCTGGCAGTAAAAAGTGCCTGCATTGCCACCCACCAGACATCTAGAAGGTGGTCCAACACACTCAAACTCTCTGAATCAATAAGACATCTACTCCTTACAAAACTCTGATATTGACATCTGACTTCTGAATACAAGCAACCAATGCTTCAGTGCAGCTTGTCCTCATGAATTTTATAACAAAGTCCTAATTACTGACTGATCCTTTTCAAAAATCTATGTTGAGTCAAGTACAGTTCAGCATATTTAATTGGCAGGATACCTACATGTAAAAACAAAACAATAATCAGTGCTCCAAACAGAAACACAGGTAACACATGGTTTAGTGGCTAAATACGCTACTTTCACAGAATCACAGAATCACAGAATGGGCAGGGTTGGAAGGGACCTCTGAAGATCATCTAGTCCAACCCCCCTGCCGAGCAGGATCACCTAGGGCATGTTGTGCAGGATGGCATCCGGGCAGGCTTTGAGTATCTCCAGAGGAGACTCCACAACCTCTCTGGGCAACCTGTTCCAGTGCTCTGTCACCCTCACAGTAAAGAAGTGCCCCCTCATGTTGAGCCGGAACCACCTGTGTTTCAGTTTGTGCCCATTGCCTCTCGTCCTGTCGCTGGGCACAACTGAGAACACCAGCTCCATCCTCTCGACACCCTCCCCTCAGATGCTTATATACATTAATGAGGTCTCCCCTCAGTCTTCTCTTTTCCAGGCTAAACAGGCCCAGCTCTTTCAGCCTGTCCTCGTACGACAGGTGCTCCAGTCCTCTAATAATCTTAGTAGCCCTCCTCTGAACTCACTCCAGTAGTTCGATGTCCCTCNTCCCAGGTCCCTCTCCGCAGAGCTGCTTTCCAGCAGGACAGCCCCCGCCCTGTACTGGTGCTTGGTTATTCCTCCCTAGGTGCAGGACCCTGCACTTGCCCTTGTTGAACTTCATGAGGTTCCTCTTGGCACTTTGATTGAAACAATTCAAAAGACCAAATGCGTACTATCTTGCCCAACTGTTTGTAGTATATGAGAAAACTCAGGTTCTATGCATTTCAATTTTCATCTGTAGCTATATGAAACAGCTATTTCTTTATATTTAACTTCCAGCCCACTTACCTTTCTCATATACCAGTAAAACTACGGCTAAGCTACTCAGTAACTGAATGTCACTTCTGGAGCCTGAACCTTCAGTTGTGTCTCAAACTAAGTCCCATTACAACCGAGATAATTAAGTGTCTTAGAAGTGATGGATCAGTCCCTCAACTATTTGAAGAAAAACTGGATTTTTTCTATTGTGCTTGTAAAAAATCATCTCAAAACAGATTTTGTGCTATTTAAAAGTTGCCAAACCAATTTCTTTTAAACTTAATTAAAGAAAATAATGATTTGCATCCTACTGGGGCATTTGTATTGGGAGACCCACTGGGAATGAACTTCCGTGTCCGACATATAAGCTTCTAAAAATATGGGCACATAATGGAAGGATTGATGTGTCTGAAATGATGACAGTGCCAATGTAATAAAACCTAACACCACAATGTCACTACTTTATGCCAAAAATATACAGAAATAAACAAATAGTACATGTTGAGAAATTATAGAGAAACTCTGTTAAACATTTTAAAGGGTAATAAAAATGCCTTTGGCCCATTAAATATACTCTACCAACTATATGAACCAGTGCCAAAAAGTATCAAAGCTTTGACAAAGAAAAAGAAATAAAAGAAAAAGTTCCAAGAACTTGGTAGTGTATGTCCTTGCTGAATAATTAAATGAATGTGCTGGGCATAACCCAGGAAAAAGTACACAGGTAGTTTCATCTTACAGAAATCCATGCACACACACATATACGCGTACATATTATGTATATGTTTATACCCTCAAGCACACAACATATGGGACGTAATACCCATGTGATAATTCGGCAGATATGACACAATCAGTTAGCATTCTGCCCTTATCTATTCAATAATTCTTTGGACTTCTAAAATTTAAAACTTCAGAGTATATTCTAAAGTTACTTTAGGAAATCGGAATCACATGTAAAAACTCCTTCATTCTCTCGCTTGTTTTCAGCTCCAGCACTTGAGCAAGTTCAGTTCACAGGCAGATGCAAAGGAGTGTCTCACAGTCCCAAAGGCAACTGCTTCTGAGCGCTGAAAAATCTTGGGGCATATAGGATTTTTTTTCAGTTCTGCAAACAATGAGATCAAACTTTGAAACAAGTATTTCTTATTTTATCTCAAAACTAATTTATAGCTAAAAAAAATTGACATGTATTACTCCATATATATTAACATGTGTTTCTGCATGTCTTGTGCAGTGAATTCTTACGGTGAAACCTTAATCCCAGAATCAGCTGTTAATATGACACCTATTGCAAATTCTTTCTCAAAAGTAACTTTATACCTAGTTCTACTGGCAAATGCAGGTGCAGTTCTGTACCTAACCCTATATCTACTTCCTTCCAAATCATAAAAATTTCATTTTTGATTTTGTACATAAGTCTTATGGAGGTAAACACAAACCATATTCACATGCTTCATTTGGGGGATAGCAATTATCTGTTTCTCGTGAACACCAAGAACAGGTGAGTTTTTCCATTACCACCGTACCACTATCTGATCTCCTTTTGCTTTTTACTGTTCTTCTCCCTCAAGCATTACGAACAATTTGAGGCTTAAATCAGCCTCTATAACATATATGATATAGCTATATGATACACAGCAAAACGAAGCTTTGAGCTGGATGAAGCCTCTGAATAGAATTATGTCTCTAATGCAGTCATGGCAAAACATCCTTAAACTGAGACATTTTTTCAGTAATCTACGCGGCAGGAAAAAAAACCTCAAACTGTTTGAATGTGTTTGCTCTACCATCTCTTCATGTGGCCAGAAGACACAGGACAGACCCTGAACGTTGAATAACTATAGGAAAACAATTAGGATCTAAGTTATTATTTTCTTCAAGCTTCCCAGTCCATTTTCACTGCTCTACATCTTCCTTGTAAAGATTGGTAATCTTTTAGGAAAATTGCACATGCCCTAGTAAACGCCCACAACAACCTGCAATCCCCCAAGCTCTCTACCACATTTGAATTGCAATCCATTAGATTTAACTTCTTGAAGAATGACAATGGGCTCTTCTGTGGTGTTACTCTCAAGTCAGCCAGCTGTTTAAGGACCCCAAAGCATCTCCTGGAGTCACTCTGACTTTATCTTAGTTGGGATCCTTTTAGATTCATCCTGTGAAATATGAGGATTTGGGTAGCTCTGTGCAGCTTGATGACTTGATAGGAAAATCTGAATGCAGAAGAAATGAAGATAAAGATTTTCCCCTTGCAATTCGAAGCAAACACAAAAGGCTGGGAAGTCGGTAGACTGGGATTACTCCAGTGACTGTATACACGCCTCTCTTTGTAGAAGAACGGTAATTTAATCTATTTACAGTGACTTCTACCATGACCTCTGGAATGCGTCACAATAAACTCAGAATGGATCTATGAAAAACATGTTCGAAAAAAATCATAGCTAACCGGATGACAAAAAGTTTGGCTTCCTATTTGGACCAGATGGAAGAGATTTTACATAAAGCCCGTGTAGTTTCATTTTCTTGTGTTCAAACCCCAAACAGCTGAGGTCTAAGTGACTTTGAATCACTACATACTCGGCTGATTTTTTCCCTTTACCTAATTTAATTTTCCCCGTGCTGTTGAACTTACTTATCTTTCAGCTGCTTAGCTAATTACCTTTATGGAGTTTACATGAACTTTAGTATATAGGGCTGCAGTCAGGTTAAAACAAGATATGTGCACATATAGAGGAAGGAATGGAGCCTCTTCCCTATGCTTATTCTAACAGCTTTGGCCAATCGAAATAATATTTTCCTGAAGAGTTTGAAATATTGTGAATGGCACAAGCATAAGATTTCACATCCAGTGTCTTATACATCTATTTTCCTTCAGATATATTATCAGAAACACGTATAAGTAATAATAACACAAAGTAATTGACAGAAAAAAATCCCATAATGAGGATTAGCAGCACAGATATCATCTTATCAGCCAAACCAAGAATAAAAATAAAGACATCAGTAAGAATTTCATAGAGAATATTTGGCAGCTGACATAAATCATAGATAGGATGAATGAGGTGGTGCCACAATTGTTCCGGATCGGCCTTTCTGCTTTAGCAATAACTGCAGAGCCATAATGTTTATTCTGCACAGACTATTATCAGCCATACGCATAGCTCAACCTACTAAGCTAATACAGTTCACGCTATTCTGTTGCTTCATTTGCCAAGCTAGCAGTCATTAACTGCTCTTGTGTTTCGTCATTTATTTACCTTCCACATTTTGTAATATTTTCATTCACACCTAAAATCATAGAAAGCTATTAATGAAATAGAAGGTGGTTTGATATGATATTTTCACCAACATTTCCTGGAAACAGTATAAAATTACATACGAAACCAGCTAAGTCCTTGCTTTCCATATAGAAAAGCATTCTTGCACACAAACACAAAGTTTTGACTAAAAGTATAAAATAAAAGTCATCTTTTTTTGTCCATTTAATAGGATCCATGATAATACACCTTGGAAGGGACCTCAGGAGATCTTTAACCCAAACTCCTGTCACAAGTCAAGTCAGGTCACATCAAGTTGCTCTGCACTTTATTTAGTTAGGTCTCAAAAACCTCTGAGAATGGAGACTGTATAACATCTCAGGGCAACCCAATATCCCAGTAAGATATAAATTCTTTAAATACAATGCAATAAATCTCGTGGGCAATCTTATGGGTACTCCTTTTAAGATGTACATACTCTTACCACATTCCCTCAAAAGACAGAAAATAAAAAAAACCTGAAAAACAATCCATCTCAGGTCCTACATTCCCCATTTAATGTTTCATTAGTTGAGCTCTATGTATAATAACTATCGATGCAAGGCTTTATGATCCAAAATACGCCTGTTCAAAAAGGAGTAGTTTTTCTTCAGTTCCAAGATTTTTCTCTCATCAGTTGGATGTGAACTTACCTGAAACCCCTGTGATTTCATGCACTGGCTCCAGACTTATCTCTATTTGTCCACAGCATGTGTAATAGCAATAACGGCCCACCTGGTGTCTGTACAGAGATTGCTGACCTGCCTGTGGCCAACTGTAAACGAATACAAATGCTCAGCTGAAGTTTTCAGTATTCTCGCAAGCAAAACTTAGCTAGACCATTTGGTCAGCCAGGACTATTCTAATGTTACCAGTAAGATTTTATTTTAATTTCAGTTCTTTCTGCTGTAGCAGACTTAGTTGTGTATAGCACTTTTATGTAGCGCTTTTTTTCTGTGTGCCTGTGATAGGTGTTTTTTTTTCATTTTTTGCCCCAATGATGGTAGAAAAGGCCCTGAGAAGGGCCATGAAACTTCTGCTAGGTTGCAGAGGAGTTTGCAGTTAAGGTCCTGCTAGTTGGCTATTTTTATTTTTTGGCATCATTAGATGTCTGGAAAAATGCCCTTAAAAATTGAGTCCAGGCACATTGACTTCAGAAATTGTTATATATTAACCAGAAATTTCCTCTTTCCCCACCTACTTTTAAAATTTTTAACAGTGGAATATATTGAAACATGCAGAGAACTGTAAAACAGCCAAGTGGACTTACATAAAACTCACTGAAATGATCCACTTCTGCAGTGAAATAAATCAGAGGAAATATCAGCTAGGAAAGAGGATATCCAAAGAAAGTGACTGCAGACCGCGAGTTAAAGCTGAAGTGTGATATCCCTTTCAATTCCCATTTCTCTATTCTTAAGTAGCCAATGACATATTCTAAATAAAGAACTTTTCCCTGTTAACTGGTTTGGTTTCAGAAAAAAACTCCCGTTAAATCCATTTTACTTTCCATTCTATATAGAGAAAAAAAAAAAGTCATTGCTTCCCTTGGATCAGCACAGGATGTTTGCAGGCTGATCCCATCATGGGAACATTTGTCTTTGGTGTTGCGTGCAAGTGCAGGCACTTCAAGTTGGCTGAAGAGCAGCTCCCGGGAGATGTGACAAATGCTGAAATGCATAGGACAGATCTCATTTTTCCATGCTGTGTTTTGTAGCCCAGCATCTTTTGTCTGTGGGGAGGAAGTAAGCCGAGTGCCTTAAAGATGAGGGTAAGGTTGGAAATGGAGATCAGAGCCCGAATGCGCTTCCATTTGTTACAGAGATTTACAATGATATTTCTGAGAACTCCCATTACTGTTTATAACTATGTTTTCCAAGAAAACTCCCAATATAGTAGCCACTGCGAACAAAGACTGCAGACTGTAAGCAACAAATGATCTAATCTTCCTGCTTTTTGGGGCATATTTTCTTCAGCCAGATCTGCAGACAGTTGGTGCAAGGTACAGGGGACACCAGCTGGTGCAGTGGGTCGAGCTGGCTCCTGCCCTGCCTCAGGAGCCCCGGATGCGGCCGAGAGGACAGGACTGAAATGCTGGTCAGTGTCATGGCCGTCACAGCTCTGCTTCTCCCATCCACCCTGCTTTCACAGATTGCAACTCACATTGGCAATACAACGCATAAGGTTTTGGCTTCAGCCTCCGCTGCCCAGGCAGGCAGTGGTAAGGAGACCCTACATTCAAAATTTAAGGAAGTGGACGTGCTCCTTTCTGGCTCCTTTTCTGCCCAGAAATGACAGACAGAGGCAGTCTGGGGAACTGCCATGTGCATCCCAAGCACCTCGCTCATTCTAGCTTGCCAATTTTAGCCTTTCGTAGGCACACACACACACACACAAAACAATTCTAGCACTGTTGACCATCACAGCATGTAGCAAGCAAGCAGTATAGCAACCATTTTAACTGCTTCCCACCAAATACCTTCAGAGCTTGAGTTTTGGCTTCACTAGCATTTGACTAATGGTATCAAAGTCCTTACCTACGCTTTAGTTCCTATTTTTATTTCCCTTGCAATGTTAGCTTCAGATTTCACTCTTTTGTTTATTTTTTAATTAAAGACTTTGACATTTAGAAGCCGTTTTATGTTTCCTACCCTGGCAATATTCAAAGAAGGACTACACAGATGGACAAATAATCATATCAAGATCTGAGGTAACGCTTCCCTTCATCTCAGTCCACTTGGGTAAACTCACACCACATGCCAGCATGAACTATTCTTGTAACAAGGGCTGTAAATCCCTGCTGAAACTTATTTAGGAAGGGTAATTTTGGCTATGCATAAGTGCCATACATTAAATATATTACAGGTGATATCTGCTGGGAAGGGCTCTGACGTTTATAAGTTACACAGACAGTGTATATTACAGAGGCTCCAAAGTCTGAGAGAATGCAATAGAATATAATTTTAGAGAGCAATTTTATCTTCAGTCTCTTCAAAAAATAAAAGAACCACCAAACGCCTTTCAATTCTGTGGCTCTTGGTTTTATATTTTTTTTGGAAAACAAAAGCAACAACAACAACAACAACAACAACAAAACAGTCTCCAGTCTTCAAAATTAAGTAATTTCGCTTCACTTATGCCTAGGTAATCCCTGTGCAAATGTTATCTCCCTACTGAAGAGGAGCCTGGAAGGCTTGGGCAACATCTGTAGCGTGAGCTGTGCACCTTCTGCACTACAGCTACAGAGAGTGGTTTCTCTGCAAACTTCCATCTACTTCTTTGTCTTATTATAGGTTTTATTCCAAAGTTGGCAAGTTATCCCACCAACCTCTGGGATATTGCTTTTGTTAGAGTTATTTGCCACTGAATTAAATTCCTCTGTAAACCTTTTATTTCTTATTGTGCCCTGGTGCATTGGAGGCACCTGAGACTCACTTGTAAAACTGCAGGAGACGCGTTTCTTGCACACGGTGTAATTCTCAAAAGGGGCTTTAAAAGTTGAAGCCAGCTCTCCCACGTGAAGGTGGTCCGTTGGCTGTAATTCCCAACAGGTCAATGGCTGCTCGGCACTACCTGGATACAACCTGCTTTGACGTTTTGTTGGACTCATTTCCAAGGAACTGCTTTCGGCTCATCTGTGGCAGTGTAGAACAGAAACTGCTTCTGCTGTGGATGAAGCGATGAACAAAGCCAAGGATGCGACACACGGAAACCCTCTCCAATATTTGCATGGAAAATCTGACAAAATGGAAGGTGCTGCCCCTTCTCTTTGGGTTTAGCAGTACTTTAAAATATCTCCTAGAAAAATGGCAGCCACTTTCTCATAAGATGGGCTACAACAGCCATATCCCAATCCATCAGCTGCATACATAGCGAGAGACAAGTAACAGATGTTCTTGTTTAACTCTTCCCTATTTGGTTTCTCCTAGGCAATTTGGGAGTTAACCATGCCATTCAGGGCATGCAGCCGTGATGCAATCTTGGAGCACGGCTGAGGCTCACCCAAGGTTATTTTTGCCTCGGCAGCCCAAGCAGAGGTATCCACGGCATAACCACAATGCACAGGTTCCCTCTTGGCTGCTGGGTCTGCACCAGACTCCAACCTGACCAGCTTCACCTAGCCTCTTTTTCCTTCACAGGATCTATAAATATCTATTTCCCCCTCTACTTCCAGCATACATCTTCTCCCTCAGCTTGTACTTGTCCAGTTCTGGATCAGTAATGTCTTAAATTTGCCATCTCATACCTCCATGCCACAAGCAATGAGAAGTTAGCACTCTGGACTTGAGGATAGCTTTGTTATACGCAGGACACATGGCATGTAGATCTGGGCCTGGAAAGCATCAGGATAACACAGCCCCAGTGGCTGCAGCTGCTTTTAGCTACACAAAGATATAAAATGTCAAATACTAAATCTGTCACTGGTCCAGAATTAAATATTTCCACTCCTGGCTCTTAGGTAGCTGTAACTTTTAGGCGAAGATTCATACAGGGACTAGACTCACATAAGTAATTGCACTGATTCAAGATCACTTAAACTTGCTAGCTTCCACAAATTTGGCCCTACGGAGTAATAATGATGTTGTGAATTGTTTTGACAAAACAAAACAAAAAAACCTCAGCATAAGTTGACAAATCTCAGGAGCTCAGAAAGTGTACATAGTCTGGATCTGCAAGGAAGAGAAGTAGCCTGCTGAATTTCAAAATAATAATAATAATAAAAAAGCTAGGAGTATAGACATTAATAAACTTGCCGTACAAATATTATTTTAAAGATGTCTGTGACACACCAAAGTCAAACTTAATAAAGCACCTATCTCCAAGGGGACTTCTTGCTTGTTTAAACGGAACCCTCTGTTGGGTTCCAGGCACCGCATACTGTGTTTGCAACAGGTGTTGGGCTACCTGCAGTGTCTGGCTTAGTCCAATGGACATTGTCCTGTGTCCAGATCCCAAGTCAAAAGGCCGTACAGATTGCTGTAATGGAGCATCTCAATCTAGAGCCAATGACCAAGAATGAGAGAAGGGCTACAGGCTGGATTTTATGTTCATCATCTTTACCATTCAGAGCATAAGATTTTCTGTTCTTTGCATACACCTGCATGGTATTATCCATATGACAACCATAACAAAAGAAAGATAATTAAAACCAGAGTGGTTGGAATTAATACAAAATAAACAGTTTGCTTAATATCTCTAGCTAATTTCCCTTATGAGAAAAATTGAAGCTAATGCTTCCATCTAAGCTATGTAGCAGGGGAAATAGAAGAAAAAGCAAAATATTTAGCTTACTTCACCTGAAAGCAATCTCCTCTTTGATCCTGTTTTGATTGAGCTGCCAACATCACTTCTTCTCCAGGATCATCAATTCCTTCTCCATCTCGATGTGCTCTCTTCCATGCATCTCCTTCTGGCCAATTGTTAAGAGTCTAGTAATGTATTAGAATGATTTTTATGAAATTAACCAGAAAAGACTTTAACTCCTTATTTAGAATTTTCATTTGCAAGAAAGGCTGTATAATCAACCTCTTCTTCAGCTATACGAGTTTTGCTCGAGCTTTTTGTGTCCAGAACCAGTGCATCAAGTCTTTAACTTAACTGTGAATATTTGTATTTAGCATGCCCAAAACCTCTGGTAGAATTTAAAGCAACTTCATTTTTGCTTATTAGAGAAGCTTGACAAGCCTATTATTAATCTCTTCCACCCTAGAGCAAGCCCTTTTCCTCATGTGCAGTTAGCTGCATAGTCTGATCTATTCTTGGGGAGGAAAAAATTAAGAGGAGGCTCAGCGTATCTTTAACTATGGAGGCCTCAGTTTCCGTAATTGCATGCACATACACACAAGCCATGTAGCCATTGCACTAGTCAGGTCGTACCTTTGACTGCTGTTCCTGGCCATTACCTACTAATAAATCTTCCCCTGGATTTATTTTTGCACTCCAAACCTCTGAACATTTTGAGATTTGAACCAGACCAGAGCATTTATAAAAATGCCACACCAGCATGCACCTTCGCTGTACAGATTGTGTTACATTGAAAGAACATCGGTAAGGTTGAAAAGTCAAGCTGTACTCATTCAGTGCAGCTCAATATGATGAAATGAGAGCAGTGCCTAAAGGTAGCATCCTCACGGCCTGTCTCGGATGAGATGCACATCCTAATTTTCAATGATACACTGGGACTCAGATGAACAACCCCCAAGAAGGCTGATGAATCACAAGCAAAACTTCTTTCCATTAATTGCTTTTGGAAGTTGTTATTTGCTAACACCAACCTATGTATAATAATGAAGCGAAAACAGCAGTTTACCATGGGGAGTGTTGGACTCGTCTAACACGATCACATTACCAAGTTCATCTCTGAATACTCATTTTCTCTTCATAAGCAGTCATCGTCCTGGGTGCTTTTCTCATAGGCAAATCATCAAAATAGGAGGGATTGGCTTTACATGAATTGAAATGTGTTGCTGAGATCCAAGTCAAAGTGCAGCAGAGGGTGCAGCAGCCAAAAATCAACTGCCAAGGGAGTACCTGAGATACCTTACAGTCCCCATGCTGACAGAGCATGTGTTTTTTAGAAACTCTGCTTCCTAAACAAATGAGGTGAGGTAGGTGGAGAAACACTTTGTCATATCACTAAAATATATATTCTCTGCTGAACCATCACGTTAGTGGAGATAAAAGGAAGCTGTCCCAGAAGTGCCGCTTTCTAGCCCAAGGCAGGACAGTGTTGTTACCACATGACACATTGAGGAGGAAATCTGTTAGCAGCAAGCACTCTGGATCACAAAGAATGATTTCAGAACCATAGTTTGGAGAAGAGGACATTCAGGTGGAGTTATCACGGCTCTGAGACAGAGAACAACACCCTGACAGCTGAGTGCTTCTTTTTCCCCTTCCATCTACGAGCAAACACATTTCTCCGGGTTAAACCATTTCTTCCCCCCTGAACACTGAAAATGTTTTGCATGTTGAAGCACGTTGCAGGTTCATCCCATGCACTCTTCAAGGGCACTATCCTTACCTGCCTTGTGAGCCAGCTGGGGCTGAGCAGGGCTGAGCAGGGCGGCAGATGACCTCCAAAGGTCTCTTCTAACCTCAACCATTCCGTGATTCCTCCCACCAGCCCAAAACTTGGCTGTAGGAGAATGAGGACAAACGGTTGTAAGCAGTAAATGAGGTGGTGACTCCTGCCATCGCTGGCAGCAGCTGGAGCGGGAAGGACCAGGATCTCTTCCAGATGGACAGGAACTCCAAACCCAGCAGTGCTGACAGTGATGAAGCGAGGTATTGACCAGCGGATTAGCTCTGTGGTTCCTCATGCTGTTATTTTTGCTGTTATTATTATTCATCTCCAGCTTATATGGAGGAAGATATAAAATCTGTGGACTGGGGTAGTACTGGATGAGGTACCTAATTCATGTACCAGCAAGAGCAATGGGTTTGTTTAATTGTGAGCCATGGCAACCAGCTTCCAGAAATTCATCACCTCCCTGAGCAGCTGGAGGCTTCTTGCGCTGGGGCATGTGGTCAGCTGGGATGCTTAGTGTTCCCTTATGCTGCATTTTAAACAGTGTGTGGAGAACAGCAGCTCCAACTTTGCACACAGCAATGCCTGATTTTAAACGTCAGATGAGATTTTCCAATCCATTTCCTCCCCTGTGTGTTACACTATTGTACAAGGGCTGCAGCAGCTCAGGCTGCATTTCCCACTTGCAGACCCATGAAGTTACTCTGCAAAAACTCCACGTGGGCTTTAGCAGAGGTGGCCACGCCAGGAGCTGGAAACAATTCGCAGAAGCAAAGCCTTGAGGGAGTTGGAGATCATTCTGCTGCCTACAGACAGCACAGGGTAGATGCTGTAATTTGAAGCAGCAGCTGGCATTGATAATGTTAAACAACACTTGCTTCAGCCTCTTGATAGCCCAGGATCAGCCAATGACAAAAAAGGATTTGTTTGTACTCACAAATACATCGTGAAGACAAGACAGCTATTTGACCTCAAAGAAAAAAAGCTGCCAGGAGAAAAATGTACACAATTTGGTGATGAATAAAAATGTAGGATGGAGAGCAGGGAAAAGTTCCCTCCCACCAGGCTGCAAGGTCTGTGTCCCATTTGGGAGCATCCCTGTCTGCTCCCTGCTGAGAACAGGTGAATCTGCTCCCTCTGTACCTGTATACGTTGCCAGGCTTCGCATCACAACGCAATGTTCTCCTTCTCTCCTCAAATGTTGCGTTTTCTCCCACAGGGGGCTTTGCTCACCTCCGCTCTCTTCCCTTACACCATCTCATCCAGCACATGATGCAGCCAATGCCCAACCAGGCTGGCAAAAACATCCTATGCCAAAATCAGTTTGCTCATTTGTGTTCCCTCACGTAGTAATCTGGACATGCACTGAATAAATAAACTGATTCCTTTGCTTCCCCAGTTGCTTTTTGCTGCTCTGAATTTCTGATGCAACCTCAATCGCAGGAGCAACGTGCAACCCTGATTTAGAGCACTTCTGATGCTGCAAGGGGCACTGAGACTCGGGGTGGTAAAAGAGACCCAGTGCTGGGGTTGCCTGCACTGTTCTCCTCCGCTGGCAACACCAAAGGCTGGTCTGCAGTCATTTGAAATCTTTCCAAAATCTTCATCCGGACTTAGAAAAAGGAGATCTGCCACCTGGCAGTATGGAGCCTAAGATATATCCATGTGCAATGTCACATCTAAATGGGAAATAATCATATACCATGAGAAGATGCGAAGGACAGAATAGCAAATACTGTTACCAGCATATCCAATGCCTGCGTGAAGAAACTACTTTGGAACACCATTTGCCTCCCTGGTTGATTTTGCAAATCCCCGTCAGGAAGAAGTGATAGTCTCATGGAAAACAAATCATCTACTACATTGACTCATGTGCATATTGATAGACTAGGCCCATGCTTGCACTCAACAGCAATTAGCCTTGAACTTCAATTAATTCAAAATTGAACCTATACCTAAGTCTCCAAAGATGCATTTTTGCCACCCTAGATGTGGGAGAGCCAAGGGCGAGTGTCATCAGGGTGTTGCTGGGAGGAGGGATGGGAGAGGAACATCAGGTGTGGTGAGTGGGGGTGTTTTTTGCACGAACTGGCCGGACTGGCTGCTTTTGCCAAGACCTCAACTGTGGCAGGATGGCAGGATTCAGCCACAGGAACAAGAAGAGAGGAGATGCAATAGCTTCAACAGCCATCCCACCGGGAAAGAGACTCCACATGCGTTTTGCAAAGTTGGTTTGGTTTCTGGTGTATGAAAAAGTATCATCTATCCAAGGGCAGGAGCTGGGGCCTGAGTGCAAGTGATAATCCATAGCCTCCATACACTGATTTTCATCTGTTTGCATCCTTTGCATGCACAGAGCTATAGCCCATAAGAAGCCAACAATGAGCTCCCACCCATGCCCAAAGGCACTGAAGCTCTGGAGGAATTTTGCCTTCTCTGAAGAAGACTTTATTTGTGGCCAGTGCAAGGCAAACTGCTGAGTCAGCACTGGCCTGCAGTCACTAATTGCTCTTCTGGGGAAAAGGAAGAAAAATCCCCTTCTGGACATTTTAGAAACATCTCTCCCCATTACTGTAAGGAATTTCAAATGACTAAGATCCGAGTCAGTGAAAAAACCTTCTGGTGATTTTTTTTTAAACAAAAGTCATTGAATCCTGCCTACAGGTTTTTAAAGCAATGCATCTTTTCTCAGTGTATCAGCTCATTACAATTCACAACACTATAAAAATATAAAAGCTGCCTCTTTATCAGGCATATGTCAATATATATATTTTACAATATAGATCCTTTTCGTAAAAACGAAACAAACAAACAAAAAACCATATAGCTTGAGTAGTGGAACTATATGTGGTTACTACCTGTGGCTGTGGGCTTTCAGCACTGCTTTTAGTTTCTGAGCATAAGAAACTGCACAACTTAATCTTAGTCCTTGATATGAAACTGTATTCCAATACATAATATGTTTTACCAATGTACTACTAAACTATATAGACAATAAAACATCATCTACAGGATACCCCAAGTAAACAGCAGCATTACCTGCTTGTCTCCTTTTGAAAAGCAGTGCTATGATTAACACATCTAGCCCATCATGTTCCAAATTATGGTTCTCAGTTTCACAGCGGTATCATAACACTGTCTAACTAGCCATCTAATACTCCCACAAGACACCACAATCCTCAAATGCTAATGGTCATTGAGCAGGAAAATACGTGGTATCTCATTCTTCTACTATGATCACATAACTGTCTAGAAGATGAATATGGTATTTGGAAACCCATGTCAAAGGTTTGGAGCCCTTGTAATGGACAAGCTTTGAGAAAGAAAATATGTTATTGCTGATTTTTTATGGGGAGTATCGTAGACTTCATCAGAGCATACTCAGAAACCGATCTCCACTGAGACACCACACAGATCCATTTGGAACAAATGAAAAAGGAGAGCATCAAAAAATAGCCTGTCGAATTTTTGCAGAGGAAACCTCTAGCCAACTATGAGATGTGTTCTAGTAAAAGTGGGAAAAAACAGTTGATTAGCTGCAGATTTGGAATATATATATATATATACATATATAAAAAGGAAGAATATGTGAGATTTAAAGACAGACTGTTGTCTTATTGTAGCATCATTTTACTTAGGTCAATATACACTGAATTACTTCGGAGAAAGTCCAACCTATTTATTTGCTTCTCCATATACCACTAGTCACAATTTCCTGGTAATTCTCTACTGATTGACAGCAGGTACCACATGGGAAAAAAAGTCACACAGCAGATTAATTGCACTTGGATTGCTTAAAGCAAATTATGGTAAATCCCAGATTGGATCCTAGGTGCTGTGAATATTAATGATGTGCTCTGTTTTATACCCTACCTTGTCTCCAACAACAGCCACAGGATGAGAACATACAAAGACAAGCAGGCCCTCTATTTAAAAAACAAAAATCTTGCCCTATGGAGTGCAATTTGTTCTTTGCACACAGCAGGAGAGGGTAAGTTATTGCTTTACATGTCATGATCAACACTTTCGATAATGCAAGTGAATTTAAAGTGATACATACTGAAGTAATTTTTGAGAGCTCTGAAAAAGAGAGTTGCAGAGAACTACAACTTAGTACAAATACCAATAGTTCAGCTTCTGTGCAGAGCCAAATTAAGAATGTATCATCTTTTTTATTCTCAGAGAATACTGATGATCCTGAATATTATGTAAGAACAAAAAATATATGTTCTATTGGTGTGGAAGTGTATAACAATTCAATAAAATTTCATTGAATCAGCAAGTAGCTAGAGTAGACAGACAAGGGTCATGGAAAAATTTTCACTTTAACTAACAGTTTGTCCGGACACAATGAACATTTGAGATGTGACAAATGAAATACACTGTTATAAAGCAGTATTATTTCTGGTAGTGATGTTGGAAGGACCTGCCCCTGGGTACTGCGGTACTCAACTGCTTTGTCACCTACCAAACTATAGCATTCCTTTGAGTAGATTTGTGATGCTGATGGAAATCCTGTTAAAACCAAAGACCCAGGTCCTCAGTTTAATTCTGGTCTCACTGACTGGGCAAACACAAGCATAAAAATAATGTAGCTTTGATATCAGTTATATTTTGTTTGGAGGGGTGTTAAGTTGAAGTAAGTGAGGCTGTATCTGCCTAGGTTATCGATGAATTTAGTGTTACGCTTGTTTTTATGTGCTTTCCTTTCGCCTGATGGGTTTCAAGGGAAAGAAAGAGTTTACATGGGATGTGATTGCCACTTTGGTCTAGTATCTTAAGTTACTTTTCCAACGGAAACTTCTGGGTGGGAAAACTTGACACTTTGGAAAGTGTGCCAAAATTTAGTGCAAGTTTATATTTGCCAAAGGAACATTTGACATTTCATTGATGCATCACAAAGAGAAACAAAAGACACACCTTGACAGGACTATCTTGTACTGAAATATTTTAAAACAAACAATGGCACTGCCTAGTAGTAAGAAAAACTGAAGCAAAGGCATGAGTACAGAAAAGGAAATAACTGTGATCCTACGGAAAATGTCAGCCTTACCCAGAATACAATGACACAATCCTTAGTTTCACAGTATAGTAGAAAACTCTTAAAACACACCAAAAAAAGTTGGATATTTTTTAAAGAGTTTAAGGTATTGCCAGTGCAAATACAAAAGTGCTTTATTACAACTTGCACACCTTACCATCTTAAATATATTATTTTTTGAAAAAAAAAAACTTATGAAAATATTTTTCCAAATCAGCCATGCATAAATTTTAGTACAGTGATTTTAAATTTCTTTAGAGACATTTTTGCTTGCACTCCATGTTATTGTAACATGCCATTCTGACACAAACAAAACTTTCCCATGACCACTAACAAAAGACAGTGGTTTTCTATCCCCAAACTGCCACCGACATGTTAGATTTGGGCTTATCGCAGATATGAGTACCTTGCCCTGTTTTTCAGTCATAAGCACAAGCTTCCTATCTATGCCAACTTTCATGGCAAAGGATGAAGAAAGAGACCTTTAGGAGTAGTAATAAAGAGCAATACAAAAGCTCATTATAAGCCCGATTCATGAAATCACAAGCTGTAGTGTGCAATATGCACAAGTAAAACTGCAAACCAAGTTCAAGAATACCAAATGAGATTATAAACTTGCTGTTGTTTTTCTGTCTGGGAAAAGCAATTCTTTAATGAGCTTAGAAACACAGCTAAATATTTTCTTTCATAAATTCAAGAAAAAGCAATACCACTTTTGAGACTTCTTCTGGGCAGCTCTTTCTCCTCTCTCTTTTCCTCTTTTAAATTTTAAATACTGCATAGGAACCATTTGCTCTGTGAGGTTCCCATAGTTAGGACCAAACCCTTCTCAGAGGAATTTTGGCACCTTATTAATTAGTTGGTTATGAGAAGGAGCTGCACTGTTTCAGTGACTCCTATTTTGCCATCAGTAAAGTGTGATCCCATAATAAATTTCCATCAAGCAAACTATTTCTGGTAATGCCCCCTAATTAACACCAGACTGCTAATAATAAATTAGGCCCTTATGTGTTTCTGATATAACCAAGATCTTGTCTGAGCACAAGATATTAGCCAATGTCCCGAGAAAGTAAAACTCAAACCTAAATTAAGCCTTTGCTGGTAAAAGGATTTATATGCAATTTTGTGAGAAACCCTTTGAAGATCTCATACAGGGCATTTTGACCAGCAAACATTTTGACTGACAGAGAGATTTGTTCTGTGCTGAGCAGTGAAAGTGGATTTATTGTAAAAACACACTGTTGAGTTTTAAGCCTATAAATCTTACACTGGATTACAGTGTCTTAATGAATGAATGACAGATTTCTTATTTTTGTCGGTGCATTTTAATGTTACGTGACGTTGTGATTGATAGAAACCAAACCTTTGCCATTAAAACGTCAAATGCAGACCCGATGCCTTTAAAAGTTTGGCTTCTGGAGTTTAATGTACTGTTTGCAAATAGACTTGCATTTGTCTCATTCATAGCCTAAATGCTGAAGGGGAGGCAACTTTTCTGTAAAGTTGCCTCTAAATTTTATAGAGCTATGTGCAGTGTTTTCCTTTGCTTGTGTAAATAAAGGTAGAAAACAACAGTACATTTGCCTAGTTAAGAGAGATTCAGCTAAGGAGAGTCTTACGAGGCTGGTATTATCATGAAGTAATTGGCCATATTATAGTAGAAGTATCCCGCGGTGAAAACGGAGAATGCTTCGTGCCAAAGCTAAGTACGGTATCAGATAATGTTTCCAGAGCAGGTATTTCCTTGAACAGTCTCGACATAGGAAAAATATTAAACACTTCTAAACAAATATTGCAAAGTATTCTAGCTGGGCGGTAGAATGAAGTAAAGATAGCAAATAAACAGTAACTGGCCAAATCTGAGTTTTACATCGTTAAATATTCTACAATGTTCACTACTTACTTCCATCTTAAGAAAAGATGGAGAATCAGACTCACCGAGGGGACCTTCTCCAAAGGGACCTTTGGAGAAGTGACCTTGTCTAGTCCAACTCCCCTGCTCAGAGCAGGGTCACCTGGAGCAGGTTCCCCAGGGACAAGTCCAGTTGGGTTTTGCATATCTCCAAGGACAGAGAACTCCACAGCCTCTCAGGGCAACCTGTGCTGGTCTGACCACCCCCACAGTTGCCCTGTCACTAGGTACTACTGAGCAGAGCCTGGTTCCATCTTCTTCACTCCCCCCATCAGGAGTTTATACACGTTGGTAAGATCCCCGTGAACCTCCTCCTGTCCAGGCTGAACAGTCCCAGCTCTCTCAGCCTCTCCTCATAGGAGGAATAGAATTATAGAATCGTTTAGGTTGGAAAAGACATTCAAGTTCATCAAGCCCACCTGACCTACCAAGTCCCATCACTAAACCATGCTCTAAGCCCTTAATCATCTTTGTGGCTCTGCACTGGACTTGCTCTAGTGTGTGCACGTCTCCCTTGTACTGGCAAGCCCAGCACTCCAGGTGTGTCTCATCAAGGCTGAGCAGAGAAGGCAGCTCACCTCCCTTGGCCTGCTGGCAATGCTCTGCCTAGTGAAGCCCAGGAGGCTGGTGGTCTTCCTTTTCACGAGGACAGATTGCTGGCTCATTGTCAACTTGCTGTCCATCAGAACCCCCAGGTCCATTTTTGTGTAAAGAGAAACCTTCATTCTACCCCAAAAACCTGAAGAACGAGTAACTCAAATGATATTTATTCACATGTACAGTCATGACTTTCTTTTACTGACTGATTCAGAAAAAAAAAAATCCAGCAACTGCAAAACAGCTGAGGACAGATAGTGAGTTCTGTTTTATATGTTGTGTTTTTTTTTTTTTAATTATTATTACATTTGCAAATGTGAATGGCCAACATTTGACACCCAAGAGTATTAAACACAAACAAGAAAATCACCAGGACTTAACAGCTGACTGTTTAGAGTAAAACAATGAAAAAAATGGAAATTCAAGAAACTAATCTGTGAACCGATGTAACTCCCCTTCTCACTCATTTGCAAAGCCATTCACGTGGCTAGATGTGAGTAGCTCCATAAGGAGACAGGTGCACAGCTGAACAGACCAACACATACTGAACAACTACTTGATTTTTGCTTTTAAGTTTATTGCCTTGTTATATTAAGCATTTATTATATTTACACATAATTTTGGATTATTTAGTTACGATATACTGAAGCTGTCATCATGATTCAATTATTCACTTATAAAGATCTTTTTTACCTTCAAAGAGAGTTAAACTCAGTTCTCTTACCAGGCACAGTTTTGGAAGAAAAAGTAATTACTGACTAAAAATGCATGCAAAAACTTACAGGATTTAGGTTACTAACAGGGGTCTCCTGAATTTCTAAGTTTCCCTTGAAACATGAATGCTGTAGATCTGCTTTATGAAAAATAGTTGGGAAATCTTAAAAAAAAAAAATCCCCAAATGATAATGGAACAGTGCTGATTTTTGCTATGTCAAGTCTGCAATCAAATATACGTATGTGTACGTGCATATATATCTACGTCTCAATGTACACACATACATGTGCATACATAGGTAAGAATATATAAATACGTACACATACACACACTGACACACCAAAAACTTCTAGAGGTAAATACGCAGGCTTACAAATAAAACAAAATACAGAGATACCAGTATGAAATAGTCCTAAACAACAAAAAAGTAATAAATATTCAGTGAGATATATGGCATTATTATAAAGTGCTCTACTAAAACCTCACTTATTAAAATAATGATAAACATTATGTTCCTTTTTGTTTTAGCTGATTTATATAATTTGAGAGAGCCATTAAATATTCATTATGTATCAGTGACTCTATGCTTCCTTTTTAGATTTTAAACAAACAGACAAAGCAGAAACTAAAAGGCAGAGCAGCTAAGTGAAGCTGTACTACTTTCAGGCATTTGTCCTCAAATTCATTAACAACTGTGAAATTTCAAATCCTACAGCATATGGATTAAGAAATATAAATCCAATAAAAATTACAAAACTAACAAAAAAAATTCTATTTGATTTTAAGGACACTGACAAACTTTGTGCTCATTGAAGAGCTTCTGTCCTACTTCAAAATAGCAAGGTTTGAATTCCAGAAATTCCTGAACACCTTATCCTGTGCATTCCCATTCTCTTTCCTCATGCATGTGCAATATAGCTCTACTGACACCTAGTCTTTAGGTCTCATTTCTCCACATTCCACTAATTTCAAAAGTAAGCTGGCTCATATTGCTCTATCTTGTCCTGTCTGCCTCTACCCTTCTGATTTTCAGCCACACTCACAGAAGGGTACAACTACAAGAGTGTAAACATTTTAAACAGCTTTATGACATTTCTTCCATACCACCAGAATTTAAAAAAAAAACGTAGCAGTGTTGAAGAATATCTTCAGGAAAAAAAGTGAAACAGCCCATCACGTGAATCTGTCTCACTGAATTAATAACAAATATCTTTTCGTATTTCAGTATAGCAATTCTGGTGTGTTCCCCCCCCCATGCCTCCTTTTGTTGATGCTCTTAGTTACAATTGCTTTACTCAACCATAGTAATTTTTTGTAATTTTCCCCATGATTTTATGGATAAACCTCTCCTTTTTATCAGTAAAAACAAACAAAAGAAAATCAAAACAAAACAAAAAAAAACCCCACACAGTAAATGGTCAAATAGACTTCTAAAGTCTATTGGAAAGAGCACTAAAGCCTAACAATTCATCTCTGACGTCCCAGTTGAACTTAATAGCATGTAAATTCAGTTTGCATCAGGAATCTAATCTGGCTCTGAGAGGGCGTCCTTCTCTGTTGTGCAACTCTGCTGGAGTAAAATTCACGCTGTGCTGAGGGTCATCACCCTTTCCCTATATGCCTACTATTGCTTCATACCACTTAAACCCTAATTTGAAGATAAGTGGGATGTAGCTGGTGCACAAGTCTTGTGCTGACTCTGTGTGGAGGCAAAATTCATATCAAGCCACAGGACTGGTAAAATCTCCTGGCTTGCAATAAATGCATAATGACACTATTGTCTCTGCTCCCTTGCAAGAACTCAGAGACACTGGTCTGCCTAATTCAATATTATATTATTCAACAATATATTCCTTACATCTGGCAGAAAAGAGAGAAAAAAACTAAACTAATAAAAATCACAACAGCTGAGCAAGAAAATAAGTTTTCAGTACGCTACCTGGCAAACCACCACTATACATATTCATGAGCTACATCATAAAGAATGTACTGAGAGAAAAACAATGTCCTCAGTCGCACTTCAGAAGTTTTCCTCATTAAACACCGAAGTCTCACATTCTGGATATAAAACACTGCTACGTACAGATTCAATGCAATTTCATAAGAGTATAATCCCCACTCCATTATACTTAAGACTTGACCTGACGTTTTTGTCCTGTCAAACACACCTTCACTAGCACTTTGTTTTGACTAGTGTTCTGGTAGTACATGCCATGATTTAAGGAACAGTATTCCATCTATGTTTTCTTCCAAGTGGCATCTTCTAAATCATTCTTGTTCGCTAGCACCTATACTTAACAACAACCTAAAAATCTCTGTCCTCTGCAGACCCATCAGAGATTTAACTGCCAAAGGCACAGGTATGTGGAATTGTGCAGGAGGCTTAATGAATCCAAGCATCAGATGAAAATAACAGTTGTTGACCTACATTCCATCTAATCTTATCTTTACTTTGAGTTCCTCTTTAATGGAGTTTAGCTTCAGTACTTCTAGACACACTTTAAAAAACATTAGCGCAATAAAGTGATCTGGATCACTGAAGCCAATCTCCTTTTATTTGTTGAATAGCAGCAGAACCAACACTTTAAAATCAGGTATTTATTTTTAGAGAAGTTTCACTTCTCATATTGAAGCATATATAAATGTGGTCATAAAATCATGAAACGAATACAGTATGTGCCAAGTGTAGAAGTAAAGGCACTCTAATAATTTCGCTTGGGTATGATTCCCGATTCCCATCTTTTTATGAAGCAAAATCCTAACTGATAAACACTCTAAAAATTAGTGTACAAAACCCCTAAATTTTCCACATTTCTCTTCCATTTTTAGAAAAGCATATATAAATAACTTTAAGCAACTATTGAACATGGACATTTTAACCTTTCCTTCTGCTCAGTACATTTGCTAAACAAGATGAGCTCCAAGCATCAGATGTTGATAGAGTGAGCGTGTTTCTTGCACAGTGGCTTGTCCTTCTTGGAGAAGAAAGTCTGACCCTCCAAACTGTCACTACATACCTGAAATGGGATCAAACAGAAAACGTCACCCAATTCAGATGGATGAATTACACCACACATTATTGAGAATGCCTATTCATGGCATTGTACTATGCACAAGTATATTCAAAGACTAAGAATTATTACTTTTTTTCTCAGGGATATTCTTTTTGATGTAAAATTAATGGTTGATGTAAGCATAACCTTCCTCTTTAAGTCAACAGGTTCTTAACTTGGAGCAGAGTTAGTTTAGCACTTAAAAAATATATATATCCCATCACTAGGATTTGGGCTCTTTTTTTTTTTTTTTTTTATCAACCGAAATTTACAAGGGATATCTTTGCTACAGTGTC